>JAZKJV010008563.1:0-503857 GCA_037367405.1 Ottelia alismoides
TGGTGGGCTGATCCAACGACGGAGAGTGGGCTTGGAAGACCAGGACCCCGGCCCACCTTCACCAGAGTCTCAGATGGGATCCTCGACTCTGATGATCGATCAGAAGGGTCCGGTAAGGTCGTGGAAGAACCCCGCGTCGAACATACGGGTCTGATGGAGAAGCTACAAGTCAGATGTGCATGGCGGTGGAGAGGGACCTGGAGCAGCTCTGACGGATCCTCTCGAGGCGTGAACTGGGCTCCCCATGTGCATTAGCACCTGCGAAGGCAAGCTGGACTTGGGGTGAAGCTCCTGTCGGGGTTATTGGAGCATGGAAGGAAAGAAGTGATTGGGGGGGCGAAGGTCGATCTTCGATGAAGGGGGTAGAGGAGATCCATGCCTCAATCTCGACCTAACGGTCGATCCTAAGGGTGATCAGATTGCGGGGGAAGATGGAGGGTGATGTAGTGCGTCGTCTGAACGGATAGGTTTAGATATCGAGGCTCCAACTCACTGGTCGGAGCAGGTAGATGTACGGCGGTGCTAGATGGAGCGAATGGATCAAACAGGGAAATGGATAGGAAATGAGGGGTACTTGGAGGTAAGAATGTGTTCCTAAGCTCCATGCGGAGGGGGTCGATAAGTTGATGGCCTCGACCACGCTGCGGAAGACGGGGAGGCTCAACACGACGGTGATCGTCGGCCACGTAGCTAAGCTATGTCTCCTGACCACCAAACTCCAATCCGAGGGGTTCCTCCGATAGCTATCACTCCACCTGAGGTCTCTAGGGATGGAAGAAGAGGCGAGGAACGAGCTAAGGCTCTATGGAGGCGGATGAGATGCTATATAGGCGACTTGAAGGTCTAGAAGGATCGACAAAAAGTGCGAGACCCGAGAGTGATTCGGATCACCCAAGGAATCCGCAAGGATCGCGGAGGTCCGAGGAATCATGAATCCAAGAATCGAGGTGAGAAGAGCTCAGATTCGGGTGGGAAAAATCGGAGAAGAGACTCCAACAACGGGTTTTCAACTTGACCCGAGCTAGGAGGGGGCATTGACCAGGGTCAACAAACCCTCCTCGACCAATCAGAAAATAGGGATTTACGTAATACTTACAAATTCAATAAAAAATAATAAATGACTTTAAATAAAAAAAGTTTTCAAAATAAGAAAGGTTTGAATTTTTCAAGGATTTTTTCTATTATTTTTAATCATTTTTACGAAAAATAAATTAGTATATATATGGTATATAGTATTATATACAGGTATGATATACCTATGTATTATATACAAGTATTTTTATTTTATTATTTTTATCCAAATACCCCAATTTTATGTTTTATTTATTTATAACATACTTTTTGGAGTATAAAACAATTTTTTATTTTACTGGTTTACGTACATTTTTGAAATATATAGGGGATGTCATCTATATACATGTATTTTGTATAAGGAGCATTTATGCTTGTTTTTATTTTACTTTTCTAATTTTCAGTTTATTTCTATTTTATTTTTAGCACTATCTACAAGGAGGTAAAAAGAATATTTTATTTTATTATTATCCAGAATAATTATTTACATATAGAAGCAAAATGCACAATATAGAGTAGGCCCTATCTCTCTCTACTTATTTTTTTGGCGACCAGGTCAAGGCTTGACCTTCTCTTAGGATTCGGGTCACTTTGTATTTATTCTAAATACCTCCTTCCTTTTTCTTTTCCTTTATTCTTTTATTTTTGCACAAATACATGTTAATTATGCAATCTTAAAACATGCACGCAGAATGCTAACTTATTATATTTACACCTATTTACATGATGATTTGCCAAGATAAATTGCTAAAATAAATGAATAAAGAGTGAGAATCAGAGATTCATCAATGTCCTTCCAAGTTACCCCCTACTACACGTGGGAATCACATGAGTGAGGGTCTTGTCTTCTTGCGCAAGCGGAGGCCTCAAGGTCGAGCGGTGTGGAGGCCGGTTGGTGGCTGGATCTACGGCCGCCAGTGGTCGGCATGCCGGCTAAGGCAGTGGGCCGCGGAGGATCAGGTAGTGGCGAGAGACTCCGTGTCGGTGAAGTGAGCAAGTGTTGTGCGGAGTCCTACGACAGTGGCAAGATAGCACGCGGCTAGAAGTGGTGGAGGCGCACGTAGGTGGGCCATGCAAGGAGGATGGGTATCGCCACTCGAGGGGGATGCGATGACTTGTTAGGAGGAAGGCGACTACTGACCGCAGGGGCACGACTATGCTGGAGCCTCCTGCTCTAGGAGTTGTCTACGGAGCGATGGAGAGTAGAGGTGATGTGTATAGATCGATGATGGTGAGAAGTAGCTGGAGGTCCAACGCAAGGCGCAGGTGCGTTGGCGGAGTGGTTGCCCGTTGGCAGAGGCTAGTGCAGCGACTGGCGGAGGATGAAGGTGAAATGGTGGGTGCGAAAGAGGGAAAGAGGATTGAGGTGAAAATAGGGGAAGTGGAGAACATGGGAGAAGAAGAGAAATGGGGATATTTTTCCTGGGATCGAGGAGGATGGAGGCCCTCTTATAGTCATCGCTTCAACCACGACGGTGGATTCGTGGGAAGTTGGAGTTGATCTTGCCTTGGATGAGGGTCGTCGTCAAAGAAGATAGCCCCTGCCACATGC
The DNA here is from genome assembly GCA_037367405.1 of Ottelia alismoides. Lineage (NCBI taxonomy): Eukaryota > Viridiplantae > Streptophyta > Magnoliopsida > Alismatales > Hydrocharitaceae > Ottelia > Ottelia alismoides. The sequence continues at coordinate 2,624 of JAZKJV010008563.1, forward strand.
TTGTTCTCCCTCTCTCTCTCTCTCTCTCTCTCGCTTGCAGAGGCTATTGGTGGATGTCCTGCTCGTAGGCGTGCAGATCGAAGGTGCTTGCGGTGAAGGAAGGAGGTGGTGCGGATGGTTGCAGAAGAAGAGAAAATGAGAAATAGAATTCACAGAAAAATAGAGGAAAAATGAAAAAGAAAATATAGATGGGATGTCGCTTGAGATGGATGAGGACGGAGGCCTTCTTCACGTCATCATCTTAGTCGCAGGCGGAGCATGACGCAGCTCATGGGATCGATCTCGCCTGGAGGTTATCATCGAAGAGAGAGGAGGGTTGTCACCACCTCCTCCTCAAGCTGCTCTAGTTATGGCGGATACTTTTTCCAGGTGCTAGCGATGTATTTTACAGAGAGAAGAGTCGATCGATTGGAGAAGGGATAAGGCGAGCAGTGGTTGCGGAGATTTGGTTGTGCAACGGTCGTTGCACGGCGGTCGTTGCTAACGTAGAGAGAAGTTGCGATAAAGGAGGAGTGACCTTTAGATAAGGAAAGGGGGACGTTAACTGGAAGGGGGAAAAAACATGTGCTGGGCACGTGCGATGGAGGCATGTGTGCAACACGTGAAAGGTTTCTTTTGAATAAAAATAAAAATAAAGGAAATAAAAGGGCTAAAAATGAGTGACATGTGACGACTCCAGGAGCGGCCACGTGTCAGCACCAAAAAATTCAAAAAATTAAATCCAAAGATAACTAGGAAAGAAATAGCAAACAACCTCGGATCGAAAAATTTTCTTTACAAAAGTGCCTCGTCTCGATGAGATATACAACTTTCATGAATAGATCAAGAGCAAAAGAGGTCATCTGTGCAAAATGATATTTTGAGGTACTATGTGTACATGGAATACCTTGATTTTTGGGTTTTATTTTTTTATGATTTTTAATAATGAGAAAAAATGAGATAAAATACGCTAAAATCAAATATAAATATTTACACATTAATCTATTTTTTAGGATTTATTTGTAAATAAGAAAATAAGAAAATAAAATAGAGTTGAAAAAGTGAGATATATGTATAAACTCACAAGAGGCACTAAGACATGTTTTTTTATTTCAATCTTAATTTGGATTTGGATTTTTGTGGATTTTAATAAAACTTTCATCAAAGAATATAAATGAAAAAGAAATCAAATAAAAAGGATTAACTATATATATATAAAATAATAGGTCAAAATCGGGCAAAACATAAAATGCACAAAAGAGACCCAAAATCCAACTTTCACATGTGAGCTCTGATTTTTATGAAATTGATCTTGTTTTGAAGGTATATGAATATGTATTACTTTAAAAGTAAGTAGACCTAAATCGGACACAGTATGAGGAAGGTATGAGCGTTTTAGTCTGGCTATTATGGAATTTGGGTTTTGTCTCACGGGCCAATTATTTGAGTAAATTTTTTTTGTATTTTTTTCTTTAATCTTGTTAGTAGTATGTACACAACGAAGGTGGTTTGGGGTCAATTGGAGTTAGCATGAGTTAGTTCAAAATGCATGAAATTAGGTGGAAATGTGAATATGATTATGAATGTAATTATGAGTGTTAAAATGAAAATATTAATTCTAAATGCATGAATGATAAAAATACAGAATAAATGATGAAATGCAGATAATTACTTAGAAACAAAGCTCTATTATCATCTTTTAGTATGATGAATTACAGATTTATCAATGCTACATTTAATTCATACAATATGAATATTATGAAGCTTCATGAACGACTTGAGTATAGACATTAGAATGATGACACTCATCGTATATACATCCATCTAAACTCTAAAAGACTTAGGTTCAGGTAGGTACTCGAACATTTCGAGTGCATCATCTCTCATCAAGCCACCATTCTGCATAATGTAGTGAATCATGTCATTCATGATTAAATGTCGAGAGTAAAAATGCATGCCAAAAACATCTTCTTATATTTTAGAAGGATTATTTGACGATTACGATCATCATCGATATGTCACTTTGATGAATACCCATTCATCACTCTTTATTCTTATATTTTAGCTACAAAAACCTTTGCAAATGCATGTAGATATATGTAAATACAAATAATTACCAAAAGCATGCATTGTGTAAATACTTATAATTAGCATGTTTTTGTGCAAAAATAAAAGAATAAAGATGAAAAAGAAAAAGAGGGAAATATTTAGAATAAATATTGAGCAACCTAACCCAAGGGAGGGCTCAGCATGGGCCTGACCGCATAAAAGCCTAAGTAGAGGGAGATAGGGGCTCATGTGTATAGATTTTTGTAAATAAATAAAATTATATTTTCCTCACCCAAAAATGCTTGTACATATGAAACTATTAAAAACAAAATAAAAATCTAAAAATCAAAAATGCAAAAACACCCTTTCACCATGTGCATAGACCATCATCCTTTATTTATTTAACCCTATAAATAAATGTATTTATTTTCAAAACTTTTTGTGAATATTCTATGGTATATTTTGTAAATAAATAAAAAGAAACACAACAAAAATCAAATAAAAATAACAAAAATTAAAATTACAAAAATATATTGTACATATGCCATGTATATAAATGTATATAACTATTTATTCCACCCATGTATATAAACAATAAAAACAAAATAAAATACCCTTTTATTCCTCATTTTATTCTATAAATAAATAAAATATAAAATGGGAATAAAATTGTACAAAAAAAATAATTAAAAATCAAAAACCCAAAACCTACATATTGTACATATACCTATATATAGCTATATAGTATAAATACCTTGTTTTTATTTCAAAAAATTAATTAAAAATCACAAAAAATAGAGAAAAATAAAATAAATATTTTTCATGTTTTAAGTTTTTAGAAATTCGGTCATTTTCTAGCCTCAAATAAAGAAATAAAAATGCAATAATTGGCGACTCCTGATTGGTCCACGGGGGTTTGTTGACCCCGGTCAACTTCCCCCGCGGACCTTCCTCTTTCGCGGATCAAGCAACCGACCCGATTTTTCGAAATTCTACACGCTCGATCCGACCGCCATTTCATCTAACCCCGGGCTCCGATTGCGCGCTGGACATCCAGGACCCTCGCCCGGGGTGGGTTTGGAGGATCCGAGTTCCGTGCCACCCGCCCGACCTCCTTCTTCTCGGATCTTCCACACTATATCATGTCGTCACCGGCGACCTAATTCACGCCATCTTTGGACCCCTGCTCGCCGCCAAGGAGCTCCTCCAGACCACCCGAGTGACAGGCGAGTGCTTTGGAGTGGAAGCGAGGCCCGAGTTGCACGGAATCCATTGATCCGGTGGTAAACGCCGCCGTGCGCCGCCGCGAGTGCGCTGAGCCTCGGGGAACGCGACGGCCCCTTGAGGCAACGACCAGGAGCTTCATCGGCTCCAGCCCAGTCGTATGCACCCATCAGGTAGCGTAGTTAGCCAGTAGATTAGCGTAGCGTTAGATTTTTCGATTTCCTGTAGTGTACCTCCGCCGCCTCCGCCAGTCGTCTCCGTCCACGCACTCGACCATCCGACTAGACCACCATCTTCGCCTAACTCCCCTCCACCTTCTCCACCCGGCCATCCCTCCTGTCTCGTCCCGGAGAAGGGTCTTGGGTCTCCACCTCCGCCGCTCGCCGGAGACCCTCCACACCGCTTCGCCGTTCACCTTCCGTCCGCTCTGACGGGTTGAGGCAGTTTGCCCTCGACCCCTCTTTCTTCCTGTGCAGGTTTCCAGGTCTATCGACCTCATCTGGAGGTCGGAGCTTCTTGGCACAGCAGCTCCAGGTGGTTCACGTCGCCGGAGCTCTTCTGAGTTTCCAGCCTTCATCGGAGTGGAGCATTGGGTGCGGGGCTTCACGGAGAAACTTTTACGCTCTTCAGGAGCAGCGGGGGAGGATCTCAGCTTGTGCATCGAGCCGGCGAAGCTCGCCGGCGAAGTGTTCTTCCACCATCTTCCCCGACCGTCAGATCAGCCTTAGAGCTCCAGACCAGATCACGACCGTCCATTTGCGGAGCTGCAGATAGCGTCAGATCAGTTGAGGTGTGATCCCCGCCGTTGGTTCACCGAGGGTTCGGCCACTACGTACGAGGACCGTCCGATCTCCACGTGGAGGACCCTCCACCGTTCGATCAGGCCGAGCCTTTCAAGGTCAAAGGCGCCACCGCTCGCGTTCGTCGGATCTGCTACGTGGCGCACATCCGGCCGTCGGCGTAATAAAGGGGTAAATTTACCTTAGGCCCCCTCGTAGTTTATGTTTTTACTTTCAGCCCTGTAAATATTTTATGCGTTTTATTTACGTAGGGTAAATTGCACATTGGACCTCGTGCTTGTTTATATTTGCATTTATGCCCCTGTATGTGTGAGCCACGTGCTTCGCCACGTGCTTTGTCTGGTGTATTTGCAATATTAATCCTGTAGTTCTGGTTGTGTGTTAAATGAATGAATACTTTTTGGTAATTGCATATATGCCCCTGTGAACGTTTTATTTCCGCATGTGCGCCTTTTAGTGGGTTATTTGCATAACAGCCCCTGGACTTTTTGGTACGAGTTACCAAAAGGTTCTAGGACTTGTTTTTATTACCAAAAGGTCCCTGAGTGCCCCAGGCACGCGCCACGCGCGTGACTTGCTGGGAAAATTGCACCTGGACCCCCAGATCTTCGGGTATTTGCACTTAAGTCCCTGTGCACTGTGCCCCCTTTTGATTTTTGAATAAAATATCAAATCACCTCTAAATTCGATGAAAATTTGACACATGGCTCCTGCCATGTTGTAGAATTTTTGAGAATTTTTGAGGACATTTTTGATCTTATTTGCTATTTTTAAAAATTCAAAAACTCTCATTTTAGCTACTCTCTAGATTCAAAAATCCCAAAAAAAATATAAAAACACCCCCAAAAATTCCATAAAAATTAGGTGTTGTTTCTGTCGTGTTTCTTGATTTTCTAGACAATTTTGGCTATTTTTCATTGAGTAAAAACCCTAAAAATTTAAAAACACCTCAAAACTCATAAAAATCATAATAAATAATTTAAAAACCCAAAAACAATAATTTTGATGCTCAAATTTTCCTTGTTTTCTCTAGTATACAGGAAAATTACCTCCAGGTCCCTCTGAGATCCTTAAATATTTTATTTTTGGATTTTGGGGCCTGGTTGGACAGTACCTTGTCTTTTTAGCACTGTTTGATTTTTAGAAAATAAAATACACTTCAGAAAATTATCAAAAATTCACCAAAAACACTTAAAAACCCAAAAAACATAAAAACATTTTTTCTTGAATTTTTGCTTGATTTTTGATGCTTTAAATAAATTGATAAAGTGTGGTTGTTTTTGTTTTCTTCTATTTTCCCATTATATTAAAAATCCAAAAAAATATAAAAATTATTAAAAATCACTAAAAATATTTTATCTTTATTTTATTTCATTTTTACTACTTCGTAGGCCTCTGGCCAACCCGTGCTCCTTGTGTTCGACCCTGGGAGCTATACCAGGTTAATATCATAGCAGGACCGCTTTGTTTCGATTTTACGTATTTTTCGAGTGGTTCATTTTTTTTGATATACTTAGTCTGAGTGATTGAGGTCGCAACGACCTATATTTCTGTACCTTTACCTTAGTCATTCGGACGGTTATCAGAATGGCGCCGTTGCCGGGGAGCACGGCTTAGTAGTCGTTTTTAGCTTTTTCCGCGGTTTTTGATTTTCGCGGCTTTTTGTATAGAATTTTTGTATATATATTTTTCTCATATTTCTGCCAATAATTTTTGGACTGACCACTTTTCTCTCTGTTTCTTGCGAGGGCCCGAGGAACGAGGGCGGCATTCCTAGGAGCGCCGGTGCACCCGAGCGAAGCGGAGGCGGCTCCTTTCTTCATCGAGCAGCAGGAGAGAGAGCGAGAGAGAGTTGAGTGGGTGAGGATAGCTTAGGACTTTATTTCATTGTAATAATACAGGGACTTGAACTCTTGGACTGCTTGGACACTTCTACCGTAGCGGGTCTGTTTCGCCGAGCACCGGTGTGCTCGGGGGACCCTTTAGGACCTTAGCGGTTTTTCGCGGTTTTCTCGCGGCTTTCTTTTTCTTTCTTACTGCCTTTCTGGTGTTTACGCGGTTTTTGCTCGAGCCCCTAGATTTAGGAATTTCTGGTGCTTGTGACGTAATTAGTAGGATCGACACACCTAATTGCTTATCTGTTCCCATAGAACGTAATTGGACCTACTAATAATAAATAATAAAAATAACTTAGTCGCTTTCCTGAGAGCCTACGCGTCGCGAGCCTGCCCCGTCAAGCGCTACTCCTGAACTCGACCTGTCGAGAAGAGGAGGGGCGGGTCTAGACCGGACTCTTTGGATCGAGGGCGAGTGACTGAGTTAGACGGTTCTGCGCTAGAAATTGCTCATCTAGGACTCGATTTTTCCCGCTTGCATCATTTAGGTAGTTTATTTCCTGTCTTTCAATTCTGCGCGGATCACTTGCATGTAGAGTGCTGGAGACAAGGTAGGCATTTCTATCCCAGCATGCATCATTGATTTCTCGCGCATCGGCTTTTTCGTCTTCTCCCCCCTGTTTTCGGACTAAATAATCAGGAGAACCGAAAAATTCGTTAGGCCGTTTATTTTTATTTGAAAAATATTAAAAAGAAAAACAATAAAATCGGGACTGCTAATCATACTTGACCTAAAAGACACTTCACAGAAAATCTGTCTTGGGGAGAGTAACCCCCTCCTTGTCTGGTTTGGATGAGCGAGAGAGTGATCCGCACATTAGGATAGAGCCTCCGATCTTTTCTTGACTGATTACCGGCTTTCAGTACGGGACAGTCGGTTGAGAAAGATCTGGATACCTATTGACCTCACGTAATCGCTCTGATAGACTGGATGATCACCTAAAATAAAATCGACAAGATAATTGACCGATCCCTTCGGTCTTCAGCTCTGTGTGCGTAGGTGAATTGGGGGTTTGCTTGTTCATCTTGTTTGGTTGCCAGATCCCTTCGATCCTTTCTCATCTATTCCCCTCCCTCGCCTCCCTTCATTTCTCTTCTCCTTGACCCCTGGATGATGGATCCCCCTTACTGCAAGCCGACTCTTGTGGCTTTTTCTTCGCTTTCTGACCATCACTCCAGTCCACCTTCTAGGGAGGTCGGATCTCTGACCAACCTCCCGCTCCCTCCCTCCCTTTCATCTCATCACTCTGGGCATGCTGTGCTAGACGTCCGCGGATATCAGACAGAGCAGATGCGAGACCCGGACGATACTGTTGCTGAGTTGAGAGCGCACTCCGTTGGTGACCCGAGAAAGCAGTGGAGATCAACAGATAGATCCCATTTCAGAGGGATGGAAGAGCAGATAGCACATGGAGCTCAGTCAGCTTCTACATTAGCCCCATTCATCTTGGATTTGGATTACATTCAGCGACTGCCGACATTTTCAGGAGAGGCGCACGAGGAGCCTTATCTTCACCTGTCCGCTTTCGAGAAATTTTGTAGAGCACAGAGATATTCAGATGTCACTGCAGAGGAGCTGATGAGCAGGACCTTCCCCTTCACGCTTCACGACAGAGCCATGAGATGGCACCGACGGTTGGGAAGGACATTCGAAACGTGGGGAGAGCTACGCCGAGAGTTCTTGCAGAGATACTTCCACGTAGAGCAGAGTTTATGCGGTCTTTGATCATGGACTTTTCAGTTGACCCCCAGGAGCCATTGCACGAGGCATGGCCGAGGTTTCTTGACCTCTTGAGGAGATTCCCTGAGCACGGACTTCCACTTGCAGACTTGATAGAGATCTCCATGCGGGGGATGACCGCAGAGCAGCTTGCACTGGTGATTACCACATGTGGCGGTTCACACCGCAGTGCCGACATTCACTTCCTGGATACCATCTCGAGGCTACTTTCACAGAGTTCTTCTTCACGAGATGCTTCGGTCGGGACAACACATGAGGACGATGCTGTACCAGTGCGGTGTGTCACTTCACATGGTGAGTCAGCTTCTACACACCAGCCCGAGGATTTGGATGATGCAGCACCACTGACAGAGGAGATGACTGTGATAGCAGAGGTTCGGACCCAGAGTCTACTTGAGTTCCCGTTGGCCTTTCAGTTGGAGTTCGAGTCAGCCCCAGAGTTCCCTATTGACGCATCTTGGATATCAGATCTTCTGATACTCCAGGAGCCGGAGGAGCCCCAGTTTTTACAGCCGTTGATTCAGACACTTCAGATTCCAGTCCCGGAGGAGTCAGTTTCCTTCCTGCAGAGACACTTCTTGGATGCAGACAGTCACCAGAACTCAGCTCAGCAGCCGCAGCTTGATGAGGGACACCACTTTGAGAGTACAGACACAGAGAGTCCCGTCTTCGAGCCTTTTGTCCTCCACTTTATTGAGACAGATACACTACCTGAGGACCAGCTGACAGCCAGCATAGCCGCAGAGCGAGGATCAGCCACAGACACTGTGCCAACTTCCGCGATGTTGACTAGTACCTTCTCCTGTTTCCGGATTGCCGAGATCTACACTCTTGATGATGATGCAGCGTGGTGCACTGAGTGGATACTTGATAGCAGCGCAGATACCGATCTAGATCCTGATCCTCTTCCTGTCACTTCTGATCTGGCATCTCTCCCCGAGGGTTATCTGCGGGAGGATGCCACACTCGATGAGTACCTGATTTCACTTTCTGAGAGTGTTTCCGATCTGACGGAACACGAAACCGAGTCTTTAGATCAATCTGATTCTGAGTCTTCTCACCTCGACGACCCTCGCGAGGATGAGCCCATTCTGGAGATATTCGATGATTTGCCTGATCTGATTCTATTACATGCATCGGATATCATTCTGCCTAGAGAGTCTCCTGATCCTGATTGCCCATACCTGTTTGAGACACTGATTGGCGTGGAGGATTCCATGACAGATCCATCCTTCTCCACGTTTGATTTCTTCGGCTCTATACTCTCACTCCAGTCTGATCCAGAGCCGCTGATTTCTTTTGTGCTACCAGATCCCGATTACTTATGCTCATATCATTGGCTGGTAGCAGACACCCGCCTGATTGCATACCTGGGTGTCTTACTTTATACTGTTGAGTTCGTCGTTGTTCTCACACCGAGACTGCGACGACAGTACGCCATTCGACTTACCGATGCCGTCCTGAACCTTGAGACTGCGTTGTCCTAGCCTTTGCGCCCAGCTAGGGGCGTAAAATCTAGCGCTTGTTGAGAGGCACCTCAACATTGTACTCTTTTGTATATACGTGTTTCGTCTTGTTTGATCTTTCTTTCTTCCGTTCTTGTTTTCACCCCAGGTCTCGCTTAGGATTATCTTTGCTATACTTAGGAGATTGCTCATCCTAAGTATAGGGGGGTGGAAACACCGGGTTGTTCAATCGTCTGTTTCATCACTTCTGTTTTGTTGTCTATACTTAAGGTTCTCCACCTTAAGTATAGGGGGAGTGATGTCCTCCTTCTTGTATATATTCGTGATTTTCTTCGTGTCTTTCTGCTCTTGTTTTGCTGCCTATACTTAGGGATATTTTACCCTAAGTATAGGGGGGGCAGACTCTGTATCTTCTTCACTCGGATTTCCCTTCATGTACAGCTTGCTATACTTAGGATTAGTTAATCCTAAGTATAGGGGGAAACCACCGAGTTCCTCTCCTTCTATTCATTTATTCATTCCTGTACTCAGCCATTCCTTTTCACTTCCCTTTTACTAAGCACGAGTTATGTCTTCTTCATCGCTCTTGATCACTCTGAGGACATCGTTCGAGCTAAGTATAGGGGGGTGTGTATATATTTCATATATACTTTAGCCATAACTCGTACTTTGTGTGAGTGTGTTAATAAATAAAATGGCTAAAAATCACAAAAATTTAAAAAATTTTCATGTACATAAACTTCTTTTATCTTGCACATACATAGCTAGTGTACAAAGTATTTTTGTAAAAATAATTTCAAAAATCTTTTGTGTAAAGCTTGTGTAAATATTTTTTGTATCAAAATTATGTATATAGTACAAAATTTTTCCAAAATGTTTTGAAAATCAAGAATTTGCAAAAATCTTGTGTAAATGTTTGTAAATATCTTTTTGCAAAACTTGCACCTCATGCATCATCATCATCCATGGTTTCAAAACATTTTTCAAAAATTTTGCATGATTGTAAAATATATGTATATAGTTTTTCCTGGATGAGAGTTGACATTTAAACTAAGCCTGGAATTAAATTGAGAAATGGAGCTTGAATAAGATCTCAATCCACTTAACTTTAAGAGGAACCTTATAGGACTTAGGGTTAAGGCTTTTCAGGTCCATAAGGACTTAATTCTTTGAGTCCACTAGGCTATGAGCATATGTCATCTTGATGAGCTTAAGTAGAACACTTAACAACACACGCATGACTCTTAGAGACAATGGCTTGACTTGCACCTACACTTTACACATGGCTCTCCACGGATGAGGTGGTGAGGAGGCAGTTTCCTTTGGCTTGGGGTAGCATATGAGGGTAGTACTTCTAGGCGGAACCTCTCTTCTTCTTCTAGTGAAGGAAGTGCACCTCAACTTGGTCTAGTGGTGATGAAGGCTAAAGACAGAAGCAGTGGGTTGCAATAAAGCTTCAAAAGAGGGATAGTCTACTGGCTCAAGAGGAAATTTCTTGTATATATGCTGCACCATGTAGATATGCTGTACAAAAGTCCTTGAAAAAAAATATATATATGCAAAAATGCAAAAAGAACTCCAAAAAAGTGGTGGGTCGGATTGAAAATTTAATAACCCCACCGGAGTGTACAGAGTCAAATAAAGCAAAGCTTATGGTATCCATGTTACATCTCATGAAGCTTGCAGCGGGAGACTTAGCTACACTGGCTAAGCTTCCAAAACTCTATACTTCTACCCCCTCTTCTTGAGCCGGTTGCACTTGAACTTAGAAGGGAATACCCCGCTTCTCGAGGAAAGAGTTGCTAGACCGAGGCATTAGAGTTACCAGGTTGAGGGAGGCTGTTTCTTTGTTACTTCTGAGGTGGGGAGCCACATATCACTTACACTGCATGGAAAGACTCATGGTCATTAGAGTTTGTGTATGTAGACTTGTTCTGATCTGGTTTATTGAGGAGTCTTGTCCATAGATTGGTGGAACTTAGAGGCTGTTGGGTTTTAAGCTTAAGTCCAAATAAGGTTCCGACACATTAATAATCCAAAGATCTGATCGAGCTCCATATTTTAATTTAATGAAGGAAAGTTTAATAATTCAACCTTGATCCATGTACATCCTCTTTTTCTTTTTCTTTTTCTTTCTTTTTCACTTCTTTTTCAAATAAGTGTTTGCTAAGGGACTAGCAAAGTTAAGTATAGGGGGGTGATGAATACCCATTCATCACTCTTTATTCTTATATTTTAGCTACAAAAACCTTTGCAAATGCATGTAGATATATGTAAATACAAATAATTACCAAAAGCATGCATTGTGTAAATACTTATAATTAGCATGTTTTTGTGCAAAAATAAAAGAATAAAGATGAAAAAGAAAAAGAGGGAAATATTTAGAATAAATATTGAGCAACCTAACCCAAGGGAGGGCTCAGCATGGGCCTGACCGCATAAAAGCCTAAGTAGAGGGAGATAGGGGCTCATGTGTATAGATTTTTGTAAATAAATAAAATTATATTTTCCTCACCCAAAAATGCTTGTACATATGAAACTATTAAAAACAAAATAAAAATCTAAAAATCAAAAATGCAAAAACACCCTTTCACCATGTGCATAGACCATCATCCTTTATTTATTTAACCCTATAAATAAATGTATTTATTTTCAAAACTTTTTGTGAATATTCTATGGTATATTTTGTAAATAAATAAAAAGAAACACAACAAAAATCAAATAAAAATAACAAAAATTAAAATTACAAAAATATATTGTACATATGCCATGTATATAAATGTATATAACTATTTATTCCACCCATGTATATAAACAATAAAAACAAAATAAAAATACCCTTTTATTCCTCATTTTATTCTATAAATAAATAAAATATAAAATGGGAATAAAATTGTACAAAAATAATAATTAAAAATCAAAAAACCCAAAACCTACATATTGTACATATACCTATATATACCTATATAGTATAAATACCTTATTTTTATTTCAAAAAATTAATTAAAAATCACAAAAAATAGAGAAAAATAAAATAAATATTTTTCATGTTTTAAGTTTTTAGAAATTCGGTCATTTTCTAGCCTCAAATAAAGAAATAAAAATGCAATAATTGGCGACTCCTGATTGGTCCACGGGGGTTTGTTGACCCCGGTCAACTTCCCCCGCGGACCTTCCTCTTTCGCGGATCAAGCAACCGACCCGATTTTTCGAAATTCTACACGCTCGATCCGACCGCCATTTCATCTAACCCCGGGCTCCGATTGCGCGCTGGACATCCAGGACCCTCGCCCGGGGTGGGTTTGGAGGATCCGAGTTCCGTGCCACCCGCCCGACCTCCTTCTTCTCGGATCTTCCACACTATATCATGTCGTCACCGACGACCTAATTCACGCCATCTTTGGACCCCTGCTCGCCGCCAAGGAGCTCCTCCAGACCACCCGAGTGACAGGCGAGTGCTTTGGAGTGGAAGCGAGGCCCGAGTTGCACGGAATCCATTGATCCGGTGGTAAACGCCGCCGTGCGCCGCCGCGAGTGCGCTGAGCCTCGGGGAACGCGACGGCCCCTTGAGGCAACGACCAGGAGCTTCATCGGCTCCAGCCCAGTCGTATGCACCCATCAGGTAGCGTAGTTAGCCAGTAGATTAGCGTAGCGTTAGATTTTTCGATTTCCTGTAGTGTACCTCCGCCGCCTCCGCCAGTCGTCTCCGTCCACGCACTCGACCATCCGACTAGACCACCATCTTCGCCTAACTCCCCTCCACCTTCTCCACCCGACCATCCCTCCTGTCTCGTCCCGGAGAAGGGTCTTGGGTCTCCACCTCCGCCGCTCGCCGGAGACCCTCCACACCGCTTCGCCGTTCACCTTCCGTCCGCTCTGACGGGTTGAGGCAGTTTGCCCTCGACCCCTCTTTCTTCCTGTGCAGGTTTCCAGGTCTATCGACCTCATCTGGAGGTCGGAGCTTCTTGGCACATCAGCTCCAGGTGGTTCACGTCGCCGGAGCTCTTCTGAGTTTCCAGCCTTCATCGGAGTGGAGCATTGGGTGCGGGGCTTCACGGAGAAACTTTTACGCTCTTCAGGAGCAGCGGGGGAGGATCTCAGCTTGTGCATCGAGCCGGCGAAGCTCGCCGGCGAAGTGTTCTTCCACCATCTTCCCCGACCGTCAGATCAGCCTTAGAGCTCCAGACCAGATCACGACCGTCCATTTGCAGAGCTGCAGATAGCGTCAGATCAGTTGAGGTGTGATCCCCGCCGTTGGTTCACCGAGGGTTCGGCCACTACGTACGAGGACCGTCCGATCTCCACGTGGAGGACCCTCCACCGTTCGATCAGGCCGAGCCTTTCAAGGTCAAAGGCGCCACCGCTCGCGTTCGTCGGATCTGCTACGTGGCGCACATCCGGCCGTCGGCGTAATAAAGGGGTAAATTTACCTTAGGCCCCCTCGTAGTTTATGTTTTTACTTTCAGCCCTGTAAATATTTTATGCGTTTTATTTACGTAGGGTAAATTGCACATTGGACCTCGTGCTTGTTTATATTTGCATTTATGCCCCTGTATGTGTGAGCCACGTGCTTCGCCACGTGCTTTGTCTGGTGTATTTGCAATATTAATCCTGTAGTTCTGGTTGTGTGTTAAATGAATGAATACTTTTTGGTAATTGCATATATGCCCCTGTGAACGTTTTATTTCCGCATGTGCGCCTTTTAGTGGGTTATTTGCATAACAGCCCCTGGACTTTTTGGTACGAGTTACCAAAAGGTTCTAGGACTTGTTTTTATTACCAAAAGGTCCCTGAGTGCCCCAGGCACGCGCCACGTGCGTGACTTGCTGGGAAAATTGCACCTGGACCCCCAGATCTTCGGGTATTTGCACTTAAGTCCCTGTGCACTGTGCCCCCTTTTGATTTTTGAATAAAATATCAAATCACCTCTAAATTCGATGAAAATTTGATACATGGCTCCTGCCATGTTGTAGAATTTTTGAGAATTTTTGAGGACATTTTTGATCTTATTTGCTATTTTTAAAAATTCAAAAACTCTCATTTTAGCTACTGTCTAGATTCAAAAATCCCAAAAAAAATATAAAAACACCCCCAAAAATTCCATAAAAATTAGGTGTTGTTTATGTCGTGTTTCTTGATTTTCTAGCCAATTTTGGCTATTTTTCATTGAGTAAAAACCCTAAAAATTTAAAAACACCTCAAAACTCATAAAAATCATAATAAATAATTTAAAAACCCAAAAACAATAATTTTGGTGCTCAAATTTTCCTTGTTTTCTCTAGTATACAGGAAAATTACCTTCAGGTCCCTCTGAGATCCTTAAATATTTTATTTTTGGATTTTGGGGCCTGGTTGGACAGTACCTTGTCTTTTTAGCACTGTTTGATTTTTAGAAAATAAAATACACTTCAGAAAATTATCAAAAATTCACCAAAAACACTTAAAAACCCAAAAAACATAAAAACATTTTTTTCTTGAATTTTTGCTTGATTTTTGATGCTTTAAATAAATTGATAAAGTGTGGTTGTTTTTGTTTTCTTCTATTTTCCCATTATATTAAAAATCCAAAAAAATATAAAAATTATTAAAAATCACTAAAAATATTTTATCTTTATTTTATTTCATTTTTACTACTTCGTAGGCCTCTGGCCAACCCGTGCTCCTTGTGTTCGACCCTGGGTGCTATACCAGGTTAATATCATAGCAGGACCGCTTTGTTTCGATTTTACGTATTTTTCGAGTGGTTCATTTTTTTTGATATACTTAGTCTGAGTGATTGAGGTCGCAATGACCTATATTTATGTACCTTTACCTTAGTCATTCGGACGGTTATCACACTTCCAAGTACATTCTATGAGAGATCAAGACTATAGAGACAGATAAATAATAGGCTCATAGTCCTATTGTCTATTTAATTGTCATTCATCATTATTATGTGGAAACTTGTACATTGCAACTGCATATATTATGTGTCCAACTGCAAGTACAATATCTTGATCATGGATCAAATCCATGATAATATACTAGTTATTATTGAGTGGGTTTAATGAAGGATTATCCGAAATAAGGAATTTACATAAATATATATTTTACTTTGATTTAGGAATTTTTATATCAAAGTTGTCTTGTCTTGTCAACATGAAAAGTTCATTCCCTTAATCACTTTCAATATAAGAGATATACTTACCATTATATCTCAAGCAAGATCTGGGATCTTTTTCCTTATCTTTGTCACATCTCAATACTATGAGAACATGTAACTTGGATAAAAAAAGCGGGAACTCATTCTGCCTTGCAAGTCCAACTTGCATTCTCAGTTCGGTCTTTAACACCTGAGCCCATCACCTCTAAGGTGATGTTGACCCGTCGTTAATTGAACCAACCGTCAACATGATTATAACTCGCTATGTGCAATCCAATATCGCCTCAATAATATGAGATCCGATATTGGGGTCACTATGCATATGACCTTACTCCTTCGAGAAACAAAGAGCCTGATCCATATGCGTTTGTATGCAGGATCTGACACTTCGGACAGGCATCTCCTACATACAATTCGTAGTGACGAAACCCTTCGCCTTGACGGGAGATCATGGATGTTACTTATGTGATCCTCCATATCATGTTCCAATTCTAATTAATTAGGACGAATCATATTCACATAGTTAATTCTTCCAAGAGAAATAACACATCTATTCATAATAGAGTGTTTTAATTGGATATAATTCATTTAATCACATTAAATTGATTATTATTCCAATTCAGTTAACAAACTTGATTGTTACATGAAAGGATTGTACTATCACAAAGTATGTATTATTCAAATTTTAATAATTAAAAATATACGTCATGATCTCTAACGCATTATCGCTTCTTGACCCGTTGTCATGGCTAGTACCGACGGGAGTGGAACAGACCGCTCACGGAGCAACCTGCTACCACAACGCTCCCTGACTAGACACCATATCTACCTTAGGTTAGGATAATGCTGATTGATCACTTTATAGTTGAGATGGTAATCGATTTTTCAACCAGTTATACCATGTAATAATAATCAAAACCATTTTAGTTTATATTATAAGGAAATTTGCTAAACAAATTCTCAATCCTATTCAAGCAAGTTTGTTTGTTGGAGAGTAGATTGAGCAACCAATTTGTGATTTAGATCATATCTAATCAATTATTGGCTATGGTAATGTCATTTAAGGAAATAATCATCATCAAGTATTTCAAAAATATTCATCAATAAATATTTCAGGAAATTAAACCATTTAATTTCTTTAATTGATTAAATACAATTACAAGGTTCTTGATTAGGAATGTAATTTCCTACAGTGATCCTCACTAACCAAAATTAGCATACCAAATTCATTTTAAATTGAAACCATGCAAAATAAGTTTCTAAAGTTTTCTAAAATGATCATAACTTTGTGTTCATAAATTAGCATACCAAATTCATCATCCTCAAAACAATGGATCCATGTTCACTAAAATGATCATAACTTGAGAAAACGGATTCTAAATCATGCAAACTCAAATCCCACGATTTCTTTAGTTAATGGGAGACATAATACAAGTGATAATTTTGTGTTTAAACAATTTAAACAGGGCAAAAAAATCACAAAACAGGGCTTCGTGAACCAAATGCGATAAAATTTTCACAAAACCTAATGAGCCCAAGTCACCCTAGTTTTGGGATCGTATCTGAAGCCTCCAACCTATGGCTCTGATACCAATGAAGGATATGAGAAGATCCTTATGCGCATCACGGAAGCGTGAGGATCGCATCGAATGCGATCGAGAGCGACTAATCGCACTAGTTGCTCGAGGTAGTGATGAATCCACATTTCATCATCTTTATTCTATCATTTTGGCCCCAAAAACCCGGGCAAATGCGTGTAAATACCATTAATTCAAGCATCTTAGCATCCATGCATGTGCATATAAATAGTGTATAAAATACTATTTTTAAAGCTAAAATTATAGAATAAATAAAAGAAAAGAAAAAGAATAAAATATTGTAAATATTTTATTACCCGAAACCCCGAGACCTAGGCATCTAGATGAATAGGTCGACCAAGAATAAAGTAGGGGGATATAAGGGTCAGAATACAAAAAAAATACCTATTCATTTTATTCATTCTTTATCCATTTTGGGACCTATTTTTGGTTCCACTTTTTATACTTCAAATAAAGAAACTTTGTACATGAAAGTTGTAGATAATTAAATAAAAAATACAAATTTAATTTCACTCAAAAATAATACACAGATAAAAAGTTATGATCTGAATAAGATTCCAGAATCCCAACTTCCCAGACCTGTATCTTGCAAATAAAAACTCGAAACGCATCAAACTCACCTTGAATTGTATATAATTTCAAATAAGCTATTTAATGAGGGCAGTTTCGTGTTTGGCGGAGCACGGTTTGAAAGTTGAGTTTTGGACCCCTATTGTGCACTTGTACAGATTAAAATATTCATTTCATTATTTATTCATTATTTTTTTAAGTTTATATTTTTATATTTTTGTAAACATTATTTATAATAAAAATGTATATTAAAATCAGAATAAAAATCCAAAGGAAACACAAAAATAAAATACATGTATATAGCACACAAGTAAAATACCAATACATATACCTACAGAATTAATACTTATATTTTATTACGTGTACAAAATACCTTAGAAAAAAAAATAAAAATATATTTAAGTATATAAAAATACTCTATAAATTTATAAAATAATAAAAAAAACAAATAAAATTAAATACACAAAATAAAAATAAATTATTAAAATATACAAATACATATACCTATATAGGCCTAAAACAGTAACCTGTAATTATAAATTATCAACCTCGTAAAAATAATTAAAAATCACAATAAAATAATTTATAAAATAATAACATTTTTTATTTAATAACCTAAAAATAATAAAATCGTTTATTATTTTTAAATGAATTTCTAATTATTTTTTGCAGGGTTTTTCCTGGTTGGTCCACGTGGATAAACCAGGAGGCAGTCAACGTTGACCCCCCGGTCAACTGGCTGTTCTCCCCGCCTGAACCTTGTCATACCTCGAGTTTCACCTCTTTTTTTTGAAGTTTCCTGCCTGCTTCTTGCGCTATTTCGCACAACTTCCTTATGGGCTTTTGTTCCTCGATCTTCCCTCTTTCACGCCCCTTTGATTCCTCGGGGAATGGATCAGTGATCCTCCCGGTCTACCTTGATCTATGGGGCTCGGTCGTCAACCCCATATAGTGCACCTCGACTTCCTCATTCGATTTTGAACCCTTCTTCCACGAGCTCCGCTTCCCTTTTCGTGCCCAATCGACAGAGGAAGGTGACAGCTTCCTTCGCCAAGATTCGGGCGGGACGAGCGAGGGCAGCTCCACCACCGCCGCCTTTCGCCGACGTCGAGGTACATCTGCACATAATTTGATTCTTTCCAATATCTCTTGAGTAAGCTCATGTCTTCCATTTCAATAATGAACCTGTATAATCCCTTTGAGAAATTGTATTAGTCATATGGCCTTACATGTACACCAATGTGTCGGTGTATACACCTTGGTTAGGTCATCAACCTATTGTTCTGCCAAATGTACATACTTAGACATATAGTAACACATCTGTCTCTGGTCAGAGGATGTGTGCTTATATTGTGATAGCATACGACATAGGTCTTTAGTCATCTCGGTCTCATTAATTCAACTCTTTGACCTAACTTATCTAATACATTAGAATCTCTATTCCTATATAGAAGACCTGCACAAGAGGTCGGTCAGATATCAACCTTTAGAGAAAGGATTGTCATCTCCTTCTCAGACTAGAGTTCATCTCTTAATAATAATTTTACGATGCTTGGTGTGTCCTCAATCTAACTCTTTAGATATTCACCAAGCACCAGCCTCTATAATTCAAAAATTAAATCAACAGTTGTATAATCATTAAGATGGCCATGGTACATACCCCTAACTGTACTAGGGACCTATTATGAAATTAATTATTCTTCATTTCAGATCTGGGAATGATTCGCAATAACATTTATTGCATAATGGCTCGTTGTGGGCTCGTATGTCCAACAGGACTGCTGGTTGATATTCGAACTCATAAAAAGAACTAGGATTACAATGTCTCACCAGCCACATAAATCAGTGGATATCTATATATGACCCAACATCATCTCTCAATATCTTCTCCATGGACAAGCACTTCCCATTCCATGATTTCTTATAAGATATGCGCACCTTGTACTTCTCCTTGACCTGGGATTGTATGACACTCAAAGTCAGTATCAAGTTTGACCTCAGAGTCGCAAGAATGAATATGCCAACAAATTTTATAGTGCAAGCTCGATTATCAACAAGTAGTATTGTATTACGACATGTGTGTTCCATGACATAATTGTGAACCTTCCAACTATCTCGATGATTATTTATACGATGCATGCAAACTCTAATAGCGATCCTCAGAAGGCGCCACTTGTTGTGTATTAGGAGCTCTTTGAGGCGTCTACCTTGAATTGGACGTACTTTTCTATAGTTCAAGTGCTTAACTCATCGATCAGAGTTGTCTTTGAGTTGAAAGATCGATTCAACCAATACTCTTTTACTGATGCTCCTTTGGTCATAGGACCATCAACTTCATTTAAAATTGGCACCTCTTTTGCAAAGGTACCAAAGATCCAATCATTCGAACTGAAAAGTCTAACAGATCCTACATCAAATTCAAACCCATCCTTTAGTCCACAGGTGGATCAAAAATTGATTCTTCGTTTATCAAACAAGGGATATTCTTCACCGTAATTGTTCATTACTCCCACCCTTAAGATGTAGTGCCCCTGTATGCTTCTCCATTCACTCACTCTCCGACATGTCCATCTTCCTCTTAATCTTCACCATTATCTATACCATCATTTTCAACATCAACTTTCTCGTATATAGATTCGTTAAGGTTCATCCTTCGCATTGATGATGCTGCCACATCAACTTTGGATGGAGTGATCTCCTGCGCCTCAAGTAGTATCTCCATCATTCTCACCTTCCGACTCGCTTGCAACATCAAGTTTATAATTTTATCCATCCCAATCAGGATTGGATGGAATGAGCTCGCACTTGTCTGCCACTTGCAGGTGATCTTAATTTCGTAAATGTTGAGTGCATATTCTGTAAGAACCCATATATGTAAGCAAGCATATCGTTGTAGCTGCTAGATATAGGCACTCCGATCATGTCGTTGTGATCACCTTCGTAACCAATCCCAGCATCCACGTATGTAATCCTTTCGTCGTAGAACATATACAATGCAACAACATCAGTCGTTTCTTCTGCATTGTTAAAAGTCACTGAAAGACCTATAAACTTATAGTCCATAAAAGTCATTCTATGTCCACTTTGTTCGTCATGGTTTCTATTCTACGAAGTGCAATTGTAAGTAGTTGAATTGCTTGGACATTGGGACAACAATCACTACTACTAGCACTAATCACTCATGTATTTAATGTAATCTTAGCCTCATTCGAAACTCACATGAATATTATTAATTTATTACTAATTTATTCTTAATTAATTAATTAATTGAATAATTTATTACTAATTAATCAATTACGAGTATGACTAATCACACTTTTATGTAATGATCAAGAATATTTGCTAATGATGTTTCATAATATGTTGCTAATTTATTTTCAAAACTATCATTTGATAAGTTGTTGCTAACATTGTATGTACAATTACCTTTACATTAAAACTATCATTTCACATGTGAAAGAAAATTGAGAGGATGTTTCTCATTGTCCTAATTTGCATATGTGTATTACTAGTCCAGTTACATAACTATGATAAAAAAAATTAGAAAAATCATACCTTATAAGAGTGGTTGAGAATCCTTGAGGAAGAGACAGGGAGAAGAGATTGGGAGGAGAGTGGATGAGAGAAAGAGGGAGGGGGTGAGGATATTTATAGTAGGATTGGGCATTAGGTTGGGTCGGCCCGATCCGGCTCAAAATCCGACCTGCATAACATGATCCAAGACCGAATTCGAAATTTAACAGGTCGTGGGCCTCAAAATGAGCCCATATTGATTGTCGGGCCGAGTTCGGGTCTAAGAAGGCTCGAACGCACAAGCCCAATAGCCCAACCTATACGATATAATTATATCCAGTATGTTTGTGTTTGCTTCAAATACCATGTTCTAAGTTTCATATCCTTATTTCGAGTTTAGAAGAAATATTCAGACCCACTAATAACCATATCCATTAGTATGGATTGAGGACATTATTACATTAATATGCAAGAATGTAATCTGTGTCTTCAAGTGTTAGAGCATGTACAACTGTAAGTAACCAATATGTATTGGGTTATAATACCCGCATCTACAATAGAATATGTAATGATGAATTAATGATGGTTTAAATCACCATATTTTTTTACCACATTTATGTTTCCAACATACAACTAATGCCGGAATCTCGAATTCGTTGACGTACTTAAAGTATTAAACATGAGCACATGCATAAGAAACAACCTGATAAATGCAAGAAGAATGGAACACATGATATTGGTGTCATGTTAAATAGGGCCAGCCCGACCCAATCCCGATCTATTTTGTTTGAGTCGGGTTTGGGCTTGAGTTTGGAATTTGAAAATAAAATGAGCGTAGGACCGACCTATTAGCTCATATATTTAAATGGGCTTGGGTCGGGCCAACTCAAACCTTATCCAATACCCAACCCTAATTTACAGGGGAAGCTTTTGGCGGGCATGGGACAACAAACAATTTGTCGTGCTTCTCTAATCGTCGATAAAGAATTACAAGGACAAACTGTTTGCTATGTTAGTGAAACATATGTTCACCCGAACTTCATTAGACGCGCTTTTCACCCTGATCTCGTTGACCGTGCCCTCAACTATCGAGCCTCATAGCTTAGAACGATAAATTGTTTACTTCACCATGTAGATGAGTGACAAAAGATTCGCCGATCAGAAACATATTTTCATTCGTACTCAAATTAAGAAATGTCTCCATTCCAACACGTGAAGAAAAAAAACCCGCTAAAACTAACGGCCGAAGCTTAAGTCAGACCTTACACCAACTCCCTTGCTTTGCTTCCCTGCCAGCTCTCCTCCCGAAATTATCGTATAAATAGATGACAGAAAACAGCAATCCCCATTTCTCTGTCAGGACCCATCAGATAGACTAGAGATTCAAGCGAGTGAGATTTGGGGAATATGGAGCTCCTCCTCCTCCACCGCCCCCGTTTCGCCTCCAGGCCATTCCGGCCGACGGCGGAGAAGGCGGAAATTAGGGTTTGCGTGAACCGGGCGTGCAGCCGACAGGGCTCTCGCGAGACCCTCTCCGTGCTCTCCGACATAGCCCCGCCTTCCATCACCGTCGCCTCCTGCGGCTGCCTCGGCCGATGCGGCGCGGGGCCCAACCTCGTCGTGCTGCCCGACGGGGTCCCTGTAGGCCACTGCGGGACCCCCGCCCGCGCCGCGGAGCTCCTCTCCTTCGTGGAGGCGGGGTTCGATGTGCGGGGGAGCCTGGAGGCGCTGGCCCTCAGGAAGAAAGGGGAGGCGGCAATGGAGGAAGGGAATGCCGCCGAGGCCGTGACGTTCCTTTCTCAGGTCAATCTCAATTTCGTTTTCAAGTTGTTGCTTTTTCTTTACGTTTGATTTTGTGAAATCATAAAAGGCCTAAATCTTAATACGTCGTTTAGTCGATATTTCTGATATTATATGTCGGGTACTAAGAATAAGGAAATTCGGTAAAGAAGCCATGTTTGTGCACTGCATGCGAGCATTATGGTTTATTAAATTTGAACTTTTATCGAGGAAAATTGATCATCATGTTGCTTCTGAAGTCTAAGTTGGAAAAGGTTCGATGCAATTAATTAAATTAAACCCACTTAGCTTTTGACAACTCCTCATTTTGTTGGCGTTCCATGCGATTCCATTTTGGGGTGTTGCAACGTGTGGAATGGATATTGGCCCTAACAATTAATAAGTCACCTGCTAGCTAAAAAGAAAATGCAGCAGTGCCACGTAACGATGTGTAAACATGTATTGGGAGGGTTTTTCGTTATTTTTATAGATATGATTTTTATATCTTCGAAGTGATTGAGGGAACCTCTTGGCTCAACAATAGATGCTTTCGTGTAGAGATTAGACATTTTTAGTTGGCAGGTCTTGCAAAATATGCTAGATAAACACGTACAACAGAACCAAAGTAATATAACCCTTTCCCAGACTCTGCCATATAGCCAGATCTCCAAGCATTGGGCTTCCCTTTACTGGACTGAGAATTGTAATCTAAGGCCTTCAAAGAATGACTGTCAGTGTGCTCCCCTAACATGGGAGTGTACTTAAGAAATTCTCTAGCAAATCACACCTCATTTCTCTTGACGTTTAAAGGGTCAACATCATTTTTGAGCAACTTTGAGCTCCGTTTTATCTGATTTATGTACATGTTGCCAGGTGATATTCTCTGATAGGTTTTCTTGCTTTGATTTGTATTTTGCAGGCTATCGCACTCAAACCTTCCGGAGGACTTCACATGGTATACAAGAGCAGGTTTTCTTAATATAGCTTCTTTCATTATAAAGAAAAAACAGTGAAACTATTTTGAGTGTTTTTGTTGATGCGGAATTTCATTCTTTTTGGGTGACTGATAATAATCAAAATCCATCCTTCCGCTTCAAAAAAAATCTTTCTTCTGGTTTACTTGTTCATGCAATTTTGATTAGATTGCATGGACAACATTTTAATTGCACGTGCTCTCTGAATTTGATTATTTGATGCTATTGTGTTCATGTTGCTCATCGAGAAGACGTCATTCTTTGTTTGCATGTATTGATGTAAACAGCAAAACATTTTATTTACTCACCCCTATGGTGCTGGAATTATGTCCACCTTTGGGTTTTTTGCAGATCTGAAGCTAGGTTATCCTTGGGAGATCTCCTTGCTGCTCTTGAAGATGCTAAAGAGTCCTCTAAAATAGCACCCGAATTCCCCCAAGTAGGTTTTTTATGAACCCTAACATTAAGCTTTACTCCAATTCATGCATGACTTTACTTCCACAAGTTCAATTGGTTTTCTAAACAAATTGACCGACTAATGAATGAACTGAAGACTTTACTTTGTTGCTAACTTGCTATATCTAAGTTTGTAGCTTGATAGCAAGGCCTTAACTGTCGGATTTAATTTCGTTTCGGTGAGCTTGAACAGAGAGATTAGATGAAATTTTTGTGATTGACTAGAAATTGAAGAAATTACTTGAAAACTCTTTTTTTCAAACATTAAGATTTCTAATATTCTTTAATCAATAGGTGAGATAGAAATACACAGTTTTTTGCTAATAATAGGATGTTAACATGGTATGTTATCTTAACTTTTCATCCAATCTTTCCAACAGTTGTAGTATGCTACTCAGTACTTGAACCAGATTTGGAACTGGAATTAGAAGTTATTAGTTTACCTCGTGAACATGAAGAGAATGATGAACACATGCAATAATAACAGAGAAAAACATGGACCAACAAAGATGACTAGCAAAAGGATATCTTATGTAAGAAATTGAAGATTGAAATGATAGCTTAGAACTAGTAATTAACCAAAATACTTTAAGTAGACACACACATATTAATTTTAGGAATGAAATAAGACACAAACACATATACACATACAAACACACAAAATTTTCTAACATGTATGTCTAATAGATGCATTGTGGAGCATGTGATCGTAAAGTATATGATATACAAGACATAAACAAATCAGTTAACAACAAGAAAATATGTAGCATTCACAAGCACAATCTATATCCAACTTAATAATAGAAAATATTTACAGTTACAATACTTGGAAGGTTTCTAGCAACCTAGCACTTGCACGATCGTACCTACTCCTTGTAATAAAGAGAAAAGAAGATGAGAGTTTGAGAAATGAGCAAATTTCCAGTGTCTTGTGAGATGAAATGATGTTATTTAAGGCACCAATATATAGAGCTAAAAAATTGCCCCAAAGTGGCGGAAACCAGGCATAAGAGGCTAGGAGGATGAATTTCGGTGAAACGTGACTAGATTCCTCTTTTTCAGTTGTTTCAGCCGAAAATTGAAATATAGCGAATTCCACCGAAATTGATCGAAATATTGGTGAAATTTGGGAATGTGAAATTATATGGGGTGTCAGTTTCGGCCACTTACTGAATCCGAAATTCGATGGAATTTCGACGAAATTTAAGACCATGCTTGATAGCATGAGCTTAATGTGATGCATTTGAAAGTCCAATTACAGTGGTATTGTTATGCTATGCGGGTGTATGTGTGATTAATGTCTAACGTAAGTTATAACTAAATTATGCTCAAAAAATTATCTGCTGTCTTATTGGGTGTATGTATGATTAATGTCTAACGTAAGTTATAACTAAATTATGGTCCTGTCTTACCTTTCCTTTGACTAAGATTTTAGGTCGTTCAAGTTTTTTTTCCAACCTGGGTCTTTCCACAACATCTGCAGACACTGCTTCTTTAGGTGTAGTCACGTTACTGGAAGGTCGTATCCCGATATATCGATGATATATCGCCGATATATCGATATCGACATGGGACCGATATCGAAATTGATATATCGATATATCCGATTTCAGGCATTTTCTTCAGAAAAATTCCTAGATATAGCGATATATCGGCGATATATCCGATATATCGATATCGACACGATATCGAAACGACATCGATATCGATATGTCCTTCCATGGGTCACTCACGTATTCCATTTACAAACTACTTCAAAATTGTCTTTTACAACTAAATAAGTTCATTTTTCTTTTTGACTAAAATAGTACAATTTTATTTGGATAGAATTGGACTATCCTGGAGTTTGTCTACCTACAGTTTTTTTAAAAAAAGGTCCTTTCTGACCATGCACTGTTTTCTGTAGGTTAACCACTCATTGTTGTTTCACTGAACACAAAAGGAGATGGAACAAAGGGCAGTTTAGATGTGTTCCAACTTGCTTAATGTTGATGAAAATTTAAGTTTTGTCAATTTGTTATAGTTCAAATCAGAATAGATACTGAGGCATCAAGCAAGATACCAAAATATGAATCTACGTGGTTCAAGATGGTTAGGCTAACTATTGCGTTCCACAGAAGAAATGACCTAATTGCAATATTTCGTCATTGATTTTTCACATTGGAACTATAGAACAATATCGTATGTATATGTCCTACTCAAATCCTACCTTATATAAGTGCATAAGGCTACATACTATAATACAACTTAGTTGCCTCAACTCGTCTCCATTCTCAATACTCCCAGTTAAGAAGAGAATAGAATGATATATTGCACAAACAGAAATCTCACTCATGCATTGCATGGCAACGTTGACTATCTCGATTTTATGCATATCCTTTCATTGTCGATGTCCATGATGATGGCGTTTGGGTTGTGCTACCGAGTAGGATCCACTACAGGGTTGTAGTCCTGACCAAGTTGGAAGAAGACACAAATAAGGGGATAAAAACATCCTAGTACACACATATAGCTAAGTATGTGGGATTTTCATCCCACGGTTCAGATCCGAACTTTCTGATTAAAGAGTTGAGGAGTTGATGTCTCTTATGGATTCTCTGCTTGGATATGACTCGATATCTTCTGGGAGAGACCATTAGATATGGTGTGATGGTAGGTTTTCAGTGAAGAAATCATATAAGCAAGGTTTTAGAAAACGTGAGGCGTATCAAGACGTTTTCCCAGTATCACCTCGAGGTGTAAGCCTCACTCCAGAAAGAAAAGAATTCATAAAACATGGTAATTAATCGTAATTATATTTTGCAAATTTTAGAAATTAAATTGCTTTGATAAAAAAACATAACTCCATGACATTTCAAGGCTAATTTCATGTTTAAACATCCAAGATCGCACTATGTGGGAGCTAAACTATCTCAAATCCCTAACAACAATAGAAGTTCAAAACATAAATAATTTGACCATCAAAATACTTGAAAGGTTAATAAAACAACTTCAAATAAACAAGTTATCATTGCATCTCTAAACATCTCTAAACAAGGAAATATTAAATTTAAGGATAAGCTGATGTAAGATGTTAAATAACTCACCTCTTTTGGACTTTTACATAGTAAGGAGTCAAGTAAATATGGATTTGCAAGCACAACAATGGGTGAGTTTCAGTAATACTAAAGTTCTTAATAAAATTTAACTTAAGGGCATGTATGTCCACATATTTTTAAAAAATTAATTGTGGTGTGCGTGCCAATCAATTGAGAAAGATAAGAGAGTAAGCATCGACTACTTTTTACTTTGCCATAAGAATTGGGCAATAAAATACTTCAATTTTGCATGTTATGACCACCATTGTTCATGCATGCTTTGTTATGCATTATTTTGGTCCCGACTGAATAGAAGAGAATACGAGACATGTTTTCAAAACATACTCTTCTAAATTTAGGTCATAGTAACGGGCTTGGATCCAAAAATTTCAATAAAGAAAACATTTATGCTTGATTAATACTAAGGAGTAAAGGATTAGATTTAAGGAATTAAGACTTAATTTTTTGATCATGCTGATTTTATAAAGAACATGCATAATAAAGTAAAAAAGCTTAATATGTTAATAAATTACAAAAATAAATAACTTTCAGTGAATCGTGAGTTCAAGGACTTAAAATTACTTGTTTACAAAAGACGAAAAGCTTACAATCAAAGAGAAGAGAAGAATATATAGCTGAAAATAATGAAAAAAACGGATGAGGTTTGATGCAGCACCTCGAGGTGTGCCACATACACCTCGAGGTGCACGCCTCAATGAGACTTCTTGAGGTTATAGCCTCGAGGCATTTTTTCTTATAAAATGCCTCAAGGCGCATTTTTAAAAACAATGCATATAAGGCTCTATGTGGAATCGTGATGTTTGACCTGGGATGCACCACTAACTACCGAAGAATTTGGGGTTGGAAGGTGCCTACATAGATCAAAGTGGTCTTATGGATGTTGAGATCCATGTTAGTGATGACTAGTTTGCGCCATTCCAATATGTTCTAGGGTGTCATTGCCTCTTGCACATGCTGCCCTGTTGAGACGAAGGATGTTGACCACATTTTCTTTAGGTGCACCAAGTCTAAAGAAGCGTCGACAAGGTTGCCCTTGTTAGCCTTTTTATAGATGAGGTGATGCAGCATGATGCTATGTGATGTTTTCTTTTTTTTAGTTGGACATTTGTTTGTTCTTTTATTTATTCATTTTTATTTATTTATGCAAAAGGCTCATTATATAAGGCCTTATCATCTTTTTTTTCTATTTATAGTAAATTAGTTGCTTGTTTGAGGGGATTTGTCCTCTATAAAGGCACCCCACCTATGGGAAGGATTGGATTATTTAATGGAAGTTAAATTTTTCTCCCATCACTTATTCTCTCTCCCTCCCTCTCTCTCTCTCTCTCTCGTTTCCCCACCCGCCGAACCCTAACCCTCTCCCTACCGCCGCCCTCCCAACTCCCGATCCCTATCTTCCTCCCGCCCCCCCCCCTTTCCCCCTCTTCTCCCCCGGCGCTCGTCTGCGCCCTCCCATCGCGTGCCAGCAACCTCTCTTCCCCTTCATCTCCCTACCCCGTCGCCCTCAGCCCTCCTCTCCCTCTCGCCTACCTCCCATTTCCCACCGCCTTCTCTCCCCTCTAATCCTTATCCCTCCATACAACAGCCAACCGCCTACGACCACGCTGCCACCATCTTCTCCAATCAACGCCGATGTGGATCGACCGTTAACCACGCCCCCTAGACCCGTCCAGATTCACTGCTGGGGCTGTCCCGCAACCCCACTGTTACCGACCAGGTCTGAAGCACGCCGAAAGCCCCTCGTCGGTTGTGGTATGAGCGCCTTTTTGCATATTACCCTGTCCGTATGATATTAGAAGTGTGGATTGTTATATTGCTGTTTGGTTTGGTGAACTATTGAGGTTCCGTTTTGTCGCAACATTGCTATCTATTTCCAATAAGCATTAACTACTTGGGTTGCCCTGAATTTGTGATGAGGTTGTGCCAGAGACGTTGGACATCTCGTGAACAATTGTTTGCTGAATTTATAGCTTCATTTTTTTCATCGTCGAAGTCTTCGAGTGCCAAACCCTGTTCATCTGCATGAACCCAAGCCGTGCTGTGTCAATCTCAAGTCCCTTTGGCCCTTTTTATTCGTTTCATTGTTTGTTTTAGTCGTTGCATTTCTGCCCCTGGAATAGTGTCGCGCATGCCATTGCTTGTTTCATTAATCGAGTCGTTTATTTCAACCTTTTAGGATTGCACTTAGCTTAAAGCATAACGACTCCACGTTGGTTGCATCAATTTGGTATCAGAGCTTATCGATCCGTTTCGTTTGTTTATTGCATATAAACACAAAACAAAAAAAGGAAAAAAAGAAGGTATAAGATTCCCATGGTTGAAAAACCGACTACCTCTAAAGCTGACCACACCCCACAAACTGAGTTATCATTAGAATCCTTGTCTGTTCAAATGACACAAATGTTCGATCAATTGAGCGGACAAATTGCCATTGCGAGCGGACAAATTGCCGCAGCACACGGACAAATTGCCACACTAAATAGTTGCATGCTTGGGAGGGATCATAACGATGAGACACCAAACAAAGGTCGGCGTACTAGTCGGAGACGACAGTCACGGAGTAACACATCCCGAGATTCTAGTTCTTCTACCTTCGATGGACATGTTAGCGACTATCTAACAGGGACTTACATGTAATTACTGGAAACTTCAAATTTTTTTAAAAACTTGCAAAGGGGAGCAAGTGTCCCCTTTGCAAATTCCCTTTTGTCCTTATTATGCGATTGATCTTCCTCTGTTTTTCTTGCTTGAACAGGGGAGCCGATGGAGCTTCGCGGTGATCGAAAGCTGACGGACGGAGGCGGCCAGATGGTCGGCGGTGGGCGGCTGTGCCGGCCACGCGGGGGGGGGGGGGGCTGGCCCGTTGACGACGGCGACGGTGGAAGTGGCTGCAGCACACGCGTGGGGATGGCGCGCGGTGCTCCACGCGCAGGCTGGCTGGAGCGAGGGTGGCTGCCGCCGCGCGAAGGAGCCGGAGCCTTGGAGGAGGAGGCGGGGCCGATGGCATCGTGCTTGGTGGAGAACGGCGGGCTGGAGCAGCTGCGGCCGTGGCGCTGGGGAGGGAGAGCGGGCGGAGCAGCTGCCCGAGGCTGGTGATGCGCGTGCGCAAAGGGCCAGCCGTGCACGCGCAAAGGGCCAGCCGTGCACGCGCGTGGCCGCGGGGCAGGAAGGAGGGGAGGCGCTTCCGAGGTGCGGCGGCGCTGGCGTCGAGCTTGGCGGTGAAGGCGCGATGGCGAGGTGGACGGTCGGAGATGAGCGGAGGCCGTGGGGTGGTCGGTGGGAAGGAGAGGAGGAAGAAGAAGAAACAGGGGAACTACTCCTATTTGTTTAGGGCGCGTAAATGTGGAATTAATTGATTCAAGAAACCTCCTCGGAAAATTAAATAAAAATCACCGTTGCGTTCGCAACGGGTGATTTATCCGTTGAAGTGCATTTTGTTCGGCATTTTGATGGATGAATGGAGGTGAAATTAAGAGAGAGAGAATGGGTGTGTAAGAAGAAGAAGGAGAGGGAAGAAATGGTTACCTGTAGTTTGCCCGGAAGTCGGCCAAAAGGGAGGATCTGGCCGTGGTCTTCGCTCAAGACCCCGGCGACGGTCGAGCTCAAGCGGTTCTTGAACCAATGACCGCGACGAAGGTGAATCCACCTTCGGATCTCGCCGGAGGAAGGTGGTCTCTGCTCAAGGAAGAAGGTGACCACTGTCACTGGAGCACCAATCCGAACTAGCTCTCTCCCTCTCTCTCTTGTATTGAAGCAAACAATGGCGGATGTGGATGAATGAAGGAGTGGAGGGGATTATAAAGAGGAGGAGGAGGTTGGAGAAGAGATGGAGGAGGTGGAGGAGATGGGGTGAAGTTGGAGATGTCGAAGGGTGGCTTCTCCCTTAAGTCAAGGGAGAGTGGGAGAGGAATGGGTATCAGCCGTTGATGGAGAACCCTCTCATCCAACGGTCCAGAATAAAGGAGAGAAATGGTTTAAGTGGGTGAATGAGGAGGCGACACATGGCGGCTTCAGGAGTTGCCACGTGTCGCTCCGAGAAAATCTGCAACTAAATGCAAAGAAAAATCAAAAAGAAATAATAGAAGAGGTTAGATCAAAAAGTGGTCAACACGAATGTTGCTCGTCTCGACGAAATCTACAACTTTCGTGAAGGGCCGAAAATCAAACGAGATCATCTGTACAAAAATGTATTTTGGGTGGTACCTTATAGATATAAAATACCGCATTTTATCTTTTGTAATTTTTTTGTCATTTTTTAAGAGAGAGAAAAATCAAAATAAAAATAGAGAAAATATGAGAAGAATATTTACAATTTAATCTATTTTTTTTGGATTTTTAATAATGAAGAAAATAAAAAAATAAAATACAGGGGTAAAACGGTCATTATGTACAATGTACAAAAGGGGCCCAAAACCCAAGTTTTGCATACGAGCTCCGATTTTTATGAAATTGGTCTTGTTTCGAAGGTCTTTGAATGTATATTACTTTAAAAGTGAGCAGACCTAAATCGGATACTGTATGAGAGAGATATGCACATTTTAAGGCTCCTAGTTTCAAACTTGGATTGTGGTTTTATTGGTCAATTTTAGAAGTTAGTATTTTTTGGATATTTTTCTTTAATTAGTGTTAGTAATATATACACAATAGAGTTGGTTTTATTAGATTCGGAGTTAGTATGAAATATATACAAATAAGGTATTTTATCTAATATACAGGTGAATATTTACAAGTGAAATTGGCTTCTTATTTTATGCAAATATGAATGCTAAAATGCAGATATTATGCTTGCATGCATGAATTCTAATTATGCAATATAAGTAGAAATATGCCTCTAATTACTCGGGAACAAAGCTCTATTTTCAACTTTTAAAGTGATGAATCACAGATTCATCAAAAGCGAAGATGAAGGATTGAGAGATGAAACCCCTTTCATTTCAAAGAACCAAGATCCATACACCCCTGGATATACATCACAATCCACTAGTGGCTATCCATTCCCGACACGACATGGTCCTAGGCACGATGACGGATGGGATCGAGGCATCCGTCTTGATGTTTCGGAATTTGACAGAGGACGAGATCCTGATGTATTTTTGGATTGGCTCCAATCCGTCGAGCACTTCTTCGTATGGAAGACTATGCCTAGCGAACGAAAAGTTCAATTTGTCACGATCAAACTAAAAGGACATGCTCTGCTATGGTGGGATCGTTTGCAATCTGAACGCAAACGAAAGGGAAAAGGTAAGATTCACAGTTGGAGCAAGATGAAGGCCAAACTAAAAACAAAGTTTGTGCCTGAAGATTACAAGCGAGATCTGTATGCGTGATTGTAATCTTGACGACAAGGTACCATGAGCGTGAGAGAGTACACCGAAGGATTCCAGTCCCTCATTCATCGCAACCGATTGCAGGAGACTCCTGTCCAGGAAGTCACCCGCTACATGCAAGGACTTCGTCTAGTTATCCAAGATGAACTCTACCTCCACAACTGTCAAAACGTCGATGAAGCCTATAAACAAGCTGAACGGGCTGAAACTAAGCTTGATAAAGTCCAGACAAGGAGAACGTCATTTTCTGAGAACACCGTCCCACAAACTACTGTACCGATGACGACCTCCAAACCAATAGTTTCCCCATCGATTGTTGCAGGTAAACCCCAAACTAAACCATCAACCACTGCCGCTGCACGACCATCTATTGGAAACCCCGGACCGGGCATCTTGGGAAGTCGACCTGTTGTAGGACCTGATACTTGCTTCCAGTGTTATCAAAAGGGACATCGAGCGGCTGAGTGCCCAAACACTAAGGCCATGCCCGCCCATTTATGCACCATCGAAGACCCTGCTCCTGACCATCAGGAAGCGCCTGAAGAGGATCAAGCCGCTTTAACTGCTGTCACTTTGGGAGCTGATGACTATGAGCTTCTTGGAGTGGATGGAGATATATCAGGACCTTTCCTGGTAATTGAACATGAAGACTTTATCGCTCCTGATAGCGCACCCACGAACATCTTGCTCACACCCGCTGTCAATGATGCTGATAGTTGGCTGCGACGCAGCATATTCCGAACCACATGCACCTCAGGAGGGCGTCGTTGTTCGTTGATCATTGATGGAGGAAGCGTTGATAACTTCGTATCTCAAGAAATGGTCGACAAGTTGGACTTACCAACCCAACCACTCGAGAGACCGTACAGTGTGGCATGGTTTCGAGGTGGCACTCAACTTCCGATCCACCGTCAGAGTCTCGTTAGCTTCTCAATTGGCCCTTCATATAAAGACGAGGTTTGGTGCCATGTAGCTCCTATGGATGTCTGTCATGTACTACTTGGGAGATCTTGGCAGTTTGATCGGGACACTGAGCACAGGGGAAAATTGAACTCTTACTCATTCCTTATAAACAAGGTACGTGTGACCCTTAGACCACAACGCGAGGCCCTTCGCCCTCGACAGGTGGCTTCGCTTCGATCTGCGAACGCGCAATCTGGTAAAAGTACTCCACCGTCAAAGCCTTCGACTTCTGGTCTCGTATTGTTAATGGAAGCCCAGACATTCCAACGTGAAGTTCAGGAGAGCTCTACTATTTACGCATTGATGGGACGTGAGGTGATCGAACAAGAGGCAACTATACCCGAAGCTCCGTCTGAGGTAAAGCACATCATTCAAGAGTTTGCTGACATTATGCCTGAAGAGTTACCGGAAGGACTATCCCCATTACGAGACATTCAACATCACATCGACCTAGTTCCCGGAGCAAGCTTACCACATTTGCCACATTATCGGATGAGCCCAAGTGAGCACGAAGAAATGAACAAGCAGGTCACTGATCTTCTACGTCGTGGGTATGTTCCAGAGAGTATGAGTCTTGTGGCGGTTCCTGCTCTACTTACCCCAAAAAAGGATGACACATGGAGGATGTGCGTGGACAGTCGTGCTATCAACAAGATCATGATCAAATATCGTTTTCCGATTCCACGCCTTGATGACATGCTCGACATGCTATCGGGTGCTGAGTTATTTTCTAAAATGGATCTCCGCAGTGGGTACCATCAGATTCGCCTCCGACCTGGAGACGAGTGGAAGACTGCTTTTAAGACCAAAGAGGGCCTTTATGAATGGACAGTAATGCCCTTCAGCTATCTAATGTTTCCGGCACTTTTATGCGAAACATGAATCATGTATTGCGACCCTTCATCAGTAAGTTTGTGGTTGTGTACTTTGATGACATATTGATCTACAGCTTGACCAAAGACGACCACTTAGTCCACTTGCGACAAGTCTTGGAAACCTTAAGAGCCCAACAATTATATGTCCACCTTAAGAAATGCTCCTTCATGTCTGACACGGTCCTCTTCTTGGGATACATTGTCACTGCCGACGGACTTAAAGTTGACCCCTCCAAGATTCAGGCCATTCAGAGCTGGCCCGTGCCCAAAACCCTCACTGAGATTCGTAGCTTTCTGAGATTGGCTTATTTCTATCGACGTTTCATCCGAAACTTTAGCATTTGTGCGGCTACGTTAGTAGATTGCACATGTAAAGGTGCACCCACTTGGACTCCTGTGGCAGAAATCAGCTTTCAAAAGCTAAAGCATCAGTTGACCAATGCCCTTGTCTTGGCACTTCCTGACTTCTCCAAGGTTTTCTTAGTTGACTGCGATGCCTCACATGTTGGGATTGGTGCCGTCCTGAGTCAGGAAGGACGACCTATGGCATTCTACAGTGAGAAGTTGAATGATGCTCGATCACGGTACTCCACATATGATGTCGAATTCTATGCCGTGGTGCAAGCTCTCAAGCATTGGAGACACTATCTAATTCAGCGTGAATTTGTCCTTAACTCTGATCATGAAGCCTTAAGGTATCTGAACTCTCAGAAAACCCTTAACAACCATCATGCAAAATGGGTTAGTTTCCTCCAAGAATACGTGTTCCATCTTAAGCACAAGGCTGGGACCCTGAATCGCGTGGCCGACGCGTTGAGCAGACGAGCGCATGTCTTAACCACGATGATCGTAAGCACAACGGGATTTGATGCCCTCAAGGATCTTTACCCCACCGATCCTGACTTCGGACCTACTTATGCAGAGTGTGTTGACACTGGACATGATTCGACAGCCACTTATGTCCTTCATGAAGGATTCCTGTTCAAGGCGCACCGACTGTGCATTCCTGCCACTTCCCTCCGAGAGAATCTAATCTCAGAACTGCATAACGGTGGGTTAGCTGGACACTTTGTAAGGGACAAGATCGTGACTCTCCTCCAAGAGCGATTTTATTGACCGCAATTGCGAAAGGATGTTGCAAAATTTGTACAAAAATGCCAAGAATGTCAGAGATTCAAAGGTCATAGGCAAAACACTGGGTTGTATACGCCTCTACCGATTCCTCTGCGACCCTGGGAAGACATCACCATGGATTTCGTGTTAGGCTTACCCCTCACGATACGGAAAGTTGACTCTATTTTTGTGGTTGTGGATAGATTTTCTAAAATGGCACACTTCATTGCATGTAAAAAGACTTCAGATGCATCTCATGTCGCTGATTTATTTTTTCGTGGTGTTGTTCGACTGCATGGTGTTACTCGTTCTTTTACATCGGATCGTGGTACCAGATTTTTGAGTCATTTTTGGCGCACGCTTTGGTCTCGTCTTGGTACTCGTTTGCAATACAACACTGCTTATCATCCACAAACAAATGGGCAAATCGAAGTAGTTAATAGGTCTCTAGGGAATTTATTTCGATGTCTTGCAGAGGACTCTCCGTCCAAATGGGATCTAATTCTTCCCCAAGCCGAATTCGCGTATAACAGCTCCACTAATAGATCCACCGGAAAATCACCATTTGAGAGTGCGTATGGCTTTCCAATTCCCCAATTTCTAGACCTTACACCCACAATCATGCAAGGGAGGAGTAGTGCAGCCGCTGAGGACCTGGTCGAACACCTAACCCATATCCATATCGAAATCCGAGCCAAACTTCAAACCATGGCCCAGAAATACCAAGCCTAAGCCAACCTCCATCGTAGAGAGAGCGAGTTCAGAGTTGGAGAATTAGTGATGGTCCACCTAAAAAAAGAGAGGCTTCCTTTGAGTGTGCACCAGAAATTGAGTGTCGGAAAGATTGGTCCATTCCGAATCCTCAAGAAGATTGGGCAAAATGCTTACCTACTTGATCTATCGCCGGATGTCCAGACGTCGCCAGTCTTTAATGTTTTAGATCTCTTCTTATATCACGGAGATGAGCAGACAGATGCAACCACGCCAGTAGTTCCCGCTGATGATACGCACCAACCACCAGCCGCGACTGATGCCGATCAGATAGAAGATATTGCCGACATACGAGATATGACGACTAGACGTGGTCTCTTCCGTCGCTATCTAGTCAAGTGGAAGGGACGACCTCTGACAGATTGCACATGGATCGACGAGGATGAACTTCAACAACTCCGCCCTGATATACTTCAGAATTATCGTGACGCCGTCTCGGCGGAGCGAGATTCTTCTCAGCAGGGGGGGAGCTGATGCAGCATGATACTATGTGATGTTTTCTTTTTTTTAGTCAGACATTTGTTTTTTCTTTTATTTACTCATTTTTATTTATTTATGTAAAAGGCTCATTATATAAGGCCTTATCATCTTTTCTTTTTTCTATTTGTAGTAAAATAGTTGCTTGTTTGAGGGGATTTGGCCTCTATAAAGGCACCTCGCCTATGGGAATGTAGAGACTTATTTATGTTACGTTTTATTGTTTCGTAATTACTACTTATGTTTTGTAAGACTCTGTAATTTACCCAAGGGTTTTCTCTCTATATAAGAGACCCGAGGGCTCTATGGAATAACACATCAGAGTATTATTTTACCATAACATGGTATCAGAGCCCTAACCCTAACCTAGGGTTCTCTCCACCGCCGCCCCCCCCTCCCCTTCCGCCGCCGCCGCCGGCCTTTCCAGCCTCTCCCGTCGCCACCGCCGCCCGCAGGACCTCCACTCGCCGCCGCACAGCCCCTGCCGAAGCAGCCCAGCCCCCTCCCGGCGCCGCCCAGCCTCCTGCCGCGCCGCCCAGCCCCCTGCCGTAGCCGCCCAGCCGCCCCCCGGCCTCCAGTTTGCCGCTGGGACCTCCCTAGCCGCCGTTTCTTCGTGGTAGAGGCCTTCAGAGCCTCTACTCGTCACCGGGGTTCACTTCTTCACTCGGTCTCGGATAGATGTTGGATTCAAGTGCATAACGTCTACATATGCACTTGAATCCTAAAAGGTCTTGGTAGACAACTTTCTTCTTGGTCTATCAGTGGTTGTTCTTCTCCGGCATTATGTCAGAACAAAAGCTCGACATGCCCGCCATAGGTGCTTTCAAGGGTTCGGCACCAATCGTCAAAATGGACGGGACAAATTACGAACTGTGGGCGATGCAGTTCCTTAGTCTCATGAAGTCGTGTGGTAAGAAGCATATTCTTACCGAGGACGAACCGCCGGAGAAGACAGGGATCTATGCCTCGTGGGAGGCTGATGATGCGTACGCCAAGGTTTGGCTCTCAGGTACGCTCACGTCGGAGATAGCGAATGATGTTCTTCACCAGCCCACCGCCAAGGCGATGTGGGATATTTTGGCCATGACATACTCACAGGTGCGCAACGAGACGAAGATGCTCCAGTTGCAGCACGACATATTTACCACGAAGCAAAATGGGAAGCCTCTTCATTCCCTGTACACATCGCTTCGTGGAATGTTCGAGAAGCTCTATAGCACCATTCCGCTTACAGCCACGCCGGAACAGCAGAAGACGTTCCGCAACGCCACTATGGTTGGCGTATTACTCGCTGCCCTTGATCCGGAGTACGAGGCAGCACGATCCCAGATCCTAGCAGATGCCACCATCCCGCCGATAGAAGAGGTATACAGGAGGCTCAGTCGAGTCCCTGTTCCGTCTAGTACAGCGAATACATCTCCATCCGCAATGGCAGTTTCCAGGGGACGTGGTGCTTCGTCCTCATTTCGTGGCAGAGGAAGTGGTGGACGTGGCCGTGGAGGTCGCATTCGTTCCATGTGCACTTTCTGTCGCCGTACAGGTCATTCGGAGGATACATGCTATTCTAAGCATGGCTTCCCTCCTTCTGCACGGGTAGCGGATCATACTCAAGGTCCATCTGCATCTACTCCAGATCACAGGTTCGAGGAGTTGGTGGCACGACTTCGTGATATCATGCCACAATCGTCGCAGAGGGTGCTGAGGTTTCTGATGTTGCGGCTTCAGCCTCAGCTAGTCATCTGCCTCAGCCAGTGCCTCAGGTAGTTCTTCAGTCTCATCTACTAGTCATGATCTCACAGGATGGATTGTCGACTCCGGAGCTACTCGTCATCTATGCCGTGAGAGAGATATTCTGCAGTCTACAGAGCTGTTCAGCCTGGTCGCTCTGTACTCATTGCTGATGGCACTCATTCCCCTATCATTGGTCAGGGGGAGACGGCTTTGCTTCCCTCTATGCACTTACAGAATGTGCTACATGCTCCAGAATTCTCTATGAATCTCTTGTCGATTAGCCAGATTACACGTGATTTGCACTGTCGTGCTATTTTTGATCCATCGTCTGTTATTTTTCAGGATATACTAACGGGCAGGGTGATTGGCTGTGGCTCTGAGCACAATGGCCTCTATCGTCTCGTCCATACTTCTTACGCTGGCGTCTCACTGCATTCCCAAGGCTCCGTATCTCCGTACACCTGGCATCTTCGGTTGGGTCATCTACCGCTGCAGAAAATGCGTCATCTTCTGCCTCAGGTCTCTCCGAGTTCCTCTTTTCGTTGTGAAGCGTGTCAATTAGGGAAGCATCATAGGTCTAGCTTCCCCAGTCGTCAGAGTCGGAGCAGTAGCTCCCCGTTTGAATTACTTCATATAGACATTTGGGGTCCAAGTCGTGTCCCGGACCATCAGGGGCACAGGTTCTATTTGGTTGTGGTTGATGATTTTTCTAGAGTTTCATGGACCTTTCTTCTGAAAAATAAATCTGAAGCAGGAAATGTTCTTCAAAATCTTATTAATGAAATCCAGAATGTTTTTTCATCTGCTGTTAAGTATGTGCGTACTGACAATGCCTTAGAATTCTGCACTCGCTCTCTTGCTAGTTTCCTTTCTTCTAAAGGCATCATTCACCAAACAACATGTGCTTACACCTCTCAACAAAATGGGGTTGCTGAACGAAAACATCGACATTTTCTTGATATTGCTCGCACATTACTGATTCAGAGTTGTGCTCCATTATCTTTTTGGGGAGATGCCATACTTACAGCATGTTATCTGGTCAACCGAATGCCTACAACTGTTCTTGGGGAAAAGTCCCCGATCTCTGTTCTTTTTCCCGACAGAGACTTGTTTAACCTTACACCTCGGGTCTTCGGCACTGTTGCGTTTGTCCACCGCTTATCTCCGGGACTTGATAAGCTCTCTCCTAGGGCTATCAAGTGTGTGTTTGTGGGTTACTCCAGAACACAAAAAGGATACCGTTGCTATGACCCTGCTCATAACAAGTACTACGTGAGCGCAGATGTTACATTTTTCGAACCTGTCATGTACTTCTCCCCTGCAGGTGACAGATTGGTCTCCTCCACATCACCAGATTCCACGGTCTATGTTCCTCCACCTCCAAGTCTGGGTCAATCCTCTCCTCCACCGAAACCACCACCACCACCACCATCACTCTTGCCACCACCTCCAGTTGTCCCTTTCACTAAGTTCTATTCGAGGCGGACAGGCCCTGCTCAAGCTACAAGTCAACCATCCAACACGCCTCAGGTATGTTCTGATGTTAACACTAATGATGGGTTAGATAATGCACCTGTGCAGGAGCCTTTCCTACAGGAGGAAGTTCAACCAGTTAGAACGGTCCTGGATGATTTGGATCGCCCCATTGCTCACAGGAAGCAGCGAAGACAGTGTGCCTCCTATCCCCTTGCCTCTTACGTCTCCTTTCATCGTCTCACTGGGGACTTCCAGCGGTTTGCAGCTGCCGTGTCGTCAGTCGAGATTCCACGGACATATCAGGATGCCATGAAGACTGACTGCTGGCGTTTAGCAATGGAGGAAGAGATGTCTGCCTTGCGTTCTAGAGGGACTTGGTCTCTTGTCCCCATTCCTCCAGGTGCTTCCGTGGTGAGCTGCAAATGGGTATTTACGGTAAAATATCATGCGGATGGTCGTCTAGACAGATACAAGGCAAGGCTCGTGGCACGAGGATTTACTCAGACATATGGGGTTGATTATTTGGATACTTTCTCACCGGTGGCGAGACACTCTACTCTACGCATTCTTATGTCTGTTGCTGTGGTACGTAACTGGCATATTTT
This sequence comes from Ottelia alismoides, assembly GCA_037367405.1. Taxonomy (NCBI): domain Eukaryota; kingdom Viridiplantae; phylum Streptophyta; class Magnoliopsida; order Alismatales; family Hydrocharitaceae; genus Ottelia; species Ottelia alismoides. The sequence goes on from JAZKJV010008563.1 coordinate 43,246, forward strand.
CCAGCTTGATGTCAAGAATGCTTTCTTGTATGGTGACCTACAGGAGGAAGTCTACATGCAGCAGCCACCCGGGTTTGCTGCTGAGGGGGAGACTCAGATGGTGTGTAGACTTCATAAGGCTATCTATGGCCTTAAACAGAGTCCTCGGGCATGGTACCAAAAGCTCTCCCAGCTTATGGAATAGCAGGGGTTCAGAAGATCAAATGCGGACCACTCACTGTTCGTCCTAAAGACCCCTAGAGGTACTATTGTCGTTATGATATACGTTGATGACATATTGGTCACAGGAGATGATGCTCAGGGGATTGAGAGAACCAAGTCCATGTTGGGGAGCCAGTTCGTTACAAAGGATCTTGGCACAATACGTTACTTTCTGGGGATAGAATTTGCAAGAAATGCACAAGGAATGGTGATGACTCAAAGAAAATATGTCACAGATTTGCTAGCTGAAACAGGAATGACTGGATGCAGACCTTCAAGTACACCTATGGACCCGAGCATGAAGCTGTACGATGAGGATACAGAGGAGGTGGACAAGAGAAGGTACAGAGAAATGGTGGGTAAGCTCTTATACATTACCATAACTCGACCGGATATTGCCTTTGCAGTAAACCGGGTGAGTCAATTCATGGAGCAGCCGAGGCAAGTTCATATGGATGTTGTGCATATGATATTGAGATATCTGAAGTCTTCCCCAGGCGCAGGGTTGCTGTTCAAGAAAGATACAGATCTGTCTATTTCAGCCTGTGCAGATGCAGATTATGCAGGATGTCCAAGGGATCGTAAGTCTACTTCTGGATTTGCTATCTTCATAGGAAGCTCCTTAGTCTCGTGGAAAAGCAAGAAGCAGACTGTTGTGGCGAGATCCAGTGCCGAATCCGAGTACAGAGCCATGGCTCAGGCAACCACGGAGATGATGTGGGTTAAAGCAGTTTTAGAAGATCTGAATGTTGATGTCCCCTTGCCTATGAACCTTCAATGTGATAATCAGGCAGCATTATTTATTGCCAACAATCCAGCCTTCCATGAGAGAACAAAGCACATCGAGGTGGATTGTCATTATACTAGGGACATGATTCAGAAGGGCTTCATTTCCACATCTCATGTCAGTTCAGAGGACCAGACTGCTGACATATTCACGAAGCCATTGCTCAGAGGACCTTTCCAGAGATGTTCGTCCAAGCTGAGCATGTTAGATATCTATGCTCCATCTTGAGGGGGAGTGTAGAGACTTATTTATGTTACGTTTTATTGTTTCGTAATTACTACTTATGTTTTGTAAGACTCTATAATTTACCCAAGGGTTTTCTCTCTATATAAGAGACCCGAGGGCTCTATGGAATAACACATCAGAGTATTATTTTACCATAACAGGGAAGGATTGGATTATTGAATGAAAGTTAAATTTTTCTCCCATCACTTATTCTCTCTCTCTCTCTCTCCTTCTCTCTCTCTTGTTTCCCCACCCGCCGAACCCTAACCCTCTCTCTACCGCCACCCTCCCAACTCCCGATCCCTATCTTCCTCCGCTCCCCCCCTTTCCCCCTCTTCTCCCCCGACGCTCCTCTGCGCCCTCCCATCGCGCGCCAGCAACCCCTCTTCCCCTCCATCTCCCTACCCCACCGCCCTCATCCCTCCTCTCCCTCTCGCCTACCTCCCATTTCCCGCCGCCTTCTCTCCCCTCTAATCCCTATCCCTCCATACAACAGCCAACCACCTACGACCACGCCGCCGCCAGCTTCTCCAATCAATGCCTTGTGGATCGACTGTTACCCGCGCCCCCTAGACCCGTCCAGATTTGCTGGGGCTGTCCCGCAACCTCACCGTTACCGACCAGGTTTGAAGCACGCTGAAAGCCCCTCGTCGGTTGTGGTATAAGCGCCTCTTTGCATATTACCCTGTCCGTATGATATTAGAAGTGTGGATTGTTATATTGCTGTTTGGTTTGGTGAACTATTGAGGTTCCGTTTTGTCGCAACATCGCTATCTATTTCCAATAACCATTAACTATTTGGGTTGCCCTGAATTTGTGATGAGGTTGTGCCGGACGTTGAACATCTCGTGAACAATTGTTTGCTGAATTTATAGCTTCATTTTTTTTTTCATCGTCAAAGTCTTCGAGTGCCAAACCCTGTTCATCCGCATGAACCCAAGCCCTGCTGCGTCAATCTCCAGTCCCGTTGGCCCCTTTTATTCGTCTCACTGTTTGTTTTAGTCGTTGCATTTCTGCCCCTGGAATAGTGTCACGCATGCCATTACTTGTTTCATTAACCGAGTCGTTTATTTCAACCTTTTAGGACTGCACTTAGCTCAAAGCATAACGACTCCACGTTGGTTGTATCACAAGGCATCTAGCTTTTGGACCTCTACTGGCTCAAATGCATAGGAAATAAGAGGCAAAGAGCTACTGATCTTGCATCAGTCTAGTTGTTATGGTTAGCTAGAAACTGAGGTCAAGGGAGATTCTACCCGGAGAACGTTATTGAGCCATGATAGGATCCTCAGATTCATGACTTTATGTAATTTTTACTTGGCTACACGTATGTAGCGTTGTGTTTAAAACTTTGTGAATAAGTGAAGCTTTTGGGCATGCGCCATTGCATTGAACATCATTTTTCCTTTCAAAAAAAATGTTAGGTGTTTTCTCTTCATTTTCTAGTTCGCACATGTTGATAGTTTTTCTCTTTCGTTATTATTTTTCATCTTTTTTATTTTTTTGGTCATTTCTTTTCCATTTTTGTCTTCCTTCTTTTCATTTAAAAGGATCAGGAAAATCCCTTTTTTCAGAGGATGGCAGCACAACCCCTTTTCTTTTAATCATGGTGATGCAGACCCAAATCAAAGAAAACAAGGAAACAATGGCACTTGGGTCTAAATCAAAGACAATAGAAATAAACAATAAATTGAAGGTCAAAACTCAAAAAATTAGCAGGCCATTTGGCTTTGAATTGCTTTCTTTGTCCTCAGACTTGCCGCAGGTAGGCTTCCTGAAACCCATCTTTGTCATCTACAAGTCTTCAAGCTTGCACCTCATGTGTGCAGTGCCATGCGCTTCATCGACTGTACAATATGCAGTTTGCATATGCACCCTTTCTTGGAGCACCGTCTCTTCTTCGTGATAGGGTTCCATGGGGTAATCGACCGCTCCTAGTCTCATTCTCTTCCTTCTTGCATGCCTGGGATGTCAACGTAAGCTCACAACCATGGTCATCGTCAATGTGCCACTATCACGATTTCCTCTTGTGACACTTATTTCTATGGTTACACCACTTTCACAAATCCAACATTTTGTGGATGTCTTGTGGGTTTGGTCATATGCTTTGGTGCGGCTGGATCTAGCCCTTAAGCTGCGTATCTTTGCACTGGTTTCTCTCTCATGGCATGGTGATCTTTGAATAATCTATAGTCTTCGACAAAAGTGCATGAACATCAAGGAATGCCAAACAATAAGCGAACCTAAAAAAACTATAAACCTCAATAACAGAATACTTTTCAACTCCGATATCCTGTTAAAATATGAAATAAAGAAACAATGCAACAAACAGGATATCAAACATGTATTTACATGGTTTGAGATAGTCAAGATGATTGTCCTACTCCATGGGAAAAGAGCCATAATAGCCATGTTTACTCGTTGATTCTTCTCATTGAAACATGTACTACAAGCCCTTTTATTTAGGTCCCACTCACACCATAGTCTGCTGCAATAGGCAATGTGCTAAACACATAAGGTCCCATACTGCAATACATTTCATCCCTTTCATTACTCTTACAATTGCATTTTCTGTCTTGACATCTTGACACCCGTTCAAGAAAATACCACTTACATGTCCAATGTGTTGATTACATTAGCAAGTTTTTTTTGTTTTTAAAATCGTTTTTTCGGAGGGATTTCCTCAGTTGAAATTACGCACACCGAGATATAATATCATTCATGTTGGTATGGTTCTGGTCTGCTCCATGCGAGGAGCTGCCTGCTAGCCAGGTAGGATTTTCCATTGTTTTTTGTCTCACAAAATGCGCTGTTTGCATGCACATTTATTGCTCCAAATCCCCAAACAAGTTCTCCAGCTGACCTATCACTTAACTGCGAGCCCTTTGATGTCTTGAATCTACCTCTTAGATGACCACTATCTTTTGTAAAACTGACATAATAGTTTGGATCAGTTTTTGAAGGATGATGTGTATAACCCAGTTAGAGGTGGTATTCACAGTTTCTGTTCTGAATCATATGTAATGAGCACATCTTGCCTGATAAGATATAGGTTAAGCATATACAACGCAACCAAATAATTCTTGATTTTGAATGTGACAAGTAGTGTTTGTGAGGTGTGTTCAATTGCATAGACATTGCAACCAAGTTATGTATACAATGCAGGTCTGAGCGTAAAGAAGATGCTCACACTCGTTTGAGTAACACCCAAAAGCAGCATGCAATAGATTTCATCAATTACCATTCAAGCAACAAAATCTATGAAGGTGCAGTGTTGAGTACTGACTAGAAGAGAACCGTGTTGCTCTTTCTAGAGTTGATATGCAAGACCATACAGGGTGATTTCAATTAGAATACAAAAAATATATATATTTTGATCTCTTTTGTAACGTTCTACAATGAGCTGTTGACCTCTATTTTGAGGTTGTCAAGTAATTGCCATACTTGATGATTCTGATGAAAATAATTCTGAATTTTCATGATCAAATTGCAGATTTTTATAAGAAACCCGTAGGAAGGACCCTATTCATGATAGTGCGGAAAAAATGATGGGTCTGAAGCGAGAAGAGGGGTCGCCGAGGGGGAAAGGACTTCTGGCCCTAGAGGAGCCCGATGGCGGCCACCAAATCATGAGTTGCAGAGACCAGGGGGCCAGGGGTGAGGTGAGGAAGAGGGGGCACATTTGGAGAGTTTCGTGTTGGAGGAGGGCGGGCCGCGGTGGTGGACCGTCCTCGAGGCGATGTAACGCTTCTTCGCCTTGCTAATGCTTCAAGTGTGGCATGGCGGGCCACCTGGCAAGACGGTGTCCTGCTCAAAGGAAGGTCTGCTATCGTTGTTGTGAAGAGGGTCATCTATGTAGAAATTGTCCTTTAGGGACAATTGGTCGTTGACATTGATTTTGGCTAGAAGAAGGAAGGTGTGAGGAATATTGGTGACCTTGTGGACGACGTCCTGATTGCGGAAGGCTCCAACGAGGATCTAAGGGCGGTGGTCGAGGTCCTGGATTTTGGTTGCACTAGTGGTTAGATGGAGGATGTGATCTGGATCTCGGAAATGGTGTTGTGCATCTGTGGTGTGGAGATAGAGGAACTTTCTGGCTTCTTGACTAATGGCATATGTTTGTTTCCACCTTCGATGTGTTGGTGGAGGTCACGATTGCACTCGCGATGGCTGTTGGAGGTGAAGAGGCTTCCGATGAGGTGTAGGGGATTATGTATTGTTAAAGATACACTGGAATGGTGGGTGAGGTTGAAGTTCTTCGCTCGGGGCTGTGCTCGGGTGAGGGTCGGGTTGTCATCGTGCTGATAAAGGTCCACGGATGTCGACGCTGTCGGAGGTGGTTTTCCGCATTAGGCAGGAGCTTCATCATCTGCCTGATGAACGTGAAGGAGGGATGGGAGTCGCCACCGTTGCCTTTTTCTTCTGAGGTCCAGACCTTTGGGTTAAAGATGACAACGCATGTGTCGATGGTGGTGACGACCGAGCAGCAATCTTTATGGCGGTTATGATCATGAAACAGTAGGTCGGGCGGGATTCTCAGATTGGATGGCCATTTCCTATCCTGGATTTTCAGCTAAAATTTGTGAGGTTTGTGGTAGGGTTTCCTTCTTTGGAAAGAAGGGCTCCTCTTTCCACGGAGTAAGGAATCCTCTTTCCATGGGGTGGCGAGATATTTTGAGGGGCAAGGGGCCATCTGTTGACAGCAGATTTAGATCGGGTCCTGATCCGTTTACTCCGAACGGATCCTGACATGGGAGCCCCCTTGGAATTTCTAGTTCAGCCCCTCATTCAAACTCTTTGGATACTCTAGCGATGGGCTTCGTTTTGAACCCTAATCCGACATTGAGTTTTAAGCGGACGGTGGATTTCAGTTTGAGTCTGCTTCTAGACCCGCTGGTAAGTCGAACAATGGGGTTGTCTTCGGACACGGGCACCTTCCCCCTGTTCGCAGCTCCGACTTCGGATGGAAGACCTCTATTGATCCTTCTGGAATCGACTGAGGAGCCATTGCAACCAGGAGGAGGTGACGCTAGCCATATATTTTCGAGTCGGAGCCCTCGGCTGGGGGGGGGGTTGAGATGATGGTTTTCATTGAAGGGCTTTTAAAGGTTTTGGCTCCTCCATAACCGAATAAGGAGGGAAGGAAGGTCCCTGTCGAGCGACCATCGGGTGCAATGGTTGGGGCAGGGAGTTCTGTAGCTTGCCTTTCTAAGGATCTTATGCAGAGGGAGGCCTCCAGGCCTTGGTTATGGGTGAGGGGAGCAACTTGATGGCTTGTGGGGAGTTTGTGGAAGTGATTTCGGGGGATGCAACCTTAGCTCAAAGTCGAAAAATGGAATGTTGCATTCTAGCAGCGGAGAGAGCCCGAAGAGATAGGAGGCTAGCGATGGGTGATGGAGGCTGTAGAGTGAGGGGCGATTAGATTCTCTCCTCGCGCACGAGGAGGATGCCTAAAGCACAAATGTGGTTGAAAAGAGAGATGGAAGACAAAGATGTAGGGCTTCATGGCCCTAGCTTGAGTGGGGTTACCTCGTCGGAAAATCTAATAATGGGAGAACATGTTGAGGGTGAGGGGTAGATTATTGGTGATAAGGGGCTGCGATCTTGGCTCGAATCCAAAAAATGGAGCATCGCATTCTGGCGAAGGAGAGAACCCAAAGTGAAGGGAGAGTAGCGTTGGGTGATCGAGGTCGTAGAACGAGGGGCGATAAGATTCTCTCTCTCTTGACTACATCTACAACTGTGACGAGACGTTGGAAATGGTTGGGTCGGATTTCTCGAATGGTGGAGTCTCTCCACCACAATGCCCTTATATGTGATGTTACCCTTGAGGAGATTAAGGATGCTGTTTGGGATCTCAACGTTGATGCAGCGCCTGGTCCCGATGGCTTCCCTATCACCTTCTATAGGGACTTTTGGGATCTCGTTTGTCATGACGTGCTTGAGGTGGTGTCGGAATTTTGCCAGGGGAATAGGGGCTTTGATCGTATCAACATGGCTCTTGTGGTATTAATTCCTAAGTGCTCTGCACCGTCCATCGTCGGGGATTTTCGCCCCATTGCCATTTCTAATGCAATTTATCTAATCACGGTGAAGGTGCTTGCGAGAAGACTTAATGGAATTCTTGGGTGCTTGATTTCCCCGGCACAATCTGCTTTTGTTCCTGGACGCCAGATCTCTGATTGCACGACTCTTGCTTCTGAGATTGTTGCGGATTGGCAGAGGCGGGGCGCAAGCGGTGTCCTCTGGAAGGTTGACTTTGCTAAGGTTTATGATAGCCTTGATTGGAGATTCCTGTGGTCAGTTTTACGTCGGTTGGGCTTCCCGGACGTTTGGATTTCGTGGATGAAGCGCTGTATCACCACGACATCTCTTTTGATTTTGATCAATGGGAGACCGGAGGAGGGCTGGATTCAACCTCGTAGGGGGCTACGACAGGGTTGCCCTCTCGCGCCAATGTTGTTCATTCTTGTGGCTGACGTGCTGGCTGATATGGTCTCGGGGGTGATCAGCCATGGTTTCACTTCTGGCTATGTTAGGGACGGGCTTCAGATCCCGCTCATCCAATATGCGGATGACACCCTCTTTCGCATTGAGAGGGGTACCGAGGCGGCCATTGGTATGGCCACAGCGCTGGAGATCTACTCGGAGATGTCGGGGCTGCGCAAAAATGACAGCAAATCTTCTTTCGTCCTGTTTGGTCTTGCGGAGCAGATGGCTGATGGGATAGCTTTGGCGTTGGCGTCTGTTCAGGTCTCTCTGCCTCTTGAGTACCTGGGCATGCCATTGGCTCTGGGGAGGGCGAGGCTACGAGACTGGCTGAGGGTGGTGGAGAAAGTGGAGACGCGCTTGGCGGGGTGGAGAGCTGCTATCTTGTCGAGGGGGGCAGATTGGTTCTTCTCAAGGCCGTGCTTTCTTCCATACCTTCCTATTTTATGGCTAATCGCAAGATCCCAAAGGGAATTCGTGAGAGGCTGGAGAAGAGGATGCGAACTTTCTTATGGGGAAACAACTCCGGTGGTCGTGGGGGGATCCATCTAGTAGGCTGGGAGGATGTCGCGCGTCGCAAGGACCAGGGGGGGCTGGGGGTGAAATCTCTGGAGCAGATGAATGAGGTGTTTCTCCTTAAATGGGCAAGTAGGATTTGGGGTCCGGGAGATGACTTTGTGTGCATGGTGATTCGCATCATCTATGGTGTGAAGGGCGTGCCCCACCGGCAGCCCATTAATCAGGCTTCCATGACGCCATTTTGGAGGGGAGTGTAGAAGTCTTTCGTGTCAAATCTTGAGCTATTCAGACCGGTCTGTGGGAGAGGGGACAACTTCTTATTTTGGGAAGAGAATTGGAATGGGGTGGGGGCTCTCTGCTCTCGTTTCCCACGCCTTTATGCCTTGACGGACAACAAGCATTGCTCGGTCATGGACTGTTGGGTGGATGGCTCCTGGTGGCCTACGTTCTCCGCAAATTTCTCGGACCAAAGACTTGAGGATTTCTTGGTTTTGCTTGATGCATTGAGGGAGGTTGGGGCTCCTTCTACAGGTAGAGATCATTGGTGCTGGAAGGATGGCTCTTTCTCGGTCAAGGGGGCTTATGGGGCAATTTCAAGACCGTCGCCGGCAAATTCGGGGCTGTTGAACAGGGATTGTAACTCTATTTGGGATTCAAAGCCTCCTAAGAGAATTGGTTTCTTCTTATGGCTTCTTAGGAGAAAGAGATTGATGACGCGGGATCGCTGCGTCAGACTCCTGAGCGTGATTGCGAACAGATGCCTCCTTTGTGATTGCGACATTGAGACGGTGGAGAACCTTTTCTTTTCTTGACCATTGGTCGCGCAGGTTTGGCATGAGGCGGATGTGGCGTGGTGTCGCGTTGATGATTTCCAGGCCTTCTGGAACTCACTGCACGATAATAGAGACAGAACAAGGCGTGAACGGCTGTTTCCCTTCGCTGTTCTTTGGGCGATTTGGAGGGGGAGAAATGATCTGCTGTTCTCGGGTCATAGGTTTTATAAGGAAAATGTGGGGTTGTTGGCAAAAAGGTTGGTGGACGACTGGGTGCTATAACTTTTCTTTTCTGAGTTGCTTTCGTTTTTTGAGGTGTATTAGCGTTATCCATATGTAACTCTATTTTTGGCAATCAATAAATTTTGAAGGGGCGGATACCATCGAGTGTTTCCGCCTCCCTTGCAGACTTTCAAAAAAAATAAGATTCTCTCTTTCTCACGCAAGAGGAGGAAGCCTAAAGCACAATTGTGGTTGGAAAGGGACTTGGAAGGCAAAGTTGTGGGGCTTTAGGGCCGTTGCTTGAGTGGGGTCACCTCGTCGAAAAATCTAATGGTTGGAGAACATGTTGAGGGCGAGGGGCAGGCTGCTGGTGATTTGAACTCTGCAGTTGACATTCACACGCGGGTTGTTGTCTGGGGGTATTCATACATGTCGCTAGCCCTCCAAGTGGATCTTAATGAAGATTGTCTCCTGGAACGTGAGGGGTTGGGGGATAGGGAGAAGAGAGGGACAGTTGGAGGGCTTTTGTGTTCTTAGCGTGCAAATGTTGTGTTTTTGCCGTAGTCTAAGATTGTGAGTTGGGACCCCTTGATATGGAGGTCTTTGGGTTGTCATAGACTTTCAGAGTTCAGGGCAGTTCCAACAGTGGGGAGCGCTGGTGGCATGGTGCTAACGTGGGATATTGATTTGTTCTCGCTTGTGGAAGAAAGTTTGGATCTCAGATTTGTATCTGTGTTGCTGGAGTGCAAATCCGGAGCTAGCAGACTTTCGTTCACTTCGGTTTATGGTGTTTCTGGAGGGGGGTGTGACTCTGTCTTGTGGGAGGAATTGAGGGTTGCTAGAAGAGACTTCCTGACCATCCCTTGGATTGTCGGTGGTGACTTCAATGTGATGTTACTTGCTTCGAGTCATCTAGGTGATCGTTGGGGATGAGATTCAGGATTAGATGATTTCATGAACCGTATTGGTGAGATAGCACTGGAGGTGTTGGACACCACGAATGGGAGATACACTTGGCGTAACACCTCCTCCAGATCTCGTCTGGATCGGTTCCTGACTTCTGTGGAAATGATGGAGTTGTTCCCGTTATCTACGGTGAGTATTTTTCCCAGATCTAGATCGAAAATGATGTCGTCTTTGGGGGAAGATTTTATTTCGAAAATGTTCTTGGGCATGCCAAAGCTCTTTTTGAAACATGGCGGATGTAATTACGTCAAGTATTTATTGATATAATATTCTTTGGATGGACCTTTAAAGAAGATCCATCCCACCGTTTTCCTCGAAAAAAATCTGAATTTCCATATCCTCTATGATTTGTGAATGCACGCTGACAAATGAGATTCTAAATTATGCGTGCTTATGTACCATTTTGTAGGCTTATATTTGTCAAGGTGACGTGTTTATGGCGATGGAGGAATATGATGCTGCTGAACAGGCATACTCAAGTGCCTTACAAATTGATCCATCAATTCGTCGCTCCAAATCATTTAAGGTTTCTATTTTTTTGCATGAGTGGACATTCAAACCAGATAGCTTGGTTTTTTCAGGAAAAAGTTAATATAGTGTGTGAATTACTCTTGCTTTTCTAATGCACCTTTCATTTTTTGTGCAGGCTCGGGTTCTAAAACTTCAACAGAGACTGGCATCTGCCAATGCGTAGTCCCTTCCTGAACTGGCTTCGTGTATACATCACTAATTTTAGGGGTTGGGAGATCTATGGATGTAGGTTGGAGCGCCACATCTGTTTTCACTGCTCTGTCTCTTGTATTGTGGACTTCCATATTAGAGTATATGCATTAATTGTCATGTTGTAAACTCCATTTCTTACACACAGATTCAGGTTTTCTCCTTATGAACCATGTGTTGCTAATTGCAAAGATTGAACTCGGTTAAAAATATCATTCATGCAATAAAAACGACTGTTTTTTCTTCTTCAAAAAAGTAATATTCTCCAACTGTCAGAACTGCATGTTGTAAGCCTGGACAATGGATAAGATTTCCATGCTGGTAATAATCACAAAAAGTTTGACTTGCCAATGGATGGTGGCTTCAGATGTTGCATGGGATCTCATACCCGCATGCCATGAGACCAAAGTTACTTGGGTTACTGCTAAGTTTACTGTGTGCAGTTGTCTTACAAAACTAGAATATGATATTCCTGCTAAATTTTTATTTTTTGTCACTATTTGATCTTTTTTTCAACTAGAAACCTAATATAGTTGTCATCTCCAGTCAATATTCAGAGATACTTGCATTGACAGATTCAGATTCTACATGAAAACAGAGCATCAGGGATAAACAAAGGTTGCAATGTGGTTGTGAGCCACAGTTCCTATCCATAGCTTCCCATTCACCTCTTCAACTTCACTCACCCACTTCACGACCTCTCCTCGTCGATCTTCAAGCACTTCTACAACCGTGCCATTCTTGTCAATGAGAGTGATCAGGGTGTACATCTTCATTCCTGTCAGCTCAGCCAGGAATTTTAATTTAAAAGGTAATTTGAAGTACAAGGCTCTTAGCCAGGGCTTGCGAGAGAGAAATTCCTGAGCCGGTGTTCTGCAGCAGTCTGTTGCAATCCAGTAGTTGCCCTTTTCATTCAATCGAACATTGTCTGGAAATCCAGGCAAGTTTGCGAATAGCTCCTTCTGCCCACTCCGAGGTCCTTCTAACCAGTATCTCATCAACCTGAAACAAGAGATTCATTTTAGCAAGGAAAATGCTCTACTACATCTTTTGATGTTCCGAGGTTTGCGAGTATGCCTGCAGTTAGTGGTCTCGCTGAAGAGTAGGAATGTCTGGTCCTGAGATATCTGCACCCCATTCGGAAATGCCAGTCCGTCAAGGACAACATGAGTCGTCCTTGTTGGAGGATCGTATCGTAGTAGCCTTCCTGTGGCTTCCCCTTCAAGTAGTATGATGAAGTAGTCTCTGCATCAATTCATGCCCAGTTAGAATCCAACAAACATAAGTTTGTCATATAAATTAGGAGGACCGAGGATAGCACTCCACATACTTTCTCCTGTATCTTCTGCTGGTATCGGTGAAGAAAATAGACCCATTTCTGTGGATGTCAAGGTCGTTGGCGAACAGTATGGGCTTTCCATCTACATGTGTTGCCAGTGGGGTGGCAACACCACCGTCATGGCCCACGACCAGGAGGCCGAAGTATGCATCTGCTATGTAGAGATCTCCATTCTGTGGGTCAAACCGTAGGCCGAGGGGTCGGCCACACCTAGCTTCACTTTTGTGCTGCTTGAATGTCGTGGATGCAACACCATTGCTGCAGTCTTTCTCTGACCTTTGCAGAAAATAGAAATATTTTCACAGTTAGTGCTTGCGAAGAACATTTCATTTTTTTGATAAATTACTGGGAAAATTTCTCCAATAATCTCTAGCAGGCTGGCCAACCCATATCAGGTCTAAGTCTAGCTAAATTTTATATTAAATCAAATTTGCAAACTTTTGCCTTTGCAGGAAAACATACTCACCAATTTGCAGTGACGACGGCAAAAGTCTCCCACCCAACATCTCCACCCCTCCAACGGACAATGCGTCCGTCTGCCAAACCTGTGTAGGGTCCCTGGCCTTGGGCGTCGAAGGCAATGGACTCAGGACCGAACACTTCGTCAACAAACTCCAGCTTTCCCGATCGAAGGCGGCTGTTGTGGTCTCTGGGCCATTGCTCCATGACTTGTTTGTAGGGAGCGAGATAGTGCTTCACAGGCTGATAGTTGTAACTCGCCAATGGACCCATCTGCAAGGGATCTATGAGAATCAATGCTAGTCCTAGGGCGAGGAACACGAGAAAGGGGTGTTGCAGCATCCCCTCGTTTTGGAGCTTCTCCTTGATCCCCATGAGAGGAGTTTGTTATCGGGAGCGGAATGAAGCTGCAGAGATGTGCACGGACTCCTCGGGCTTTATTGGAAACACAGCTTGTATGTGAGATTCTTCTCAAGTGCATGGAGGTGGTGTGATATGCTCTTATGGTTTGGGAGTTGGTTTGCTTTCTTTGCCCAACTACCCTTCTTTCTATTGGTTCCTCCAACTTATTTGGTGGATGAGTCCACTTTTACATGTTCTACCTTTACCTTCTTGATTAAGCTCAAATTTTATATTTGATTACCGAACATCATTATTCTGTATCTCAGGTCTGATGGATATGATGATCATGGAGCTGAAAGAAGACTTGTTATCGAGCATATGACTGCTGAGTGAAAAGTCCAATTGAATAGAAGTCATATACTTATTGGTCGCCTTACTTCATAGAGAAACCGTGATTCGCGTGAGAAGCCAGCTCACTGGTACTCCTGAAAATGCAGAACAAATGTGGTAAACTCTGCATGGGATGCATCTCACAGCGGCCTGAAAGTTTCCAACAATTTGCATACATGTCAGGGTGCAAACTCAGCCGCCTGATCTTCACCATTGCACGGGCCTCAGTATGCCATCCAACAATCTTGCACCCACCTGGCAAAGATGTGCAGGTGAGCGTCAGTATTCGAGGGGACAATGTATGCTTTAGCCTCTTCAATTTTCCGAGTTCAAACTAGAACTTAAACTCACGATCTTTTCCCTTGACACCATGCAGTCAGTTAACTCTGATCTGGTAGTTTCGCTCTGCATGCGTGACCTCCTTTATGGATGGCGGGTGACGCCGAACCCAAGTGTGTGTAGAGTCAGGGAGAAAAAGGTGGGTCTTGTTCGAGCTTATTGAGAGGAGCGCATTGTTCGAACCGCAAGTAAGGCGCTGTTTGGTTGCAGTTCATACACAGGAGGATTTCAGTTTCAGGGAACAGGTGTATAAAAGTTGCCAAAAGTAGAATCTTCCCTTCATTTGTTTTACAAGTTCCCCATTTCAAACACGCATGGGGAGCTCCTCTTGAAATGGAAACATCGTGTTTCAACAGCTTTATTATGTCGATATTTCGTCTACATATTCTTTTCAAGATGTATTTACACTTGTCTCCTTCCAAGTTTTCGCAGTTACATTTTTATCCTTACCTTTTTTTGCAATAACACTTGTACCCCTACCTTAGAGTACCATTAACAGTTATGTCATTCGGATTAGTTGTTCATTCCCCAGAACATATGTTAACTTGTGGGTATGAGACTACTTGAAAGGAAAAGAGGGGTACTAGTGTGATTATCTATTTTTCTTCTTCCTCATCTTGTTCTTTCTCCCTCACTACCAACCAACACTGCGCAGCTCCGTGTCACATCCTTCTTTCCAGCATCCGGTCCTCACTCCATCCATGAGTCCTCGCAAAGATGACCATCTCTTGGAGGTTAATGCACAACCTATGTATCCACGAAATTGCACATACACATATGTGACTAGCTGCGACGACAATCTTGTTGCATGTTCTCTTCCTGCAGCCCCTCCAAGTTTTTCTTCTATCAACCTTCCCCTCGTGGTCAGGAGGAACAACGCACACATGTGGACTCCCATCCATCCGCGGTCATAGAGGAGAGGTAAGAGACGGTATGAGTGTAACAGAATCTTTCTTAACTAAACAATGGTTTGAACAAGCCATGACTTGTTTTAATAATAGATGGTCGAAGTAATAGAAGGGCGTAGTTGTTAACGGTGTAAGAAGGGAGGGGCACATGCGTGAATGTGAAATTATGAAGACGACTTGATATAATGGTAGTCAGTCAACTCCATTGTTGCAATTGAGGACTGGCTCTGTTGATTAGGAGGATCAAATAATGGCCAGTCGTCTAATAGTCGATCTACAACGATAATCTGACAAATCAGTCGACTATTAGTTGACTACTAAAAAATAATTATTATTTGTTGGGTAATTCCTTTTTCTGTTTTGTCAAGGGTTTTGACATGATTTATCCTGGTATGTTGATTATTCTATGTGATCACTTTTTAAATGACTTCAATTACTGTGATTAAATAGAAGCTACGATGCATTACCTCTTCATCGTACCTCTTCTTTTATAATCAGATCTCTCTATTCTAGTACCTCTCACAACTATCGTATAGGAAAATTGCTAAGAAGAGCAAGTGCAACTCTCTTTGTTCCCTTAATATATTCTCTTCTTCCCTCTCTCTTCCTCTCACTCTCTTTTTGTAGTGTCTTCCGTTGTGGTGTGTAAGTATTGCCTTTACTTCTCTACATGTAGCTTAAGTACAAGATCCATGGTCATATCCCTATAAGGACTTTGTATGGAAAAGAAGTCTATTATTAGGACTAGGAGCTCACTTCCTTTAGGATTCCCAATCTTAACATTTAAGTTTTAAATCTAACAATAATTGCTCTAAAGCTTAGTTTAAATTTTCCGCATCTTTTGAAGCTTCTAGCAAAAAAACACTATATCAATTTTTAGATGATGTATATTGCTTTCTTTCTCAACTTTGGTAAACAAACAAAATCTAATAACTCATCTCACAACGAGGCACCCATTGTATGCAATTTTTCAAATGGTACATCAGATATGATAGGAAATCTACGTCGAATTATCTTTATCTTCAATCTATATATAAAAATTAAAATCTCAGCATTGTTAGCTTTTTATTGTTATTGGATTCCACATTGTTCTTTTAACTCTTACTCTGCAACGAGTAAGTCACAGGATGGTACCTAATGTGTCATTTTAGGTAGATTTTGTTTATTTGAAGAGTTGGTAGATGTCAAATACATAAGTTTGATCATGTGTTTGAAATGGTTTGATGTTTAAAAGCTTACACTGAATTGAAACTATTAGAGTCAAACACGCAAAGCACGCACAAAGATGGAGATAAGAATTTACATGGTAAACGTTACAGAGATGTCAAATTCATAAGTTTAATCATGTGTTTGAAATGGTTTGATGTTTAAAAGCATACACTGAATTGAAACTATTAGAGTCAAACATGCAAAGCACGCACAAAGATGGAGATAAGGATTCACATGGTAAACCTTACAGAGAAGGAAAACCCACGAGGGCTTTCAATATCTAATCTCCCTCATTAGAGATTAGGGCTCTCTTCATTAAGATAAAAATCCAATAAGATTGGCGAATACAACATATAGAGAAGGATGGGTAAACAGTCCATCATCCAAAGATCTGTTTACCCATATAAGCATGATAACTCAACACTCCCCTTTAAGTTGGGCATACATGTCCACCATGCTCAACTTGCCTACATTTAACTCAAATTATACCGTAAGCAACCCCTTTGTGAAGAGATCATCAACCTGATTAGTAAACTTCGGGCAATGACCATCATCAATCTTCTCACAGATGAAGTGTCTAGCAATATCCAAATGTTTCGTTATGTATATATTACATGATTGTTGTCCAAGTTTATTGCAACCTTGTTGTTACAAAACATGTTCATTGGCATACTTACCTTGATGTCCAATCATGAAGCAGAAATTTTAGCCATAGAGTTTGCATAACGCCGTTGGCAAGAGCTCGATATTCCGCTTCAGCACTTGATCTTGAAGTCATATTATGCCTCTTACTTCTCCAAATAACCAAATTTCCACATAGATGTACTGCATAACTTGAGGTGGATCTTGTATCATAAATGGAACCGGTCCAATCGGCATCGATGTATACTTCAACAGTAACCTCAAGTTTTTGTTCAACATAAGACCTTTCCTTGGTAATCCTTTTATGTAGCACAGAATTCTATTTACCGCATTTGCAAGAGAAGTGGTAGGAGCATGCATGTATTGATTTACAACATTTACAACATATGTAATATCTGGTCTAATGAGGGTAAGATAGATCAATTTTTTCACCAATCTTTGATGCATACCGTTTCCTGCATCATCAATAAGCTTACCATCATCTTTATTCAGTTTACGATTTGCCTCAATAGGATTAGTACTAGGCTTGCATCCTAACATACCACAGTCCTTCAATAAGTCCATAGCGTAATTTCGTTCACTTAGACACATTCCTCTTGTAGATTGAGCAATCTCAATACCTAAGAAGTACTTCAACTGCCCCAAGTCCTTGAGTTCAAATTTAGTTGCAAGTATTTTCTTTATCCTGGAAAATTCTTCTTTGTCATCACCTATAAGGATCATGTCATCGACATATACTAAAAAAATAGATTCTTTTTTCATTCCTCCTTATGAACAGAGTGTGGTCTCCATTAACTTGGGTATATGCATTCTTAATCATGACTATACAGAGACATTCAAACCAAGTTTTTAGTGATTGGTTTAGTCCATATAAAGATCTTTTTATTTTGCAACACTTGTTTTCTTTCTCAAACCCGAATAACGTTTTCATATATACTTCTTCTTTAAGATCACCATTCAAGAAAGTATTTTTCACATCTAATTGATATATTTTCCAGGGAAAATGGGTTGCAAGGTTACTAACAACCCTGATTGTATTCATCTTGGCAACATGAGGAAATGTCTCCAGTTAGTCAATCTTATGTTTCTGGTTATATCCTCTAGACACAAGGTGAGCTTTGAATATGTTAATGTTCCCCTTTGCATCATATTTGATTGTGTAGACCCATTTAAAGGCAACAAGATGAACACCCTTAGGAGCATCAACAATATTTCAAGTACTATTTTTAATCAAGGCATCCATTTCTTCCTTCATAACAGGGATCTATTTTGGATCCTTTTTGGCATCATCAATATTCTTGGACACATGATGATCATCAAGAGAGGTAATAAAGCATTTATATCTCGAACTCATTTTGGTGTAAGCAACAAAGTCCTCTACCGGATAACGAGCAGAGGATCGAATAGTTCCGATAGCTTTTCTCATAGCAATGGGACTACCATCTAGTAAAAGGTTCCTCTATGTAGGAGAAAAAATTGAGGAACCCGTAAATATTGGTAAAACTACAATTATTGTTAACCAAGGAAAATAACTTGTAGTAAAGACAAGATACGCGTTGACCATAAAAACATGTACTCAAGAAATATATTATTATGAGTACGGATTTTTGTTGGTAAAAAAGGGAATCAAACGGTTCAAGTGGAGTTTTTTGTAACATATCAATCAATAAGCTAGACCCATACTAGAGGTTGTCTCATGCCATAAATAAACACGAACACTCAAAAAATATGTTGGACAAGCGGATTCACATCTCTTACAACCTACACAGTCCTCAGTTCTTGGTGCGGAAGCTATTTACTTAGCATTATTAGTATGAATATCATGAGGGGGAGGAATACTTGCAAGTATTTCATGGACAAAATCACATGTGGAAAAGTTTACATCGTGGTCAGAGGAAGGGTTGACTTCATGGTTCAGATCTCTGCAATCCTTTCATATGCTACAAGTATGTCCAAATCTGCCAATATCATCACTATCTTTGTCTCTATCTTGCTCATTGCCCTCCCTCACATGGATAGACTCTTGTATGCCACCAAGAAATTAAATCTCATTCTCATTTTTCTCAACATTTATATTCAAAGACTCCCCTCGAGGAAAGCTTTTTTGAGAAGTAGAACTCACTCTCAAATAAATGACATCCTTACTCACATAAAGGCGACATGCCACTAGGCCATAACATTTGTATCTTTTTCAGGTTCCAAAATAGCCAACAAAGATGCACTTCGTGACCTTTGGATCCAACTTTCGTCAACCTGGTCTAGAGTTATGAAGAAAGTAGACACATCCAAAAACCCGTGGGTCTAAACTTAAGGGAAAGGTATCTAGATTGATAATAAAGAAAGGAGTTCTCTTCCCAATCACAACAAAACGTAACCTATTCATCATATAAGAAGCATTTAAGACAGCTTCTCCCCAAAAATTATTTGGCACATTTTGTTGAACTGGTTACTTTCAATAAAAGACGATTTTTCCTTTCAGTGATCATGTATAGTTGTGGCGTGTAACTACATGAGGTTTCATGAATGATACCCTTCTCATCAAGAAAAGCATGCGGGAAACTTTCCACATACTCCTTGGCAATTCAATCCTGAGTGTTCTTACTCTTGTTGCATACTGAGTGCTTATCATATTTATGTCTTGCAGAAACTTCACTTCTGTGTTTTAAAAGGAACACATAAGCACTTCATGAAAAATCGTCAATAAACGTGCTATAGTACATATGGGCATCATTGCTCTTCACACTTGATGGACCCCAAACATCATATTGCACTAACTCGAACACTAAGTAGGTTTACCAGTAGATACATGAAACATAGTGTGTATTTGCTTTGCAAATTGGAAAACCTCAAATAGCAGATCATCCTCAGACAATCCACAGAAAATCTCACGCATCAACTTATGTAAAGAAGAACAATTGATATGGCCAAGGTGTTCATGACATTTCCATACTAAAGTGGAGTTGTCATTTTCAAGGCGAACTTTCATCACAGAGATAAGGACGTGATCCACTCATGCTGGAAGAGGATATAAACCATCCTCGACTAATACAATTCCAATCTTGTTGCCAGTCTGTAAGCCTTCAAAAACACACGAATTGTGATAAAAAATCATCCGACATTGCAATTATTTAGTAATCTTATCGACTGACAAAATATTTATCGGGAAATCAAGGATGTGATGTGCATCAGTAATGAGGAAATGGTTGACAACAAAATTCATTCCTTTGTCGGCAGCAGTAGCATGAGACCTGTCTGCAATTGTAACTTTCTCTCTCCCATACGATAACATATAATCATGTAACATTCTAGGATCACATGTCATGTGATCCAATGCACCAGTGTCGATATTTTGCTCGGATGTGGTAGATCAAGCATTGCTAGTTTTCCTCGTATTAAGAGTTGAACCACTATCTATCAATTGCAAAGAGACAGGTCCTTTCGTAAACGATTCCTTCAAGAACTGTAACTCCATGATGGTATCCTTTGCCAAGTTAGGATCTCTGGATGCTCCAAGCACTAGAGTGTCAATCACCAGCAAATTTGTATCCTTTAGACTTTGACTATCTCTCACAGACATTTAATCAGACACCTTTAACACTCAAATCACAGCCACTATCTTGGGCAATAGAGGCAACCAAAGTCTTCAACGGGGCGAGAAAAATGTAGACCTCAATCCTAAACTCCTTGCACTGGTTGTTGTCTAAAACACAACATCAACCCTTAATCCATGGAAAAAACATATAAAGTTGCTACCCATAACAGAACATCAACCAAGGGATATAACTCCCCTCACACAACACAGCAGCAATAACAACCAAGGGATTTGCCACATCCTTAGAAGCGAAACCGGGGCACATGACAAAGGTTAGGCCCTCGCAAAAACCACCAAATAAATGGCTTTAGACTTCAGTTTCTACGAACATGGATTCTTCCACGACAAAAGCTTCAGATTGGGGTGAAAACCCTATTCAGGACATTGGCTCCTAAGGTAGAAGCCCAAACGGATATCTCAACGAGGCTCTGGTACCATGTTGGAATCAAACATACAAAATTCACAAATATGGAGACAAGGATTTACATGAAAAACTTAACGGTGAGGGAAAAACCACGATGGCTCTCAATCCCTAATCTCACTCACTACTCACTAGATACTAGGCCTCTCTTCACTAAGATAAAAATCCAACGAGAGAGGATGAGTACAATATATATAAAAGAATGGGTAATAATCTCTCATTAAAAAATCTGTTTACTGATATAAGCATGATAACTCAACGGAAATTATCCATTAAAATATATTTTACACTTTTTTACCATGTGATACATATAAACCTTGCAAATTTACGAATTCTCTCCCTATACATTTATCTTATTTTGATCATATAAACCTTGTGAATTTTACGAATTCTCTCCCTATACATTTATCTTATTTTGATCATGTGGTACATATAAACCTTGTAAATTTTACGAATTCTCTCCCTATTGATAAATACCCAAGAGAATAGAAAGTGTAATTTCAAAGATTAAGAAGAGTTTCCCTTCTCTCCCTGGATTTTTATTTTATATTTTTCATGTTTTTTATGCCATATGTATAATTGGAATGCTCGAGAGAGGGCGAGGAAGACTTAAGAAGTGTTTGACGGAGAGTCCTTGAAGGATCTTAAATATTAGGATCTAAGTTAGAGAATGATCCAAATAAATTTGAATGGACACAAAGAATCCATGTAACCGAGTCTACTTAATGTGGGAGAAAGTTTTGCTATTGTTGTGCGTCAAATGTGTAGTTAATTCAAAATAAAATTTTTATTTTTTATTTCCTTCTGGGTTCTGAATGATTGACACTTGGATCTTAAAAAAACCTACGCTCTTCTGCGAACCGACGTCATCCTCATATGAATACCCAAATATAAGAATCACTGGATTAGCCTCCTCATCGCAAACA
Source organism: Ottelia alismoides (assembly GCA_037367405.1). Lineage (NCBI taxonomy): Eukaryota > Viridiplantae > Streptophyta > Magnoliopsida > Alismatales > Hydrocharitaceae > Ottelia > Ottelia alismoides. Next base: position 64,715 of record JAZKJV010008563.1, read on the forward strand.
TCCTGCAAAACTATAACATGCCATCATCCAGATGTATCATTCTACTCCAAAATATTTAATCAACTGTACTACAGGGTATCCATGACAACTTTCAGTTTTTACGTGTATAGAGACGATATTGGGGATTGCAATTACATTGCATGAGCTTCTGTAGAGGCTTGATCTGTTGGACCTTATCTTAGATATACAATGGTACTTCATTTCTCTGGATCGATTCATCACTGCGCCCAAGTATTGGAGAGTACATGATCAATACAGGAAGTCGATCTTTTCTGGACCTGTAGGAATGTGATGATACGGGACGAATTCTGTTCTTGGCTGCAACACAGGACTAAAAATTCACTTGTAGATCCATTCTCGGGAACGACCTCCTGTCTCATCCATATCTATGAAAATGCTTACAGCCTGCACAAATACAGATAAATTATCAAAATCCCAATCGAAAGTTCGGAACTTTGATCGAGAAAACAGCTTCCATGGCAAGCATTTATGGAAAATTATATAGTGGCTGTCATCTGGCTAAGTTGTAGCTGGTTTGTATGTTCTTCGCTCGCCTCTCTTAAGAGAATGGAATTCTGAATGTAATCACCCAGTATAGATCTGATTAGAAATTAACAGCAGGCGAGCATCACTTTGCTTGTCAATCACGATTTTACGAAGAAGGCATTCCTAAGCTATGAAAACTAAGATACATTTAGGAAGCAAACAGAGATTATATGCATTCACTCTATCAAAAACATAGCACCACACCACAAAGAAACGGGTGAAAAACTAGTGTCGCATACCTTCCCTATCCTCGGTCGCTCCTTCAATCTTTCGAGGCTGTTCCTTATATGTGAGACGACTCCCCAACATTTCAATGTATTGGCAATATCGTCGAGTCTCAGTATATATTCTTCTTCCGTCAAAGGAAATGATCTCTGGAGTAGACATACAGCTATGGTGAAACATACACTTAGCATAGAAATGGAAAATGCAAAAGGTGACTTGATGAAGTGTGTGGACAGTGAACATCCAACAATGCGAATGGCCGATTTCTCCGATTAGCATAGTAACAAAAAGGAAATCGTGTGCCCTTAAGGCATGTTGTGCACCGGTTCGAACTTAGATAAGTGCATTACAACAATCCCAACGGTCCGAACTAGTTTTCATTCATATGTTTCTTCATCTATCGTAGTCCAATCTACCACGGTATGAATTGTATAACTTGTTCCCTCACTTTCAGTCCATATAAAAATGAACTAGGGAAAAAAGAGAACAGAAGTAACATAGTAAAAGAAAATGAACAGATACGCTACTGCATGTTGCTTATTTCGAAAATAAGAATGAGGGTCATCACAAATACATTGGAGTTTAGCAAACAACAATCAAAGAGATATCTATCTGAACAAATCTCTGAGCTCAACCAACTTCAACTTTGATGTTCGGGCATCATCCCTTTGGTCAATCATCTACATGGCAACCCAGATATCGAGCTGAGCTACTGGACGAGGAGGGAAAGCAGGCATCACAGTGTTCGCACTAACAGTAAGGAGTTAGAGAAACTTATTTGCATTGGAATACATGCCCCTCGGTTAGCTCCATTTCCGAGAAGAAATCTACTGACGCGAGTTGACCTGATGAACCCCAAACGGTGTTGATCATTGGTGAACCCTTCCTATATCAGTTGGCAAGCAGACACTTCAGTGAGTCCAAATGGAAATGGACATGGTATGAATCTTCTCTTTCCCCTTTGTGTCGTCCTCATAAAAGTAAAATTTTCATAAGAGAGTTGTCTCTTTCTATTAAGAGCTTGCTCTAGCTATGGAGATATGTTTCTGTGTTTAGAAATGAACAAGCAAGCAAACCACAGAGAACAAAATAATTTACATGGAAAATCCTTTCCATTGTTTTAATACGTAATCGTACACATTTTTAAAAGTCGCTCCTAAATTCTCTTTGTTTCCTTGAGGTTCACAACCACTAAACTAATTGGTACCTGTAAACAATTACGCTATTTAACTTTGCAGGAAGTTAAGGTCTTTGATGGATGAGCATTGTTAAGGATAAGGTTTTTCATACAATCTCCTTCTGCATATACATATAGTACGATGTACATGAGAGTAACTTGGCCTACAACAGGAAGCATTCACGGGTATGAATTCTTCTAAAAAAACTAGGGACTTATTCGCATTCTATGCCACAAAAGAAACGCAAGGCACAATAGCTCTAAACTTAACGTGAATTTAGATATCAATCAAGGAGTTGGACAAATGATTATTCTTCATTTAAAAAAAACTAACATGAATATCAAATATAGACAATTCATTTTCTTTAAAAAGATAAGAAAAACCATACGTGAGAGATAGCATGAATTAATATGATATAACTTGAATTAATATTGGGAATTTCCATCCATTTCCGTGCGTGTACCCATTTTATCCTACGAATCGGTGCACATATGTATTAACCAAAGATACAACGCGGACATTTAAAGGACTTATTTCGGTTTTCATACGTATACCTAAACCGACACATACATTAAGAGATTGCATTTTGGATGTGATCATTGTTCATATGAAAACCTAGACCAATATATACCTCATGCCCAAAGCTTGACTCTCCTCGTCGCGGTTGTCGCGGCTCCTTCCGATCATGTATCCACACCCTCCTCCACCTCTGATTCGACACCGCCGTCTCTTGCGACGAAGATGAATCTCCCTTGAGGCCTTCTCTCTAACTCTCCCCTCTCTTCCCCTATCTCTCTAGAACACACGTTGATAGCAAAAAGTGACATGGAAATGGGGAGGGTGATGGGATTTTAAGGCTATCAATGAGGGGAAATCGATGGAATATTAAATCCAATTCAATTGGGTAATGAAAATGACAATAATGGTATGGTGGTAATGTTATTGAGTTTTTTTCCAAAAAAATCATCTGTTACAATCTAAAATTTCGTCCTCGAAATTTCTTAGTAAAGGGGCATACCAAAAAGTTGTGGATATTTCTCGCACATTCACTCTCGAGCTCTTGGGTAGCCTCCTCTTTCTGGTGATGCTACCAAAGGACTTTGACCACAAGGATTGTACATGGATGATGTGTACAAGTTTCTCCTCGAATGTGAGATTGTGCTGAATTGCGAGGACCTCATGCTCAATCACATGTGAACATGGGCGGAGGGAGAGGGGGCGGGTAGGGGCCATGCCCCCCCTCCCAAATTAACAAATTATTAAAGGGTTCTTGCCAGCATTTCTCCCATTGTTTGAAACTCCTATAAAGGACAACTTATTTTTTAAAATTTTCTTAAAGTACCACAACCATTCCTTTCCTAGTAAAATCTGTTTATATAATAGTAATTATACCAAATAGGTGAAAGAATGTATAAAATTATGTTATATATACTTGAAAATAAGTCTACAGGTATATTTATGTTTGAAAACGGATAAACAGATATGGATAGGGAGGTTTAAGGATATCAAAATGATATCCATATCTGTATATGTTTTAAAACGGATATGGATGTCAAAATATGTATAAAACAGATACAGTAGCGGTGGGATAAAGATATATTTATATCTGTTTGCATTCCTAATTCATATCCCTCATTTTTCTAAAATTCTGGGAAATGATCAACTTTCAGTCTCCCCCTCCCCCCCCCCCCCGCCCTATTATTTCATATTGAAACCAATCCATCCTCATCTTAACCGTTCATGAAAACTCGTTCTCCATTACCTTACGTGGAAAACCATTGATCTAGTAATGTTAGCACGGTAGCAAGCATGCATTCTCCAGGCAATGCTCACCCCTACTAACTCTGCCTCCTTCACGGTAGTCTGTCACGTTTGACTTGGTGCGATTTCATCATCCAAGCAGTCCGGTATGTTGACGACTCAGCACAGCTTCATCGTTGGCACATCGATGACTCGACACCACTAATAGTCCAAAATTCACTTTGCCATTCACGTGACTACATTTGCATCGGTCATCCATTAGTCGGTACAATTATTTATCATATATTCATATTTTTTATATCATGCAAATGTTCTAATATATGGATAGGAGCTCTATATTTTACGTATTTACCTTATATAAATCAAGATCAAACATTGTGCGTCGTGAGAAATTAGTATTAATGTACAAAATGTTTTAGTTGATATCAGCATTCTAGTATTCACAATTCCAGATTCACTTATAATTGGAGATTGGAAATAGGTATAGATACCTAAACTTGACCATTTTTCGTAGATTGATGGAATATAGTCATGTCGAATATCCGGTCATATGCCATATCATTTTATTTTAGGGTTGGTTACATGTCATTTATATGTATATAGGGTATATGGGACTGCACCTAGAGGAGCTAACTTGACTCACCTGTCTTATTTTTCCTATTTTTTTTAAAAACGCTTCTGTGGATTTTCATTGCTATATCCCTATATTATGTCATTCAAGTTTTATGTGAAACAGAACTCCTACGACCTCCATCCACACGCGGTCGATTTCAACAATTCTACGACCGTTAAAAAGTGATTGCCTAGATGGGGTTGTAAAAGTCTTTGATTCACACGAAACTTGAATGACATAATATAGGGATATAGTGAGAAAAGGATTCATTTTTTTAAAAAATAAAATAAAAAGGGAAAATAAGATGAGAGAGCCAAGTTAGCTCCCCCAATGATGCAACCCCACTTTTCCCATAACATTTGTATCTTTTCGTAATAATATATTTTTTTAATGATTGTGCTGCTAACTGCACTTTTCCATCTCCCATAGTTGGGTACCAGTATACAATATTTATCATTTTTGTTATATTTTAATTAACTTTTTCAATCATATAATTGGCTTCATAACATGCCTTATGATTCGGACACAAATTGGACAATTTCATTTTATGATTTGGATACGTATCATATATATATATATATATATATGTTTTGGCCCCACCTATAAAAATTTTCTGGCTCCGCCCCTGCATGTGAACGGCCATGAGTGTAATTCTTCAGCATAGACACGTGAAATACATCGTATAGATTCGAGTATTGAGGTGGTAATGCAATACAATACGCCACCTCTCCGATTTTTTTCGGAATCTCAAAAGGTCCTATGTATATGGGAGTGAGCTTCCCTTTCTTACCGAATTAAAATACACCTTTGGTTGGGGAAATCTTTAAGAACGCATGCTCTCCCACTGCAAAACTCAACTCTCTTTTGTGGCGATTAGCATAAGATTTTAGACTATCTTGAGATGCAAACAACCTCTTCCTGATTAGCTCAGCACCTTGCTTGCTGGTTTGAACTAGTACTGATCCCAAAATGTACTTCTCACCATCACTCTAACATGAAAGTGATATGCAGGGTCTCCCATATAATGCTTCAAAAGGAGCCATCTTGATGCTTAAATGATAGATGTTATTGTAAACAAACTCCACTAATTGGAGATGTTCATCACATCTACCTACAAAATCCAAAGCACATGCTCTCAACATCTCTTCTAGTGTCTGAATGATCCTTTCTGATTGACCATCAGTCTGCGGATGCAATAAATTGCTGAACTTCAATTGATTGCCCATAGCATCCTGAAAATCTTTCCATAAGCGAAAGGTGAATCACGTATCCGATCTAACAAAATTGATGCAGGAAAACCATGTAGGTTGAGGATTTCATTCACATACAATTTCAGCTAGAGTATCTATATGTTGATACAAGCATATGGGTAAAAAATCCATTGATTTAGTCAATCGATCCACAATTATCCATATGGTGTCAACGTTGTTTCTTGATCTTGGGTAGACAAATTACAAAGTCCTAAATGCTCCCACTTCCATTCAGGTATCTCCATGGATTAAACAGGGCATGTTGGTCTCAGATGTCCAATCTTCACTTGGCATACTAGACATTTAGAAACAAATTCTGCGTTGTCATTCTTCATCTTCGACCATCAAAAATTTCATTGCAAATCTTTGTACATTTTCGTTGTGCCCGGATGGATCGTGTACATCGATCTGTGAGATTCATCTAGAATCTCCGGTCTCAGCTCAATGTCACTTGGAACCCATAATCTATTGTAGTACCTTATACCTTTATCCATTTCGAGTGTAAGATCAAAACCTTCTGTCTTGGATACTTCTATCATTTGAGAAAGATCAACATTTGCTTTATGTGTCGTCACAATCTTCCCTATTATCTCTGGTTAAATTCTGAACCCTGCAGATGATATCTTTTTGGATCGCTCAAGAAAGAGCTTACAATCTTTGAAATCTTTCATCGTCTTCCACTAGTTTTAAGCTAGCTAGTTTGCCTTCCCACTTTTTACTTACTCTGTAATCTACACTGAAGTTTTAAGCTAGCTACTCCTTCACAATTTCCCCTGTATAACTTGAGGAGGAATGAGTTGCATATATAATACTACGAGATTAATGAACCCTCTACAATGAACTATTAGCTCGCATGATACAAAACAACTCAACATCACCCTCAAGTTGTGTGGTGAAGATCGCACATATCTGTATCTCTTTGAAGACATCCAATACCTTCTCGCATGATACTTGAATGACATTGGCCCCTGGGAGTCATTCAAATGTAGCTGCTTCAGCCTCCTTCAGTACCTCAGATAGTACTTATGCACTCACTAGAAGTGGTAGATCTGATGCTATAGAATGGATTATGGACTCCGACACCACACATTATTTGTGTGGCGACAAGGGTCAACTTACAGCATACAGACAGGTTCCTCCAGGACGAACTGTGATCATTGCAGATGGGACTCATTCCCCAATTACTGGAAAGGGGGAGATTAATTTGACACCCTCAACGCATCTACAGAATGTGTTACATGCTCGTGACTTCTCTATGAATTTATTGTCCATTAGTCAGATTACAAAGGATTTACATTATCGTGCCACTTTTGACCCATCTTCTCTTGTTTTTCAAGACATCCTTACAGGCAAGGTGATTGGGTGTGGCCGTGAGCAGGGCGGTCTGTATCGCCTAGTTCGAACTCCCTATGCTGGAATCTCCTCTCTCTGCTGGATCTGTCTCACCATTTACGTGGCACCTGCGCTTTGGTCATCTCCCACTCCATGAACTATGTCATGTTCTGTCTCAGATCTCGCCTCATGCGACCTTCCAATGTGAGGCATGTCAGTTGGGAAAACATCACTGCTCTACCTTTCCCAGTCGTCAGAGACAGAGAAGTAGCTCCATTTTCGAGTTGTTTCATATAGATATTTGGGGTCCAAGTTATGTTCCTGATCACCAGGGGTACAGATTTTATCTATTCACGGTTGATGATTTCTCTCATCTGTCTTGGGTCTTTCTTTAAAGAATAAATCTGAAGCAGGAGATGTTGTCAAAATTTTCTTAACTGAAATACGAAATGTCTTTTCTGCCTCAGTCAAAATTGTTAGGACTGATAATGCCTTGGAATTTTGTACTCGTTATCTCTCCAGTTATTTTTCAACCAAGGGAATTATTCATCAAACATCATGTGCCTACACTTCACAACAAAATGGTATTGCAGAAAGGAAGCATTACCATTTGCTTAATGTTACAAGGACACTTCTCATTTAGAGTCATGCTCCTCATTCCTTCTGGGGTGATACTGTTCAAACAGCATGTTATCTTATTAATCGCATGCCCTCGTCAGTCTTGGGTGAGAAAGTTGCTTTCTCTCTTGCCTTTCTTGAGAATGAATTGTTCTCCCTCACCCCTCGTGTGTTTGGCTCGGTCGCATTCGTCCACCAAGTGTCTCAGGGTATTGACAAGCTCTCTCCTAGAGTTGTCAAGTGTGTCTTTGTTGGGTACTCCAGGAGCAGAAAGGATATAGGTGTTATGATCCATTGCGCAGGAAGTATTACGTTAGTGCTGATGTCACCTTTTTTGAGTCTGTAATGTACTTTTCTCCTACATGCGATCGCTTGATGTCTTCTGATACATATGATAATACATACATGCCACCACCACCACCATTACCTCCCACATCTCCACCACCAACACCTACTTCACAGCCACCATCACCACTTCCTATGCCACCTCAACCTACTATAACGACCCCCGTTCCACCTTTGTCTCACCATTATACCCGTCGGCCTGCTTCTGCTCATGGTCAATGCTCATCATCTAGCACGTATGAGGTATGTTCTGATGATACAGTTTATAATGATGGGTCTAATGGTTTACCGACGCAGGATTCTTTACAGGAAACAGATGTAGAGGCTGCAGATTTGAATCTGCATATTACACTTTGGAAGCCGAAGCGTAGTTGTGCATCATATCCTGTAGCATCCATGGTATCCTTTGATCGCTTAACGGGCGATTTCAGGAATTTTGTAGTTGCCTTATCAACCGTGGATATTCCACGGAATTATAAAGATGCTTTGAAGGTAGTCAATGGCGTTTGACCATGTAAGAAGAGATGGCTGCTCTTCAGTCGAGAGGCACTTGGAGCCTCGTCCCAGCTCCTACTGGAGTCTCTACAGTAAGTTGTAAATGGGTGTTTACAATTAAGCATAATGCAGATGGTACCGTCGACAGATACAAGGCACGTATGGTGGCGCGAGGGTTTATACAGATATACGGGGTAGATTATCTCGACACAATCTCATCAGTTGTGCGTCATTCCACCTTACGGATTCTTCTCTCTGTTGTTGTTATTTAAGATTGGCCTTTGTTTCAGTTAGATGTCAAGAATGTGATCTTCAGGAGAAAGTCTACATGCAACAGTCACCGGGATTTGCTGTTGAGGGGGAGTGTTCACAAATGTGTAGACTTCATAAGGCGATATATGGCCTTAAGCAGAGCCCTCGATCTTGGTTTCAGAAGCTTTCAGACTTGTTTGAGAAGCAGGGGTACAAACGCTCGAATGCAGATCATTCCCTTTTTATACAGAAGACGTCCAGAGATATGATTGTTATTATGGTGTATGTTGATAATATTCTTATTATAGTAGATGACATACAAGGAATAAAAAAGGCGAAAGAACTTCTGGGTCGTGAATTTGTCACAAAGGATCTTGGAGTTCTTAGATACTTTCTGGGATTGGAGTTTCCAGAAATCAACAAGGGCTTGTGATGACCCAAAGGAAATATGTCACTGATTTGCTAAGCAATACAGGAATGCTTGGATGTCGGCATGCTATCACACCTATGGATCCAAGCATGAAGCTATATGATGATGATACTGATGAGGTGGATAGGAGGAGATACAGAGAGCTGGTAGGAAAGCTCCTTTATGTTACCATCACCAGACCCGATATTTCTTTTGCTGTTAGTCGGGTAAGACAATTCATGAAGCAACCACGTCAGGTGCATATGGATGCTATACATATGATACTCAGGTATCTTAAATCATCTCCAGGTGCAGGTCTAGTATTTAGAAAAGATAAGGAGATTACTCAGCATGTGTAGATGCAGATTATGCAGGGTGTTCAAAGGATAGGAAATCTACTACTGGGTTTGCTGTAAATGGTGGAGATTCACTTATCTCATGGAGCAAGAAGCAAACTGTTGTAGCCAGATCTAGTGTTGAGTCTGAATATAGGGCTATGGCCCAAGTTAGTACAGAAGTGATGTGGGTTCGAGCTGTCATTACAGATCTATGTATAGAAGTTCGCATTCCTATGGCACTGGAATGTGACAATCAGGCGGCTACATTTATAGCAAATAATCCAGCTTTTCATGAGTGCACCAAGCACATCGAGGATGATTGTCACTATATACGAGATATGATTCAGAAGGGCTTTATTTCCAGATCTCATGTTAGCTCAGGGAATCAGACTGCAAATATCTTTACCAAGGCCTTACTTAGAGGACCTTTTCAGAAGTACTCGTCCAAGCTGAGCATGATCGACATATATGCTCCATCTTAAGGGGGAGTGTAGAGATATGTTTCTTTACAATAGTTATTTCCTGTTTCCATACTATTTCTTAATTCTCTGTACTTATGAATGTCTTATGTAATTTACCCATAGGTTACTCTCATATATAAGAGAGCCTAGGGTTCATGGAATAAACAACTCTTTCTATTTTCCCAATAAATACAATTAGAATGATATAGAGAAGATTAGCATGATCCCTCTACAAGATTGGCATGCATAAATAAATATCACATATGCTCAACTTGCTCACATTCTTCTCATATTGATCACGTGAATCCCATTGATGAAGACATCCGCAATCGCATTATTCCATTTTTACAAATCGTAGCAAAGCTCATTTTAAATGATCCTCTCATTTCTAAAGTGGCGATTGATCTCAACATCCTTGGTTCTACTATGTAAAACATGGTTACTCGATAAATTGATCGCACCCATATTGTCACAATATATTATCATGGATGACTCAAAACTTATTTAAACATGTTTAAGAGTGACCTTGAGCCACCATATCTTTGCAACAATCATGTACAATGTTTTAACACTAGATCTCACATGCATATATTGCATTTTGCTCCTCAAATCACAAGATTTTCATCTAGATATATACAAAACCTAGTGATGGATCTTTCGGTGTCCATACCATACATCGTGTCCAATCTGCATTAGTAGATTTCTTTTTTTGAGGCCAAAAAAACAGGGGGATACACTCAGCGGTATTTGCCCCAAAGTTTATTTATAAGAAAGAAAACGAAGAAGTACAAGGAGAAACAGTAATTAAAGCATACAATTAAAGGTCCCAATCATCGACCAATCTCGTGGAGTGTACCCCAACATTTTCCTTATAGAACCTTTGCCCAGAAAAAATAAGCGCATTTCTGCCCAGCCACAGGGCCCATAAAATAGCAATAGGTCTCAATAACTCCCGCGCGGTCTATTCATGTTTCCCACCAATGAGCCGCAAAAGGAGGCCAAGTCCATCGTGCACGTCCAAGCCAAATCCGCCTCGTCCCAAATCGGATACGTTTTCGGACATTTGAAGAACGGGTGTTCAAGGTATTCAATCGCCTCGTCACACAGGAGGCATCTATCAGAGATGGAGCCCAGAAGCCTAGCACAGCGGTCTCTCGTCATCAGTCTTTGCCTTCTTAACAACCGCAAAAAAATCCAACACGCTCAGGGAGACCCAGACTCCAAAAGAAGGCGCAATCTCGAAGCAACTCCTTCGAGCGCCGAGGGGGCGGTCTACAAATCGCCCCGAAAGCCATCCTACCCTCCATCCAGTCATCAGTCCAGAAGGCAAAGGATTCCCCGTTGCCGAGCACCGGCCTGAACAGCGAGAGATGACAGGTAAAGACCTCCATCATCTCCTTCCAGAATGGCGAGGGAGACCCCATACGAGACTTAGGTAGCGGCGGTGCACCACCTACATCATAAATTTTACGCAGAAGGCTGCAGCACAAATCCTCCCCAAGGCCCCAAACTCTGCTCGTCCATTTCAAAAGCAAGGTCTCATTCATTTCATCTAGCCTCCGGACACCTAGGCCCCCAGCTTTTTAGGGAGCGTGATCACATCCCACTCAACGAGGTGCATCCCCCCCGATTCACCACCGTGCCTGCCCCGTAAGAAACTGCGCATTATCTTCTCAAGACGATTACGGATTCCCTTCGGCAAGCGACGATTGGACAAGAAAAACACTGGGATCAAGGATAGTACCGCTTTTAATAGAACCAGCCGCCCCCTAGATAGGATGGTCGACTTCCAGCCCGCAAGCCTAACTTCGAGCTTCTCAACAACCTGCAACCAATCCCGCAACTTCATTCTTCCCATTGTCAAAGGCATCCCAAGGTAGTCGATTGGAAGGGAGCAGCACTCCGAACCTAAAGCCTGGCCATAAGCAATTGCCTCCTCCTCCGATAATCCGAAGGGGACCACCTTTGATTTATCCACATTCTTGAAGAGTCCAGAGAGTTCGCTGAAAAGGTCTAGGGCCATGGACATTCCGGAGGCCTCCTCAGCGCCCCCCTCAATGAAAAAAATAGCATCGTCCGCGTATTACACTAGCGGGATCTTTGAATCATCCCGCGAGTAACCCGTCGAAAACCCACCATCAATCACACGGCACACAACATGCGCCAGTACATCCGCGGCAATGACAAATAGCAGGGGTGCCAGAGGGCAACCTTGCCGCACACCCCTACGCGGCTGGAAGAAACCACCCTCCGGATGACCGTTCACCAAGACAGAAAAGGATGACGTCGTAACACAACGTTCATCCAAGAAATCCAAAGATCCAGGAAACCTCTCCTCCGCAAAACCGACCAAAGCAACTTCCAATCCAAACTATCATAGGCTTTTGCAAAATCCACTTTTCATAAAACACCTGGCTTACCCCCTCTCTTCCAGTCCGCAATGATTTCCGAGGCAAGTATCAGGCAGTCCGAAATGTGCCTGCCCTGGACAAAGGCCGACTGGAACGAAGATATAATAGTCTCCAGAACACGATTGAGCCTCATAGCGAGCACCTTCGCCACAACCAGGTAGAGAGCATTAGATAGAGCAATGGGTCGGAAATCCTCAATGCAATCCGCCGCCGTGAACTTCGGAAGGAGCATGATGAGGGACTTATTTATTCTCTCGAAACCAGCATTACCCACACAAAATTCCGAGACGACCTCCAAAACTTCCTTGCCAACGAGGTCCCAAAAATCCTTGTAAAAAGCAACAGGGAAACCATCTGGGCTCGGAGCCCCATCCGCATCAAGCTCCAAACCGCACACTTCAACTCCTCCAAGGAGACATCCTGCGTCAAATCTGCACGCATAGAGGTCGGTAAAGAAGGAGCCCCAAGCCCTGTCCACCTCCAGAGCTGTGCTATCCTCCTCGCCGAGAAGTCTCTAAAATGATCCACAATCGCCTTCCCCATTTGTCTGTCACCATCCACGCGCATACCATTCACCGTAACCGATCTCAAAGCATTTGACCGACGCCTCCCGCTAGTTATGCGATGGAAAAAAGCCGTGTTAGCATCCCCCTCCCTGAGTCATGTATTTCTTGACCTTTGTCTCCATTCAGTGACGTGCTTTTGATCCTCGGCCGCAATTATTTTGTGAGCCAGTGAGCAAGTAGCCAGCTTATCCCCCAAGAGCTCCCTAAGATCCTCCTGTGCATCAAGTCTACTAACCACCGCCTCTGCCTCCACCCTGGCAGCGTACTTGGTGGCTCTGGACTCCTTCTTGAAAGAGCATAACCGTGTGCGCAAGGACACCAGCTTCTGCACAAACCTAGACGCGACCGAACCAGAAACCTCCACGTTGGACCAATGCGATACCACCATCTCTCTAAAATTTTCCTCCAACAACCAGCTCTTCTCATATCTAAAAAGACCCCTCTGCGAATGGGACTCCCCGGAGTCCCATAGTATCGGTGGATGGTCGGACAAGGTTCGCAGGCGAGTCATCATAGAGGACAGCGCGAACAATTCAAGTAACTCCGCCGAAGCCGAAAATCTGTCAATTTGAGAGCAAGAGTTGGAGCTCCTCCAAGTGTAAGCCGAGCCTCCCGCGTCCATAACCTCCAGGGCCATTGAATCAATAGCGTCAGCAAAGTCATCCGAACTCGGGTCTTGGCCACCCCTGAAACGCGGCATGTCTGTTGTTCGAAGATTAACATTAAAATCCCCCCCAACGAGCTAGGGGATACCCTCGAAGGCTCTTCTCGCCTCCTGCAAGTCCTCCCATAACTCCCTCCGTCGAATAGGATTACAGGGGTCGTATACACACGAAACCACCAAGGGTGTAGAGGATCCGGCGCACATCAGGAGAACAGAGAGAACGTGTCTCCCACGAATCACTGAACTGAAAGCCAAGACAGAAGGTCTCCACGCCACAAGAAGCCATCCCGAGGCACCGATTGCATCCAGCGCTCTGAACTCATCTATGCCACCAACGCCGAAGGATCTCCAAACGACATCAGAGACGGATTGGAGCTTTGTCTCCTGCAGCATGACCACATCACAACTCCATTCAATGAAGCGTGAACCTAGGATTCTCCTTTTGTCCAGCTCTTCGAGTCCCCGAACGTTCCAAGAGAGAACCTTCATTTAGAACCAGGGTATGGTCCCTAAACGACCTCCGCAATGCTCGCCTTTTGGGCCAAGCACGACTGAGGCTCGATGAGTTGATATCGAGATCTCTGCCTACGCTTGTATCTCTTACCGGACCTTTTGTCGCCAGCCCCCTCATCAGGACGAGAACCACCCTCCGCAGGGTTAACCACGAGCGAGGCAGTTGAAGGGTGAGCGTCTCGATACTGATCAACCAAAATGTCGGCCAGAACCGATCGAGCACCATCGGAAGACGAGGCGGATTGGTGTGAGGACCCCCCAAAAGATAGCAGAGGGGCACTTACGAAGAGTGGCAGCTCCGGAGGGATATCGACAGTCGTGTCATTATGCACCAGCCCACTCGATGCCGATCGGGGCGAGCACGACTTTTGATCAGAGAAGCACACCCGGGCCGAGAACACCGAACTTTCCAAAGGTTCTGAGAAGCCCACACGGCCCAATAAGAAAGAGCTAATCGGGTTTGGATCCCCCGGGGAATGGGACGCAATCGAATCCGCGTGATCAAGCAGGAGCCCCGGACCAGGAGCCAGAGAGACAGGCGCTGACGGGAGAGAGGGCACCAAACCTGCCACCTCAGCAGGCAAAGAGAAGTTTTGGGTGACAAGGCACACGACTCGAGGAAAGACCACCAAAGGTCGCACCGAATCGTCCTCGTGCCTCGAACCATGCAACGTGATCCTCGGAAGCCCCACCGTCGGCGCGAAAGGCGAGGCGGCGTCGAAGAGCACCGAAGTCTCCGACGCAGGTGGGGGCTCCACGACCTGCATCTCCACCCTGAAACAGAAGCACCCTACATCCAAGGACGCGAAGAAGACGGAGTCACCGGGAGCAGCCAAAAGCGCCTTGTTGCACTCCATCAGTACAAGCATGACATCCAGATCTGAACCCGAAGTCAGCCCATTCTCAAGCACCGCGAGCACCGAGCCCCACCGCCGGAGGGCCTACCCCAAACAAAAAATCGAACGGGACAAGAAAGGAACACCGCGCACCTTCACCACACAAACCTCCAAATCTGAAACCGCACCATCCGCAAAACGAAGAGGCCGCCATAGAACATTGTCCACCCCGCCACTCAGGAGCAAACTCTCTCTCTCTCTCTGAACCAAAGAGAGGCCACGAACACAACACCGACGATCATCAAGATATACCACGTCTCCCGCGAACCGTGGGCCAAGGAGCCCAGAGAGGTGGACCTTCAGAGCTTCCAAAGAGATGCAACCCCCAAGAGCGTAGCCGATCACAACAAAGGTGCCCACATCCTGCCTACCATCCGCAACCACCGCCGCGTAACTACGTTGCTCCCGGCGACCATCGCTCGTAGCAGTTACCCGTTGCATGGGCTGCCTTTCGGGACTACACTCGACTACACGTCCCCAACCACGTTCGGAAACAAACCTGCATGTGGCTCGGTGATGGCCCACTCCCCCGCAGGAGAAACACCTCGGCGGGACAGGGCAGAACGACGCAACGTGGCCCCAAACACCACAGCATAAGCATCTTTTCCCCGGCTTCTTGTGGGAAACATGCACCCACTCAACGTCACCCCCAGCAACCTGCATCGCGCCATCTTTGCCATCCTGCAACCCCCCTTCCTCTCTGTGTTCGACCTTTTTCCCGCTTCCATCTCCAACACGCCAACCCCCTCTGGACCCCCTCGCGCCATGACGGCACGCTGCCCCCTACACCAAAAGACCCATCTCACCCATGCACCGAACGACCCGACACAGAGCAACCCCGCTGCGGCGAAACTCCCCGCTGCGACGAGCATCCCACTTGCGACGAACTCCCCATCTCGCCCTTCCATTAGTAGATTTCTTAATATCTAACTTCACATCCTTCATGAAAATACATCATTTAGAGGGTTCTTTATGTGACAGAGGATGCATTTTTTTGTTCTAATATGCATTTCAGTAAAAGTATGCATGAATTATCTCACCATATTGGTAGCATAAGTAATGTTGTACCAATTCAAAGTAAGAGAGATAAACCTCCCTACAAGTCTTTGGTACTTGCCTTAGAGTCTTCATCAAGTTGTTATCCACCTTGGTGCTCATTTTGTGATTCCCTCCTTGGGTGTAGAAGCATGTTTGCATCATAACTTCTCAATTTCCTTCTAGAGATCTCAAGTATATTTCCTTCGATAAAGAACTAGACCTTCATTCGATCTTGTCATATCCATGCCTACAAAATATTTCAATATACCAAGATCCTTTCAAATACCAGAACGAGCTTCCTTTTTCAATCATGCGAACTTCTTTTAATCATCTCATGTGATGATCATATTATCAACATAATAAAAGATCCATATTGCTTCATCTTGACAAACAAGGTATCATCCCTATTTCCTTGGAGATATCCCAGGCTAATCACCGCCACCCAACCTCTTGAATCGGGTCCTATATAACTCCTTTAATTTGTAAAATTCCACTACCTTCTTTCAGACAGGTAGCATGTGCGTACAAACTTCTTCCTATATACCTCCACTCAAGAAGGCATTGTTCACGTCTATGTAATAAATTTCTAGATTTGAAGTATCGCTAAAGAAAAAACAAAGCGAAATGTTTCATCTTTGCTGCATGAGAAAAATTTTCCAATTAGTCAATGACATACTTCTAACTAAAACCCTTTGCAACGAGTGTTGCTTTGTATATTTCGACATATCTATATACTTTGCACTTAGTGTAAAAAATGCTTTAAACCAACCAGGTAGGCCCCATACGGAATGACCACGATGTACCAGATGGGGTTTTAATCAACGACATTTCCTTATGCATAGCCCGAACATACCGAGGATCGATGTTGTCTTTAGGAACACTCTTGGAGATCATAGATATAGAGAATGAAGAGCTAAAATATTTACAGATACTGTTAACTTTAGATAGCCAACACAAATGTGAATAGGATATGTGGTACGCCCCACATATCTAGGAGGTCTTATATCCCTTCAACCATACCTTTATACAGTGCATCCCTCTTCTTCTAACAATAGTATAATCATCACGATCAAACATATATTAACGACTACATATATCAAAACTTAAACCAAATCTAATGGAAGAACTCCGATTATCCAGGGAGTGGGCGAAAATGAAATGGGTTTCTTATTTACAATTATGACCTCAAGTCTCTTGTTGATTTCTTTTATTGTATTTTCCAATGCCAGTGAGTTTTATGAGGTTCGCACCCACCTTTCATGCCCTCAACCTAATGAGAATCGGTAAAAAAAATCCATGGAAACGTAAAAACGTCCATAGGTAGAATTTTCCGAGAATTTCATTCTCACATTCTCCCCCTGAGCATTTAGGAAATTAAGATCCATGCTCAATGAGTGTGACATCCTTAGTCACACACATCATCCCATTTAGGCGATTCAGATGTTTATATCCATTTTGAGGACGAAAGTATCCCGATAAAATTCGTTTAAAAGCCCATGCATCAGTCTTCTTTTCTTAGGTGTGGAATTATGCACATAACACATGCATCCAAAATTCTTTGATGAACATAGTCAATTGTTTCTTGCAAAGTCTATCATGATGCATGGGTATCATTTCAATATAGTTTCACATGTTGCATTTCGTGCATATATCCATTCCCTTCATCCATAGCACAAAATTCCATCACGAACTACAATGGCAAAGTTATGTAAGGTGATTTACATTGATGAGAAAAAGAATATCTACCAAATTTTTGAGAATCTTTCTTCACAAATATCTCTCATCATGGATAAGTGGGACCGCTTCTTCACAGAACAAGTCCTATCTCTGCATTGCAGCACACTTTATTGATGATTCTTGAGAATTGCAAAAAAGAATTATAAATTTTATCAATGTAGATGGGTCAACTGGGGTGCATATTAGTAGCCATTTTTTGTCACGTATGTTTGAATGGAACATCGATGAAAAATTATTTACAGCCACTGTGGATAATGATAAGGCGAATGATGTGGCTATCCGCCATATTAAAACTCGTCTTGGTGATTCCTTGCCATGCAATGGATTATTTTTTCATGTGAGATGTGTTGCTCATGTCATTAATCTTGTTGTCCAAGATGGACTGAAGGTTATATCAAGTGCAATACAAAGAGTTCATCTTGGTATCAAATATGTCACTTATTCACCATAAATGGAAGCTATGTTCAATGAGACAGCACAACAGGTTGATCCATAGTTAACGAAAAGTTTGGCATTGGATCGTTGCACGAGGTGGAATTCTACTTACCTCAAGTTGGCTACTGCCTTGGAATACAAAGCTGTTTTTAAAAGGTTTGGCTTTAAAGATGCCAACTTTGTTCATGCGTTGAGTGATGATGAATGGGAATACGTAAGGAAGTTGGAGGAATGCTTAAAACACTTTTATAATACTACAAAATTGTTATCTCACTAGGTCGAATTACGTGACATCCAATCTTTTCTGTCGAATTTTGTGAAATACAATTGCTTTTTGTGGAATGGTTGAAAAGTAATGATAAGATTATTATTTCTATAACCACAGTGATGAAATTGAATATGTGCAATCAACTCTTAATTATTGCCTCTATTTTGGATCCTCATTACAAGATGAAGGAAATAGAAATTTATTATACTGATCTTTATTCGAATGATGCAGATAAGAAAATAACTGAACTTCAAAGTATCGTTAAAAATTTATTTCAATCATATTCTTCTCTTATAAAAGATCAAAGGGTTGGATTAAGGGATGTTGTTTCTCTTCCTCCAAGTATTCCATTAGAAAAGAGAAAGATCAGATTTGCTCAAATCATAGATGAAGAGCATGTTGAACCATCAAAATTTGAGTTGGATAAATATCTAGAAGGGAAGTGTTTAAAGTGGAAGGATGATTATGGAAGCAGCTTTGATATTTTAGGATGGTAGAAACAAAATATTGGACAGTTTCCCATACTTGGGAAAATCACAAAGGATATTCTTGAGATTCCCATGTCAACTGTTGCTTATGAATCTGCTTTTAGCACCGCCGATCGAGTAGTAGATGCATATCGCAGCAATTTTGGTGTAGAGATGGTAGAGGTCGTAATATGCGGGCAGGATTGGTTGAATGATGAATTCAAATGTAACAATAATGCTTATAAATTTATCATTTTATAGTGCATTCATCATATAATGTATACTTCATTTTTTTGAAATATAGTGGCAACAAATCCTTTGTCTGAACAAGAAGTAGAAGACACATATCAAGCATGCAAAATTTTTCAAGTATAGTTTTCTAATGAAAATATTTATTTAACTTTATATGATATTCTTTTGATTTTCTTTTTTCCATCTTGTAGTTGAAACAAATGAGAGTGTTGCCCAAGAAGTAAATAATGAGAATGTTGAAAATGAAGAATATGAGAATGCTGAAAAAGAAGGATATGAAACAGAAAGAATAAAAGATGGATTTTGGTATGATTAATTTACATCATAGTTTTTTATATTTACATAGATTTTATTCTTATCAAGTATGTTTTGTTCATAGGTGATGTGATATGGAGCATGGTAATTCGAATAATGCTTTGACTTGGTCATCGATGTATTTGAGTGAATGTTTGTACACGATTTTCTCTTTGGATGTGACCAAAGTTGGAATGATTGTTATTTGAAACTAGACATATTACTCTTTACTTTACATCTGCAACTTTATTTTTTTATTATAACTTTGCAAGATATTTATTTGTTTCCTTCAAACCTTTTTATTGCAACATTCGTTATTATATTATTGTATCATAATAAGATAAATTTCAGATTCAAGTCATAAGATGGAAGTTGTGTAGAAGTGGTCGCCAATAATCAGGTACATTTTTTTGTATAACTTTTTATTGCAATATTCGTTTGGATATACAAATTCGTTCGTAAAAGATTCGTATTCGTATTTTGAGGATATGGATATTATTTTTTTACATTCGTGTAATATTCGTATTTGTATTCGTATTCGTAAAATAAAATAAATATGATTATGGTATGATCCGAATTCGCATTCGTATTCGTTCGTTTGCTCCCTAACAAGGAGGCCTCTACATACTGGTGCGATCTCCTTATGTTGGTGCATCTTCTCTTCGCATTGGATTTGTTTCTCCCTATGTGTGGCATCTTCGGTTTGGTCATCATCCTCTGCAAAAGTTGTGTCACATTCTTCCTCAGATCTCTCCTCGATCTACTTTTCAATACGAGGTCTGCCCACTTGGGAAGCATCATCAGTCTTGTTGGAATATTTGGTTATGTGTCACTCTTGTAGTAAATGGGTAATGCATCACTGATGAACGTGAAATCTACTTCTTTAAGAGTCGATAATTGTAGTATACATGGGACAGATTTTGGTCAGCAAAAACCACAATCGTTTGAATGTTGTGGAAAATTTATACTTGGCAAGTCTAACAAGGTCAAACACAGGGACACGAGCTACTTTAATTTATCTATCGAATTTTGGTCGATTAAGAGCGTGTGTGAATAATTTCTCAATTTCAGGTCTTCATGCAGAGGCACGATAAAAGGCAAGCAGAATGATGCATGTATTTTTTATTCCATTTTTTAATGCAATTATAAGGTCATGCATGAGAAACATGAATGATCGAATGCAAGGGTTATGCAAGCAAATTATGCCTTAGAAAGATTGCATAAATGAGCAACAGAATATGGTTCGAAATCAGAATCGAATTGAGCACAAAAATATGAGTAGTCATCTATTAAGGACAAGGTCATATAGAGCAAGGACATCATCTAACATTAAAAATTCATTTTATTTAAAATGGTGTCAGATGAGACAATTAAACATGCCATTAGATCGATGAGAAAATAAGGAACAAAACGACACTTAAATCAAGTAAAATGGACCTACGATGCTCAAGTTATGAATAAAACAGTGCAAGAGCATAAATGCAATAAAAAGCAAGAAATAAATGGATAAATAATAAAAAATAGGTCCCTTAAGGGACCTATTTGCAATTTGCAAAAACCGGCAGGGCCCCAATGTAAATTCTTCAATGCGCGTAGGGGCATATCTTCAAATATTGAAAACTATGAGGGCCACCATATAAAATACCCAGACGCGCACGTGAGACACGCACCTAAGGACCATAGTACAAATACTAAACTGTCCAGGGTCGGCTCTGTAATTTTCCCAGGCCCTCACGTGCGGGGCACGTAAGGGAACCAGGCTCGGGGCACGTCGCAGCTTCGGGACACGTGGCAACGAACGGTGGCTCGAGGGTTGGCTTAAGTAGCTCGAGCCAAGAGGTTCAACATCAGGCTCGGGTGATCGACATAGAATCATCATGATCGTCCTATCCAGATAATCAGACAGCGACTGCTTTTCGTGCTCCGTCGCGGATCGTCGGAGGAGGCTGCGCTCCAACGACCTCTATGGAGCTCCACCATGCTCTGGAGGCTTGCTTGATGGTCGAGGAAGATTCATGAGGGCTTGGCATTGAAGCTCGGACGACGGCGGAGGAGTGGGGATGACCGTAAGCTGCTAATAATAGGGCTACGTCGGAGGTGAAACTGTAGATACTTGCTCCGGCCAAACTCCGGCCATTAGAGATAGGAACACATGTAAGCGTTGGCGAAGCCGAAGCGTGTTGTGCGTGAGTGAAGCAAGGTCTCGTGCTGGCGGAGGGAAATGAGAGATCTGGTCTTCGACTCCGGTGGACCAGAGGGAAGTTGGGGCGGAGTGGTCGGAGCTACGGAGAAAGGAGGGTGAGCGAAGTAGTCGGCGAAGGTGTTGATGGTAGGGCGGAGGTCGGGAGGTGGTCGATGGGTGATGAAAGGTGATGTGTGCGATGCGAAAAATCGAAGAAGATAGAAGGAAAATAAGTAGAAGATACCTGGCCGGAGCAGGGTGATTGGCGGGGGGATGGTTGGCTTGGGCTAAGCGGCTATCGTCGCTCCGATCGTCACACGACGAAGACAGCCGAGCTTCGGTGCTCAGCGGCGGTGGAAGCGTCGCAATCATGGTCAAATCGACCATGGACACCGGGGTATCTGGCCATTATCGCCAATCGACTACCTCCATCTGTCACAAGGAGGCGGAGGATGGCTAGGCTGAACCCTAGAATGGCGGACGAAGAATGGAGATGGCGGAGGGAGGCGATTTATAGGTGGCAGAGTAGGCTTTTCTGGGGGATTTGCAATGGTTGGTGGATTAATGGAAGAGTGATGGAGGAGGCACTAGGGGTTACGTGAGGATAGCGAAGGTTAGGGCTTTACAGAGGTGGTGTTACGAGACGGAGGGGGTGGCTCTGGTGCCTTCCAAAATTGGAAGGAGGCGATGCATCAGCGAGGTGAAACGACTAGAAGGGGGGTTACGGAAGGTAGGAAATGAAGTCCTAACCATTAGATCTAGCGATCCAACTGCTCAGATGGAGGCATGGTTGGAGGGTTAGGATCAGATTCGGAGATCTGATCCAGCGACGAAGAGTTAGGCGGTGACGGAAGGCTAGGATGAGATATGGCATCTCATCCTACAGTGGGGAGAGAGGGGATGATGTGGCATAAGGAGAGGCCATTGGATGCAAAGGAGATCGGCGGATGAGATTGAGGCGGAAGGGAGCGGTGCATATCTGATTTGGGATAAGATAAGACGGCTAGAGATGGAGCGGAGATGGACGGTCGAGATGGGGGCGGGGTGAAGAAGATCAGATGCCTAGGAGAGGTGGAGGGTAAAGGAAGGAGGAACGGACCACGTGGGCGGCCTAGAGGGCGCCACGTGGTCCAATTAGAAAAATCAGAAAGGTAAAAATAAAGAAAAATATAAAAGAATTAGTTAGAGGCGAAATTAGGAAAAAGTAATAATATGGAAGTTGTAGATCTCGATGAGATCTACAAGTTTCATGTTGGACAAAAAGCCAAAAGAGGTCATTTGTACAAAAAGTATTTTTAGAGGTATTTTTAAAGGGTTAAAAACACCGATTTTTGGGTTTTGTATTTTTTATCTCTTTTAAAGATTAGGAAAAATTATATACAATTAAATAAGTACAATACTTAACCTAATTTTATGAGTTTCTAATAAGAAAATAATTACAAATTAAATAAGTACAATAATTATAGGTTAATTATACACAATATAGTGTTGGTTAATAAAGAGGAATTATTAGTGTATTTTATTGATTTATTTAAGCAAAGGGTTTAATTAATGGTTTTTAGCATGATGAATACGAGATTCATCAATCACTCCAAGATCCATTTATCACATCTAGTTGTTTAGTCCCATATCTATCAGTTGTAGGATGTAGAGACTCGGTGAGGGCTATGTAAGAAGTGTCTCACCCTCCTGTATCAGATGAGAAAGTGCAATGCATACATCAGCCCTTTGAGGCGTTCTCCCGTGATTTCATCCCGCTCCTTAGGGAGTAAGGTTTCACGTTAAATTCCATTATTCCATATTTCTTATTCTTTATTTCTAATACGCTTCCGCATTCCTATTTTCTAACATGGTATCAGAGCGGGTTCAATTCTCGAGGATTTTATGTTCGTTGTTTTTTTTCGAGATTCGATTCTAGAAACTCTAATTACATTCTTAAAGATTACTTAAAAATATATTTTTGATTCAAGTTCATGTTAAGTTCTGAAGATCATCAAGCCGCAGATGAAACCATGTTCATGTTCTCTTACATAAGCAGAGGAGTTATAGCGCTTACTAGCGGAACCCTTGTCGTACCTTCAGATCGCAGGAGACTCTGATCTCCCTACGCAACCCCATCGACGGCAACGTGCCATCCGCGGTGGCGTACCTTCTCTGCTCCATTTTTAGATCATCAAGATCTTCAAGCAGCTTCCCTCTTTACGCGCATCAGTCGCAACTCCCGCATCGTGAAGCCGCCCCCACCTTCAAGCTTCCTCTTCAGGCGGTGCTCCAGGTGGAACCACCCCCGCGTGTGCTCTCTCCTTAGCTGCTACACCCAAGAGGTGGCGTCGCCCACTAGGACTCCAGACCTTGTGCGATACCAAGCAAGAAGAGGGTTCTCGACTATGGGAACCCTAGGCAATATTCCAACACCTCGCGCAAGCTAAACCTCGCACCACTAGGCACAAGCGATGGATCCCATCGCCCCTTCTCCAAGCATTGGTGGGTATCGAGCAGCAGAACCCCTCTTCGAACATCTCCAGCGGCAGCAGTGGAGCTTATCCATCTCCTGCAGGCAGCAGAGGCGCTCATCCATCTCCTGGCAGGCGGCAGAGGTGCTCATCCATCTCCTGGCAAGCAGCGGCAGACCAAGAAGTAACCCCCATTGGGGGCGACAGGTTCGAATGAAAAGGAGTTCCCAACTGGGAACCCCTAAATAACAGTCGTAGGATGTGTTTCCTTTAAAAAATTTCCTTCCATTGCAAAGAGGTCCAAAGTAGTTGTTTATTAAAAAAAGGAAGAAGAGCAGCCTGTAAACAAATTGGTGAAGCCGAAAAAAATTGTTTTGAAAAAGGCGCGTGTAAAAGAAAAGTTGTTCGTAAAGGAAAAAAATTGCGAAAAAATGAGTCAGGAATTAAAAAAGAGAAATAGCTAAAAAATGATTCAAAAAAATAAAAAGGAAAGGCCGAAAAAAAAAGATCAGCTTATGTGATTCATGTTTTATTTCTCCCCATTTCTCTTGTTATCTCTAAACTTTGTCGATGTCATTATATTCTCACAAGTATGGGAGAAAGGGGAGTATATGTAGAATTACAGGCCAGGGCTGTCAGATTTTCCAGATTCCATATTCCAGATTCCAGGCCATTTAGATTTCAGACTCTACAGTTGTTCAGACTCGACGATCAGATATTTTCGAGTCTTCACTATTCCGACACGCACATGTATGCGGTCTTCTGTTTGATATGCGCATGTTTGCCATCACTTTTTCAATGGTCCCCATCTTTTGTGTATTAGCAAGGGTTTTCATGTAATCCATAAAGACTTCATAGTAGAGATCACATTCCCTATGCCATGTGGGCTAGAGTTTTCATGTGGTTTCATAGGTACTCCAGAGTAGAGATCCCATTCCCTAAGTTAGTATTGGAGAGATCCAGTTCTCGGACGAGGAGACTTTTTCAGACTCCATTCTCAAGCGATCGTAAACTCCAGTACGAGATCCTTCCGAGGTTCCTATGAGAGAGAACTCACTTTGAATTCCCTATGAGAGAGACCCATCTTCAGAGATCTACGTATGGATAATTAGCGATGTTCTTTATTCGTCCCTTTTAGAGATGGAACGGGTGTCCACATGTTGTGGCGGGCTAGAATTCTCTGTGTAAGAGACTCATTTTCAGTTGCAATGACTCTGACAGGCGCAGTACAGAGCACATGCTACCAGAGAGGAGATTCAGTTTCACTCACACTCCAGTCCGTTCGTCCTCCTCACCTGCACGGCATGTTGTGGTGGGCTAGAATTTTCAGTTGCAATGTCCTCGACAGCAGCCGACAATTGTGCGTGTTGGGTTGATATCGTTTGCAGTACCTTGTAGCGTGAGTTTGATATTTCTTTCGGTTTCTCCAAGCTGAGCATTGCATGCTCTAGCTTGAGGGGGAGTGTTGGAGTATTTGGTTGTATCATTCTTGTAGTAGATGGGTAAATAGATCGCTCCAGGATCCATTTACCACATCTAGTTGTTCAATCTCACATCTACCAGTTGTGGGATATAGAGACTCGATGAGGGCTATATAAGAAGCCCCTCACCCTCGTGTATCAAATGAGAAAGTGCAATGCATACATCAGCCCTTTGAGGTGATCTCCCGTGGTTTCATCCCGCTTCTTAGGGAGTATGGTTACACGTTAAATCTTATTGTTCCATATTTTTTATTCTTTATTTCTAATACGCTTCTGCATTCCTATTTTCTAACGAGTCCACATTCCAGAGTCATCAGGGTTGAATTAGCCATAGTTTTTTTGAGTTGATTCATTTAGATGTTTGGGGTCCAAGTCGTGTCCCAGATCATCAGGGGCATAGGTTTTATCTTGTTGCAGTCAATGAGTTCTCTAGATTGTCGTGGGTATTTCTTCTTAAGAACAAGTTTGATGCTGATCATGTCATTCAGTCCTTTATTAATGAAATAAGAAATGTGCTCTATGCAAATGTCAAGTTTATACGTTCTGATAATGCACTTGAATTCTACAATACTCAACTTTCTCATATTCTTAAATCCTATGGTATTGAGCATCAGACATCTTGTACATATAGTTCTCAACAGAATGGGGTGGCTGAGCAAAAATACCGCCATCTTTTAGATGTTACCAGGACTCTTCTGATCCAGAGTCGCGCTCCTCATTCATAATGGGGGGACGTGATTCTCAATATGTGTTACCTGGTAAATCGTATGCCCTCATCGGTTCTTGGGGAGAAGATCCCGTTCTCAATTGTGTTTCCCAAAACGGATCTTTCCTCTCTCATGTCATATTTTCAGATCGGTTGCTTTTGTTCATCAGATGTTTCTACGTCGTGACAAGCTCTCTCCTAGAGCTGTTAAGTGTGTGTTTGTTGGGTATTTCAAGATCAAAAATGGATATCGTTGCTTTGACCATGTTCGACGAAGGTACTATGTTAGTGCAGATGTCATCTTCTTTGAGCCCATTATATATTTCTCTCCTACAGGTGACAAGCTCATTCCTTCAGAGAATAGACAAGAGGTCTATATGCCTCTACCTCCGGTGTCACCTACTCCAAGCAACACTAAACCACCATCAACACTACTAATACCACCACAAATACTACCAATACCACCACCACCACCCTCTCCTCCACCGTCACCCCCACCACCTCCTCCAACTCCTGCCACGCCTATTTTCTTTCCACAGGTATACAAATGTCGGGCTCGTTCTCATATGCCTTCTCCATCATCCAGCACGTCCAAGGTATGTTCTGAGCATTTGAGTTCTACTAATGACACTGGTGATTTGAGTGCACATCTTGAAGTGCAGGATGTTATAGATGATACACCTTTTGAGGATACTGCGGACTTGGACGTGCCTATTGATCTACGAAGGAAGATGCGTGCATGCACTATGCATCCTCTTGCCTCCCATGTTTCCCTGTCATGGCTCTCTAAGGATTTTCAGAGGTTTGTTGTTGGATTGTCAGTTATGAAAATACCGTGGTCCTATCAGGAAGCATTGCAAAGTAATCCGTGGTGTTTGCCGATGGAGGAGGAGATGGCAGTTTTACAGTCTCGTGGTACGTGGAGCGTAGTACCGGCTCCTCCAGGTGCATCTGTTGTTGGCAGTAAATAGGTGTTTACAGTGAAACACCGTGCAAATGGTTTTGTGGACAAATATACGGCCAGATTAGTTGCTCGTGGGTTCATCCAAACATATGGAATGGATTATCAAGATACCTTTTCCAGTTGTGTGTCATTCTACATTGTGGATTCTTATTGTTGTTGTGGTACAAGACTTGCCGCTTTTCCAATTAGATGTTATTTAAGAATGCCTTCTTCTTTGGAGATCTGCAGGAGGAAGTTTATATGTAGCAGCCACCGGGGTTTGTTGTTGAGGGGGAGTTCAGTATGGTGTATAAACTCCACAAGGCCATATAAGCAAAGTCTGAGGGCTTGGTTCCGGAAGCTCTCGGATTTGATTGAACAATAGGATTTGTCATATCTATTGCAGATCATTCTCTTTTTGTTAAGAGAACCCATAGAGGTATTGTTGCTATTTTGGTTTAAGTTAATGATATTATTGTTATAGGCAGTGATGACCAGGGTATTCATGCAGCTAAGGATTTACTTGGACAATAGTTTGTGACCAAGGACCTTAGCAAGCTGCGTTATGTTCTTGGCCTAGAATTTGCAAGAAATCTACATAATATGGTAATAACTCAAAAGAAATACGTCATTGATCTTCTATCTAAGACGGGTATGACAGGATGTAGACATGTTACTACTCCAATGGATCCCATGTTAGGCTCTATAATGATGAATCCGCGGAGGTGGATAAGAGACAATATAGAGAGCTGATAGGGAAGTTGTTGTATGTCACTATTAGCAAGCCTGATATATAGTTTGTTGTCAGCAGGGTCAGCCAATTTATAGAGCAGCCTAGGCAGGCTCACATGGATGCAGTCAATATGATCTTGAGGTATCTAAAGTTTTCTCCAAGTGCAGGACTTCTATGCAGGAGAGACACGTCTCTAACAGTTTCTGGGTGTGCAGACGCAGATTATATTGGGTGTCCCAAGGACAGGAAGTCTACTTCGGGCTTCACTGTGTTTGCAGACAGCTCGTTGGTTTCATGGAAGAGTAAGAAACTGATAGTTGTAGCTAGATCCAGCGTTGAATCAGAGTATAGGGCCATGGCTCAAGGGAGCACAGAAATGGTGTGGGTCAAGTCTGGTCTGACTGATCTAACTATTGCGGTGCCTTTTCCTATGCATCTCAAATGTGATAATCAAGCTGCTTTATTCATAGCTAATAATCCAGTCTTCCATGAAAGAACAAAGCACATTGAAGTTGACTGTCATTACATCAGTAATTTAATCCAGAAGGAATTTATATTCACTACTCATGTTGCTTCAGGCGATCAGATTGTTAAAATGTTTATTAAAGCCCTTACAGAGGGTCCTTTCCACCGTTCTTGTTCCAAGCTGAGCATGATAGATATATATGATCCAGCTTGAGGGGGTATTGAGATATTTATATCTCTTTTATCTTTGATTTATAATTTTCTATTTCTTTCATCTCTTTATATAATTTTCCCTTAGAGATTTTCTCCTATATAAGAGAGCTCTAGGGATATGGTGAATACAACCTTTTATTTCATGACTTCCATAAAGATGAAGAGAAGAAATGGCACCAACAAATATCTATTTTGCCGACCATTACTTCTCCAACCTTTTAGCTGGGTTGAGCAAACCAATATTTCGTCCTGCCAAATTGTCTCCTAGTTATGGTAGCATCCAAAAGTTTGCAGGCCGGATATAGCCATCTTACAAAATCCAAGTTTCCGAATTTGTGTACACATTATATTGCACATAAAATGCCAGATTTCAAGTAGTAACAAATTAGTCTGATTTTTAAACAGTAATTCCATATTCAAGTAAACTTGATAACCGGGAAATTGTCCTTGATTTTACGCTACAAGTGTAGGATATGCACATCAGAAGGCAAGAGTTTATACCGAAAACAATTTCAATATCTACAAGTATACACATGTTATAGCTGTAATTGTACCTGTTCCCTGTACTTCCACATAACATTCATCGCTAAGAGTCTTCTCCCCAAGAATTCCTATGCCAAGGAATGGTAATCAATGAAATATATTCATTTTATTTTTAAAAAAGAACATAAAAACGAAGCATGTAAAAAGTAGCGTTTTTTTTATTTTTTTTTAGTATGCAACGGCTAGCAGTCCTCGTGCACCCTACTAACAAGTCTAGACAACCAATTTCATATAGGAGCACAGGCTTCTTGGTCACTGGACAGTTGAATAAAAAACACAACTCAAAAGGAAATCTATATGTTGCAGGGTCTGAAAAGGAAAAGATGTCATCCAAGTAGCTACGGATTTAATAAATAATAGCAAAGGCTAAAACTAATAAAAAAATGTAAAATCACGTCGAGCCAGATCTCAGATCGAACAGCTAGCACAATTTTTGTAAAAAAATATCTTTAAATATTATGCTATTAACTCTTAAAAAAATATTATGCTATTAACTATGATAAAGAGAACAGGGTCATTGTCTAGTGCGAAGTTAAATGAGCACATGATAGTTAAATCACACCCATTTTCTAGTTATCTTTAACGACAAGTACATGATTGGAAAAATATAGAAGCTTTTCAAGAAAGAAGCAAATGGCTAGTGGGTCAGGAGGCCAAATTTGTTAAAACAAAGTCTATACTTATACATGGTGTTGCATCCCATGTTAAATCTAAGATATGGGGAACTTCAAAGTTCTATTTGTGTGTTTTGCACCCACAAAGTAATTCGACTAGAATTTGCTTCAAAAACAAAATTGTGCATGGTTCAACAAAGGGTTACGCGGACCTACTGAGGATATTGTGGTTTGTGGAGGTCCTTTCTTTGGTGATCTTCAATGGCGAATGGCGTCGGGTACCCATCATACTCGGTGGTTTAGATCTCTACTCGGCTATTGTGGCTTCTTCATATGCTTTTGTGGCCTCCAAAGCTTAATCATGGATGCTCCAAGACCACATGCTACGAGACAGCGGGATACATGGTATGGATCCTGATTTTCTTAATGCTTTGGAAGGCCGCACTTCCATCTCCTGATATTACATATTTTGCTAGTAAGGATACCGTCCCCATAAAGCCCAGAATGCTTTGACGAGTTCCTTTTTTAGCAGAATCGTAAGAGAAATAGAAGTTGAGTTTGGCATGACTGCTAGATAAAAAGCTATTTTCCGATGTTTACGAGTTGAACATGCTCAAGATTTCCTTCTTGCAATTCCTATTGAGGAGCTTGCAATGCATATGTCACCCATTGAATATCGTACTATTCTCAAGTATTGTCTCATGATTCCTTTATTCCGAGCAGATGAGTCTTGCCCAATATGCCACAAATCCTACTTAGATGCTTTTGGAGAGTATGTTGTTCATTGTCGTGAACTTCCAGGTTTTAAATATAGACATGATTTTGACAAGGATGCACTTTATGGTGTACTCTGATATGCGGGGATTTCTTCAAAAAAAGAAGCACCGATGAATTTTTTGTCTGACCCACAAGAGGGAAGATCGACACTTAGACCAACAGATGTTTTAATACTTTGATGGGTTGAAGGAAAACATGTGTATGTTGATTTAACTTGAGTTTCTCCATTGGTGAGTCCGATAAAGAGTGATTTTGTTACGGGATACGCTGCACAAAAAGTTGCCTTAGCTAAGGTGGCTAAGCATGAGAAGGCATGTATTGACAAGCAACATGTATCCATTCCCTTTGATTTTGATACATTTGGGTTTTTGGCAAGTGAAGCAGTGGAACTCCTCAAGAGGATCCAAAAAAATGCATAGCAATTTTATGTTTTTTTTTAAAAAAAACATCAATGTTATGGTTCCTAGGTCTATGAATGTTGTATTTCGAAGGATTGGATTTGTCATCCAAAAGGGATTGACGGCGCAACTTGTTGTCCGTCTCCCATCAATTTCTATGTAATGAATTTTTATTTGTATTTGGCATGCGGTGTTGCTGCATGTCATTTGTCTTGCCAAAGGTTTTGTTATCTTCAACAGTTAAAAATAAGAGGCTGCAAGGTTGGGAATTACAAACCTTCTTTATAAGTTGTACATCGTAAGATCTACCATACTTCTTTCTAATAAGAGTTGCAAGATCAAATCCACTAAAGCTCGAATCGTCTTTGCCCACAAGCCTCTCCAGATCATCACGTGAGATTCTGGAATTCGCCTACAGGGTGATTTCCAAAGTATTTATTTGTCAGCAGTAGCTATTCCGAGATTTAAATCACTACCCATGACGTCAGCAAAATATATGATTTCTTCACCCGTCACTCACTGTTATATCACAGTATTACTGTCCATTTATCCATCACCCAGCTAAAATTTACACCCAATTCACTGTTACATCACAGTATTACTGTTTTCATTTATGCCAATTATACATCGACCAGCAGCTTAACTAATGTCCATTATTTTTGTTTCTTCTATTTTTCATAGTGTTTATCTTATAAGTTTGTTTCTTTCTAGAAATATATTATGTAACGAGAAACCGTGACCGTATTCTTTACCTCGTTGCTCCCGCCAGGTTGGAACTCCTTGTCTTGATTATCATCTTCTGTGTCACCAGGTTGTGTGTCACTGCTCGTGGCTCTTGAGATTGAAATCCTGGATTTATACGACTTTCCAGGAAAGGTGAAAACATACTGCCCTTCATTTAAAATTGCTCCTCCAGACGAATTCAAAAGAGTAGAATATCCCAGGCTCGAGAATTTATTTGCTCTGGCCCTCCACAGATTCCCATGAAACCTCAAGGATAGCCTAGGATGATGACTTGATATAGTGGTTGCCATTTCCTGAAACAGAATATGATTTACAAATAAAAACATAACGATAAGGCATCACGTAAATAACATCGTTTAAATTGTTCTTCAAATCTAAGTAAAATTCTTCAGAGAACAAGGACTATATGCCAAGTCCACATTCTCATCCTCATTTATACAGCACTGAAGACAGTTACAAATTAGTCTAGTATCTAACAATAAGTGTACTTGATTCGGTAACCATATTTGGTGGTCCCCACAGCACTCATGCCCAAGCGTCATGCCGCCAGCACCTTTGACCTCCAACAGCCACATCCATGTACCAACACTCTCTCAGGCACTCATCTGATCCCCACAGATTCTAGCTGATCTACCTTGACTTAAATCGGATGGCAAGTTCGACGCATCTTATCCTGCACGGTATGATCTAATAGATACCGTCCAAATTTATTCTAGAAACAAGCCTTAGCTACATAAAAGAAGATATAACATCCTAGGGATACGAAGGAAGGAGTACACACCTATCCTCATTTGGCTCGATCCCAAAACTAGACGAGAGAAATTATCTCAAATACTCGAGGAATTCCTTACGATTGTTTTAAGATATGACAAGTAACATATTCTCCTTAAGCCAGAGCGTTAAACGAGACAAGGATAATGGGATGTATGTTCATGGATTATGGTCAACGTGAAGAGGGTTGTTGAAACATGTGGAACTTGACCATCATTAATATAGAGATTAGAGACCTGATACAAAGAGGGTTGTTGTGTATTCTCATTGTAACTTCTGCAAATCATGCTATTAATATGCTCATCAAACCATCCATTCATACACAATTTGAAAAAATGGTGTAACAAGCTGAAACATGATTGGTATATATGTTTCAGTTTGAAAGGAAATGTTGGCTGTTATGTTATGTACCACCTATTCAGGGTGCCTCTCTTTGTAACCATAACTCTAAGCATCCATTTATATAAGGAGCCCTAGTGTAGCATTATAGAATTAAGTCGTTCTCTCGCAATTATCCACGCATATAAACCTAACAAATTTCTGAATATAAACTATAAATCAATTTATTTTACAGCTGGAATTAGCATATATATCGAGTGGGATCATACATCATCCTGAGCCACTGCTATCAAGTGTACAACAAGAAACAAGTAGGACAGATATCACAACAGATGAGCCATTAACATGTATGATTTGAGACTAAGTATGGAAAATAGCCCTTACATAAAAACATGAAAAAAATATTCAAGACTGAAAGCATTACTTAACAAGATCACCGAGCTATTTATTAGAACAAAGAGCACCATGGTTTGAGAGACTTCATAAAATATTTAAATTATAAGGGTGGGATTCAGGTGCTCCGAGCTATCAAATATCCTCATCCTACAAATGGATGGCACCAGAAGCCGAAGCTTCCGCTTGGAGGCAATCGACAATATATAAAAAGAAAAGAAGAGATCAGATTAGATCGGACCTTTATCCGGGAAGCATAAGAAGCGCGCACAGCAGCGGGAGGAATCGATAGGTCGGAACCCAAAGTCTCGGAGTGAGAGGGGAGGAGACGCGTCGGGAAACGGCAGCCGTGCAATTCCGTGGCGGGAACAAACAGCCGAGGGAGATATCCACCATGGGGGATACGTTGCTCCCTCGCTCCATTTTATCTCTAATTAGGTCCCGATTATCTGCGGATAACTTTACCAAGTATTTGATTACCATTTATGCCCCTTTCTTGATGAGAACTTTTTTTAATGAAGAATAAATTAAAAATTAGGTACTACATGATTACCTTTTAAAGTTATGACATTAGAAATCAGGTTATAGGAAAGGGATTTTTGATGCTATTTTACTACTTTTTTATGGTATGAGGCGGAATCGGGAATTTTATCAAGAGATCAAGTATACAACTATTACTCAAAAAAATGAAAAACAAATTATATTTTCAAATAGAGTTGATACTTGCAAATGCTATTTTTTCCAATTTTGAAAAACTTACCAATTAAATATTATTTAATTATATTATTAAATTTGATTTTTTTAATAGATTATCATTTTCAATGACATTTTTAAAATTTTGATAAATCTATTAATTTAAACTTATCTAGATCTGTCCCTAAGGAGAAGTGAAATTTTAAAACAATAAAATTAATTTCGGCAAGTAATGAAGTGAAATTTTAAACAATAAAATTAATTTCGATAAGTGAACCCATACCTCATTTTATATCAAATTATAATTTCAATTTTTAATATTGCAAAATTGACAAAATTAAATTTTATCAAAGGAAGGTAAATGACAGGAGGTTGGGCTCGGTCTCTACATTGCAACACAATTATCTCCCTTTCGTACCACCAAGCTCCATTAAGTGAGTTTGTTTCCTTATTTTAAAAAACAATTTTATTATTTAAGGAGGGGTCATATTAAAATCTCTCAATATTATGAAAAGTGAAATATAGAGCTTAAGGAGAGGCTATGCTCGTGTGTCATATACTGGATCTGTCCCCGGGTACAACTCAATCTGTAATTATAGACTGAGCTCCTCCCTCAAAGGGTTAGTCATTTTAGATTAAAAACCAGGAATACTCATGTCCTTTAAACAATCTCATATCTATGCTCCTTCTTTAGGCTGTCTTAATTTGCTTGAGCTTGATTTTCGTCGAACCAAAGCGATCAGTCTGCTGTATCATTCTCCAATCCACGTCCACATACCAACAATTGCATGTAGTTGTTTTCACATCACCATCAGGAAATGAATGAAGGCATAGATCTGCAAATCGGCTGTCTGCCTCACACAAAGAATAACCATACACTTTTATACCCCTTATTACATGCTTGCTTCCAAGCAAAACAGAAAAATAGATTAGTTTCCTGACGTCTTGGTGACATTGTGAGTAATGAAATCAACGAGGGGTGTGTGGCTCACATGAGATGCCAAACACAAGAGCTATCTATATGATCCATTAGAAGCACCAAACAATTGCAAATTGGGTTTAAACAAAACACCACCAGATGACCTTTGCATCCTCGGACAGGAGAAATGGAAGGATACGGATCCGCACTCGCACCAACACTCGGAAGAATGGGGAAAATGCAAGCTGCATGAGCAGCGAGCAACTCCTGCAGGTTCCAGAGGAGCTTGACCAGCGAAGTCCACACAATACTTCCACAAGCTGGGCACTTGTTAGTTATATGAAGCAAGTGAGATCTCGGTTACTTGAATGGAGGTATACGATACAATGGTTCTGAAGGATACATGATACATCTGTAATAGCATGCTTGCCAATGGATCCATAATCTACAGGCACCCGCGTCGTTTCACTAGGAGTGAAAAGGACTTGCAAGTCCAGCTCAACATTCATCCTCTGCAAAAAAGCTTGCTGAACTATTCATATAACAGGCGAGCACACTGTGGACAGAAGTAGATTAACAGAAGAAGATGCTTATTACCAGGAAAAGGAAATTATGCACTTGGAGATATCTGTTTTGGATCTTCAGTTGTGTCTCGTGATGCTGGAGGCAGCCACAACCCATGAGGCAACCATTGCCAGGTGGGTGGACCTGTGTATGCTGGAAAGGCGACAGTTTTGTTTGACGAAGCTTGAGTTTGGGTGGCAAAGGCGGCAGCGGCAGCATGAAAAGCGATCGCTGGGTGTGGTTGCACGAATCCAGCAGGTGACATGCTCATCATCTTGATCTGCTGCTCCAGCCTCTCCTTTTCACCTTTCAATTTCATCTTCTCATCACGAAGCTCATTCTTCTCGGCCTGCAATATTACTGCTCTACCATAATAAGCAAAAGGTAGAATTAGCGAGAAAACTAATTAGCATATACCCCAACATCTCACTAGATAATAAAAATAAGACGAGACCTGCTTTAACAAAAAAAAGGACCAACCATATCCAAGATAGAAAAGACTTCCAATGGCCGTGACGCTGTTTTCCCTCCAAGAACTTGATTTATGTGTTTCTTTCAAATTCTTAACAAACTGCGTAATTTATTAAATGAGATTGAAGATCATATGTCAGCATAGCCCAATATGCCCATTAAAAAAAACCAAGAAAGAAAATTTAGGAAACAACAAATTGCCGGTCAAAGAAGTAACGCTGATAAGGACGGTTAAAATCATCCAATTTCAAGCCAAATGCATCCCCGTGTGTCTATTGAAGTGGTCTGCGTATTTCCTTCGCTATTTTAGTTCAGTAGGATGGCAAACCAGATTGATACAAAATTAGGAGCCTCGACTACCAAAAAAAGAATTTAAACGAAGTCACAAGGATGGTAGAAATTTTGTTCGAGGGTCATGCTCCAATACGACAGTAACCTTAAAATAAAATGATTCTATGACCCAAATGAGCAGGTAATCAACATCAATATCTAAAAAGGTTTTCTAAATAAAGATAACATTTCATAAACAATTTTGACGATAATATCACAAAATCAGACCTTTAGATCTTTAATTGACTCCTGCAGCGTTTCATTTGCTTCCTTCAACTCTTGTGCTTCACCCTTCAACTGTAACAAGGCACGAGTTGCATCGCCAAGTATACTAGATTTGTCAGAGTTGGGAGCCTTCCAGGATCGAGGACAGCACAGAGTTCCAGGTACCTGAAGATAATATAATCAAGAAAAAGAAAAATAATAGAACGAGTGCTGACAAAAAAAACTATTCTTTTCTCGGCGAAAAAAGGAGTGGGCACCCAAAGTGATGCACATCCGAACTATATACACTCAAATTTGAAAAAAGGATTAGAAAGAACGAGATTTAAAGAGAGCCTTTGCATGCTCTTATACACTCGACGCACAGAATCTCTCGTATCAAAACACCACGCCTTTCAGCATCGGAACAACATGCATTTCCACATCAACTGCAGAGCCCAGATGTTGGCCAAAGGTTTGACATTATCATTGTACAAACCGACATTGGTGGTCCCAAGAGATACCCAGAAACCCTCAGTGATGTTTAGTCCACAATCCGTTGCAACCTCAAGCAAGATCATGAGATCCTATGAAAAGGTGATCCACGTCTTGCTTGCATCGCAATACTCAAAAACAAAGTATGAATGCATACAAGAAATATGGGGTAGCGTCAGTTTTGGGGGTGCAAATGGACGGGTATAGATGCAGATATGGGCCTTCCCCTATTTATTTCAAAGTTAGTTATGGTTACAGATATCCCTGTAGATGTGAAAAATAAGGTACCATATTATATAAATGTTTTTTATCAATTGTGACCCTCTGATATTGCAATATCAGTGCTCCTCCCTTTTGGGGAATATTAGTTTTGCCCATGACTTCTTGTTGTTCAATCGCTTGTACCCCTCTGTTACTTTAGTCATTAATGAGTAGAACTCAACCATGGTTTTTTCAAACCATGGTTTGGGTAGGAGGGGTAAAACCCGAAACCCTCGTCGTCTTCCTCTTGCTCTTGAACATGTGACGTCGTGAGGAGAGGGTGTCCTCCTTCTGGAGCAGCGGCTGGAAGAGAAGGCAGCGTCGAGAGGAGCAGAGAAGACAGAATGATGAGGCCATCCTCGATGACCTTATCTCCATCAGCGAGGTCGAGCGGTTCCTTCATTGTGCTATTCAGCAACACACTGGACCCCTCCTCGACGCATGGGGGGGAGCTTCGAGAAGCTGATGTGATTCCCACACCTCCTTCATGATCAAGTGCGAGACTAGAAGCTTCGAAGGTCTGGACTTTTGTTTCTCGATCGTTTCTCGATCGTGGTGCAAGCTCGAGCTTCAGTTGATGATAGGGGTCTAGTTGCTTGGAAGGATGCGAAGAAGGATGTTCGTTGGAATTTGGGGAGCTTTTGCTCCGACCGTCTAAAAGAGGAGCAGCAGCGAAGGAGGAGACCTGAAGGGGGAGGGGTCGCGGAAGAGGAGGGCTTGGAGGGGGAGAGGCTGCAAAGGAAGAAGGCCTGGAGGGGGAGGGGTCGCAAAGGAGGAGGAGGTCCGAAGGGGGAGGGGAACAACAGAGGAGGAGGTTGGCCTGAGGAGGAAGAGGAAGAGGAAGGGAGGGAGGAGGAGGTTGGCCTATGGAGGAGGGGAGGGAGGAGGAGGTCGGCCTGGGGAGGGGGCGGAGGGGAGGGAGGAGGAGATCGGCAAGAAGGAGGAGAGCTTAAAGGGGGAGGGGGTGCAAGGAGGAAGGCTTGGAGGGGGAGGGGTCGCGGAGGAGGAGGAGGAGGAGGAGGTCCTGACGGAGGAGCGGTGGAGGAGGATATCAGCCTGGGGAGGATGAGGAGGGGAGGGAAGAGGAGGTCGGCTTGGGGAGGAGGCGAAGGGGAGGGAGGAGAGGTCGACTTGGGGAGGAAAAGAAAGGGAGGGAGGAGGAGGTCAGTCTGGGAGTAGGAGGAGGGAGAGTATGATGAGGGTCAAGAAAGACCTCTCAACACCTTTTTTCTAATTTATTTCTGCTTTTGTCCCCAAAGTTAATGTCCATTTGCATTGGGGATGGACGGCAACCAACCCGAGGGGTACAAGTGATAGAATGGCAAGAAGTCGGGGCACAACTGATATCATGGAAGGTCGTATCGATATTGGTATCATTTCGATATCGTATCTGATACGATATTTCGACGATATATCGCTGAAATATCGCCCATATCGACGAGCCTTTGTGAAGAAAATGCCTAGAAATCCGGATGTATCGCCATATCGTTGCCCATATCGATCACATGTCGATATCAATATATCTGCGATATATCGCCGATATATCGCTGATATTTTCTTCCATGACTGATATTCCCAAAAAGGAAGGGGCATAACTGATATTGCGATATCTCAAAGAGGCACAACTAATAAGAACCCTTATATAAATGAGCATGGATATGGGTTTTGATATTTGTCCAACATATATGAATAATATACGAACGGGGATATGGATTATACATCGGATAGTAGATGTCTCCTGACCATTGTTTTTAAAAACACGCCTCAAAGTGGTAAGGCATACGCCTCAAGCAGCCTCATTGAGGCGTGAACCTTACAGATGTGAAGCTTTCCTCCGACCTCATCCGATTTTCATTTGTTTTCTGCTATATATTCTTCTCTTTGATTGTGAGCCTTTCGTCTTCCGCAAACAAGCAGTTTCAAGTCCTTGAGCTTGCAATTCACCAAAAGATATTGAATTAACACTCCATTACTGGCAAGTTGACTTAATGCATTTATTTTGCAGTCTATCAACATATTAAGCTCAATTTTACTCAGTTATTACAAATCAACATAAACAAAAAAAATTACTGCATTTATTTCGTAGTTTATTAAATATTAAGCTTATTTTAACTTTATTCAGCATGTTCCAAGGCATTATAGTGATGGCCGCCGTGAACCCTCGGTCGCCGGCTCCCCTGTTATCAGGTCACCGACTTCCTTGACCTTCCAGCACTGGGCAGGCCTCAGCCCCCATACATGGTCTGACGACTTTACGGAGACCTGTGTTTTTGGTAAATACCCGGGCCTGGTCACTGCTACCCCCTTTGGAGGCACCCCGAAAATGCCCCGGAACTTGGTCTTAAAGGGGGTCTTTTCTCTTGTTGGTCCCCTCTCGCTTTGCTCGACCCTCACACAATGCGGGTGCAGCGCCTCACTCGACATCAAGGAGAGGAATGATGCTCGGAGAGCCCAAGTTCCAAGGCCTCGAGGCTATTTGTCTAACTTGATATTGGGGATATTCCCCACTCCATGGCACCTTTCGCTTATCCATTCAGCCTGCCCGTCCAGACGCTTAGCCCTTGATCATTATCATCTACCGCTCTGGACTCGGAATGAAGGCAAGGCTGAAGACTAGAAGAGATTGGGCCCTCGAGTCCTACCGCAACTAGATATTCAGGGCCTTCGCACACCTAAAGCCGTCTCCTTTCAGATTCCTTTTAGGGAACCCTCGTAGGGTCCAGCTCCGCCAGGGAAGCGACCCCGGAGACCTGCCTTCCATATCTATTCACTTGTAGGATTCGCTCCTTTCCTAGGAAATTCATGTCAACTTTCTCCCGCAAAGGAAAGACGAAGGGTGCGAATTTCTAGTATTTTCAGCGCTTGTCTGACCGCAGCGGCTCTTGCCCGGAATGCCTACCTCCGTCTGCCCTTCCGCATTTCTTCATTCATCACACATTCTCTGTACCCACGCCCCTCGCATCTCCTGGACGTGAAAGGAAAGCATGAGCGAGCTCAGGTTGCAGTTTTGGCTTTTTCAAGTAGAATGCAGACTATGATTCCACAAAGTTCAATAGGAGTGGTTTAAGCTATGTGGGTTTGCTTTTTTGACATCCCATACAAGGAGTCAGTCTTGAACCCTCGGGTCACTGAACTACAGGGATTGATTTCTATCCATATTTCTATAATATATAAATTGTGGAAAAACTATGAGATGATCAAAGCCGGGAAGCACTTCTGAATATCTTGTTGCATTTATTATAGAGCTTTGAATTGTTAGCAAAAAAGGGCTTGGTTGAAAGAGGGAGCGCCCAGCGTAGGCACAGTGGCTAGGTCAAGACTCACGCGCATACTTATAGTCTGGTTTTCTTCTTTGAAGGTCTCGTGATGACACTTACAAAAAAAGAAAAGGAAGACCACTAGGAGATTGGCCTCCCACAATGGAATGCCCGGGAAAAGAGAATGCTGGCCCTCTTTCCCAACTGATTAAGAGAGCTCAGACTTCTTCGCTTTACAGTCGACCCTGGAATGAGGGATTGTTGAAAAAGGAGTGGGCTATCCTCCCTGATTGACTAGCTAACCTTTTCTTGTTTATAAGCCTTGGAGATGCATTGTAGGGGGCCTTGTGTTGTCGACACCAAAGGGAGACCAAGTAATGTGAAGGACAGCGACGGATGTGAGACTGATACGTCAAAGATGATATCAAAAAAGATAGTGAGGTACCTACTTCACTTTCGACATTTCAGCGAAAAGAGTTCATCCTTGGCTAGTGACTGCATTTGCCCTTGACCTTTGATACACACAAGATTGCTCCGAAAGAAAGTCCCATTGGGAAAATCTGACTGGTTGTATGTATTCTCCCTACCATTGAAAAGAGAATTTTTGAACCTGCGTCTCAATTCCGGGAATTGGTCAATGTCTGAGGTCGGGTCTCGAGACCCGGAACTATAGAAAAGGTCGGTCTAGCTCGGGAATTCCACTGCGCCTTCTCTCACTGTACCTGATTTGCCGTACGTCCCTACTCCGACAAAGCACCACGGAAGGAAGACGCAGCAGCGAGCAGAGCTCTTTCGTCGAGTGCGCGATCATGACAGGACTCGAGGAAGAAGCCCCGGCTAACTACGAGGCTTTGGTCTTTGACGTGCATTTTTCTGGTTCGGGTTTTTTCAGATTTGGCGAGCATCCGGAATAACCAGTGAATTACAACTTTATTGTACCGCAATTAAGGCCGGATGGATTGAATGAAAGAGAACCGCCCCAAAGCGAAGGAGGATATGTCCCCATCTGTCAAGCTCTTTCGTCGAGTGCGCGATCATGACAGGATTTTGTGGATATTTGTTCGACGATTCACCCCTTCTTTTGAGTCTTTTTAGTCCATTCCACATGGCTAACCTAGCCTCCTCCGTCCCTCGGGACCAACAAGGGGTAGTACAGGAAGATGAACCTGTTGTCCACTACGCC
Source organism: Ottelia alismoides (assembly GCA_037367405.1). Classification (NCBI taxonomy): domain Eukaryota; kingdom Viridiplantae; phylum Streptophyta; class Magnoliopsida; order Alismatales; family Hydrocharitaceae; genus Ottelia; species Ottelia alismoides. Next base: position 106,208 of record JAZKJV010008563.1, read on the forward strand.
TTTCTTTCGGCTTTAGGGCACGCCCTCTCTTTTTCTTATTTATATGAGATCCACACCTTGACACCTACCTGAGGCTCTGATAGACCAAGGAGAATCCGGCTGGCTGAAAGATGACCTCCCCTTGGGCTGTTGCCTTTCCGGGCTACTGGAGTCTATTTCGCCCTTGAACCTTCCCTAGTCTCGCAATGGGAAAGATGCAGTGCCTTTTCAAGGCCGGTCACCGAGGGACGTAATCATTCCTACGCTTCTTCTTTTCGCATACCGGTAGGGACCCAGAGAGCTGCCTTGAAACCTCAGGAACGAAATCAGCTTCTTCCTTCCAACCATGTATTATATGTATTTGTAGGAAATATTTCTGAAGAGCTTTCTCCCTCCCTACCCGGCAGGGGTAGTAGCCGGGACCTGCCGCTTTTTGTTGCTGACCCTGAGTTGACCTCTCCCCATTCTCTAGTCTCCCGCACTGCTCAACGTGTGCGACTCCGTATGAGGACCACCTTCCCATTCATTCTTTGAGAATCTGCCAGTCTTCGATCGCCCTTTCTACCCGTTTGAGAAAGCTTATAGCAGACATTTCTCTTAGGACTTCCGCGCATTATTACCTTCTAGCCCGATCAGATTGATGGAATTGCACTATGTCGAGTTCTCTCCTTGTCCACTACTTCTGATGAACGACGTGCGAATGAGAGTGAGCGCGTAGCGACAGCTGCAATTAACCACCCTGCTGCGGAAGGGTAGCCTCGATTTTCTTAGAATAGAAGAAGCATATGTAGAACAAGCGCTTGTCGGGCTACGCTCACACCTTGCCTACGCTATCGGAAGCGGCTTATTATATAGAAAGTTCGGACAGGTTGGTTCGAGGACCCGTTGGGGGTTAGACACAATATAATTTTTCATTTTCTTTGGCCTTTGCATTCAGTTCACCCCCGACCCCAGATATCTAGTAATATAGAGTTTCTAGCTGACTTGATTAGTTGCTTAGCTGGCTTGCTTCTTGATATCTTATGACATTATATATATTGCTCGTTGAAACCTGTATCAAGAAAGTCTGCGTGGGCAGGGACCCCCCTTTCCCCTCACCCCTTCCCTCGCAACTGTTGTGGTACGTAAAGAGACCGACAAGCAGACATAAATCCTCACAGCAGCTCTCGTACAACCTACTGCCTTCTCCACCAAGCACGAAGCCAAAGGACAGGTACTCGCTTCCTAATGAGGTCAGTCACTCCAGGCCTTGAGCTTGAATTTACACTAATAAGACTGAGAAACTTCCCTTTTGAATAAAGGCCTGATTCAGAAAGCGCTTCTATTTAAATCAACATGAACAAAAATTCGAGTCTCGATTCCTTGGATATAATGCCTTCACTCCCTAGTCTGAGTCAAGCAGAAATGCTCTCTATTGAAATGTTGAGATGCAAGGTCCCTAATTGGATCAAAATTTAGAAGAGTGTTTTTATAAACATGTCTCATATTTGTTAATATTCGTCGAGACCAAAATAATAAACATTAATGCATGCATGAATAAGGATGATCATAACATGCAATATTCATTCTTTTATTGCCCAATTAATAGGATAAAGTAAAAAGTGGCCAATGCTTACTCTTGTTTTTCTCAATTGATTAGCACACATACAGCAACTATTTTTTTAAAAAAGGTGTGGAGATCCATGTATTTTAGTTAAATTTTATTCAGAACCTTGCTACTAATGAGATTAACTCATTGTTGTGCTTGCAAATCCATATTTACTTGACTTCTTAAAGTCAAGGACCCTTCAAGGCTTTGTATGCCTTTCCCCAGCAAAAAGGAATCGTCTTATCAGGTCCAATAATCCTGGCCGCTAGCGAGCCCTGCAACGCTCTTCAGCTCCTCAAGCAAGAGCAAGAGCTCCTCCGGGCGCTGATCGGAAAGGTCCGACCTGAAACACTGGAAAAAAGAAGACCTAGGGCCCTCTACCAACGCCTTCAACCATGGAAATCTCTCCTGTAGTACTCGGCCCCCACTCCAATCATCCACCCAAAATCGAAAACCATAGTCGCCATCCAACACCAATCTCAAGAACGGTCAGATCTCCTATGCCACTCAGCAGACACCTCTCCAAAAATAGGAAGGTGCCAGACCAAGTTCCTCAGGACCCGAGAAAGAGTCTGGGCTCATATACTCGTCAAACCAAGCCACAGACCAGGTTGTCACAGTCAAACCCATATGCAGGTGACCCACTTGCTCATAAGTGTCATATTCATTTCTTCCAAACTCTGAATGCCAAGTCCTCCATCCTCCCTCAAGTGAGAAACTGTCTTCCAATCCACCAAATGGATTCAATGCGACTGCCCTGATGACGACCAGAAAAACCGCCTCATGATGGACTCAAGTCTCCTTCTCACCCCCACTGGCACCAACCTAGAAGACAGGGAAAAGATCGGTGTAGCAGACATGACGTAGCGCGTTAGCACCAGTCCCTCCCGGGCAGGCAAACCAACTTCCACACAACCAGTCTCTGCTCTAACTTCTCGATGATCGGTAACCACTCCGCAGCAAGCATCCTACCAGCCACTAGTGGTATGTTGAGGTATGGCAAAGGCAAACTCCTGTACAGCGATCGTATAACGATCGCATACAGGTCACTCTCCGCATCTGCCAACCTGAAAGGAACAAACTCTGACTTCTCCACGTTTAGCTTGAGCCCGAATACAGCTTCGAGAATGTCCAAAACAACAGGCATACCACTGCAACTATCAAGAACACCCTCTGCGAAAAACATCATGTCATTTGCGTACTAGAGAATGGGAATGGATTGATCCTCCCTCGAATAGCCACTATAAAAACATCCCGAAACAACACGGTCCACGTAATTGTCAAGACATCGGTAACGAGCATGAAAAGAAATGTTGCCAATGGACAGCCCTATCAGACCCCATGCTACAGCTTAAAAAATCCCCCCTTCGGCTGCCCATTCACCAGTACCACACAGGAGGCGATCATGACGCATCTCTTCATCCACGCAATCCATCTGTCAGGAAAACCACGCATGTGCAAGGCCCAAAGAAAACACTAGCCGATGTCGACACAATCAGACGCCTTCGAGAAATCCACCTTCCAAAGTACACTTTTTGTTTTCATCCGACACCAATCAGCCACAATCTCAGAAGCCGTAACCACACCATACATGAGTTGTCTCCCAGGTAAAAAAGCACTTTGAGCAAGGGATACCATCCTGCCCAACACCTCCCTAAGTCGATTGGTTAGCAACTTAGCCAATATCAAATACATCGCATTGGATAACGTGATCGACCCAAAATCCTCAATTTTTGTTGATGTGTCCTTGGGGAGCAAAGACATGAACGATCTGTTGAGTCGGTCGAAGTCAAAGTTCCCATCAGCGAACTCTGGTACAACCCTTATCACCTCATCAGCAAGCATATCAAAACTCTCTGAAAAATAAGATCGGGAAGCGCCCGACCCCGCCTCAGGCTCTGAGTCAGAATTATGGTCCACCCATGTTCCCAACCAACGCAAGCCACTACACAGGAGTAGCCTGCTCATTCCCTTGAAAGAATCCGTCACGGTCCTAGCCACCACCTCCCCACGAAATTCTTCTCCTCCAACCTCCACTGAAAGAATCATATTTCTCCTCCTGTCATTCGCCATTGAGTGGAAAAACCTTGTATTAGCATCACCTCTTTTAACCACTTCTACTGCGATTGCTGCCTCCACTCAAATGCCTGCTTTCTGTCCTCCTCCAAGATTTTCTGAAAGATCCCACGACTCAGCAACTACTCATCATTCAGCTCCCCGGCATCCTCCACCTGGCCTAGTCTTCCCAACTCCTCTTGCGCCTTGTTTCTCCTCAGCTCCTGCTCTTTGGGAGAATCCCTCTTGAATTCCATTAGCATGTATTGCAAGGTCGCCAACTTCAAAGCGAATCTGACCATAGCCAATCCCTCCACCTTCAATGTCAACTAGAATGAAATCACCATCTCACGAAAATCGTTCTCCAACAACCAGCACTGCTCAAACCTGAAATAGGATGGTGAGCCTCAGTAGCTACAAGAATCCAGACATAAAAGGGTGTGTTCCGAGCAGGATCCAGGCAGCGAAGTGATAGTAGTCAGATTGAAACTCTCCAAGACCTCAATGGATAGAAGAAACGATGTGTGACCGTGAGGAATTCATCCAAGTATAGCAATTGTTTGCAACGTCAAGAACCTCCAGCACCAACTCCTTCATAGCCTCAACGAATAAAATAGACCCAGGGTCATGCGCACCTCTCCCACGTGGCATGTCATCAGTGTACAATGTCAATTTGAAATCCCCCCACCAACCAGATCATCTTCGAAAACCATCTCCTTACCTCTCGCAGCTCCTCCCATAACTCCACGTTCTCGTAGGACCCTGCAGCTCCATAAACAGAGGTAACCACAAAACGAGAATGATCCATGTTGCTCACCAAAGAAACCGATACCGAGCGAGTCAAGGTCAGCTCATCCATCACGCCAAACATGCACCCGTTCCAAGCAACAACAATCCCGACTGAGCTCCCAATCACCGAAATAGCTTTGAATTCCATTAGGAGAGGACTCGAGGTGGAACATCATCGCACAGACTCCCACGACTCGATCTTGGACTCCTGCAAGCAAGCCACGTCAATCGACCATGTAGCTAACATGGAGCCTACCGCCAATCGCTTCTCTGATTGACCTAGCCTCCTCACATTCCAAGATAGAAGCATCATTGATTGATTAAGGGGTTGACCCCTACCATCACCACTCACACTCTTGAAACTATCGCCACTTCAAGATCATGTTCCACTTCCTCCCTCGTAAGACTCGAGGACAAAGATTCAGTTCCACCACGTTGCATCTCCTCCTTTTCGCAGTTGGCAGCCATCTCCAAACACTTGGCGCCTACCCCCGTCAGGATACACCCCTGACTCAGACTTTTTCCCACCGCAACCCCCTCCTTCCCCAACAAGAGAGTATCTCCCCACAGCCCATCTTCACATTTATACTCAAGATTTCTTGTTTCCAATCTAAAAGGTTCGTGCGCCATCGTTTTGGAGAGAAGGACAGAAAGTTATTCAGAAGATCTTGGACATGCACAATCGTTGGTGGGTCGGGTTGGAGCTTCCCCGCCACTCCAACGATGCCGACCCCCCCCCCTCTTTGCCTCGCACATCGAGGAAGTAACGACACACGCCTTGTAATGACCGTACCTGCCCATGGGTCAAAACCCACGGGGTTCCCTCTGTCGCCTACATTGTAAGATGTCGTAGGAGAGGTCGTGCCTCCACTGGGGCCCTCATCTCTCCCTTGGCTCATCGCGTCCACCCCCCGAGGGGTCAGCCGACCTTGAAGAAACAAATGGCATCACCGACAAATTGCCACCCACCTCCAAACCAACCCAAACATATCTGATTGGGGACAAAAGACCTAAATGTCGACCTCGGGTCAAAACCAACCCCGAGAACCAGACCCGATTATCCGATCGAGCTCGATAGTCTTCTACTCGAGTCGGATGTTGCACTTCACGACCCGGATCCACCACTTGTGTAGAAGACGGGTTCGAAACAGAACACGTGTTCGACACCAACCCCAAAGACCCAAAGGAAATCGGATCCAAATGGCGAGACGTGGCACTAGGGTTTGGTGGAGGTGGCGCAATCGGTTCGCCTGCCCCAGGATTAACGCTTCCCAACCTTCCAATCACCAATGAAGCCCCCTGGCCTTCCTTCAAGCCTACCAGAGCCACCACTGGTGCACCGCCAACGTTAACCACCGAAAGCCACAAGGCTACGGATTGCTTTTCGATCTCTGCCCAGGCGCGCGATGGGGAAGAAAGTTAGGCTCCTCGCATCGTCACGATAACCTCCGAGCCCTCAGGGCGGATGCCAGAAGGACAAATTTCCATCACTTCTCCAAACTTCTCCAAAGTTCCCCACAAGGTCTCCAAGCTCCTGCAATGCAGCGAGACTCCTGCCACCGACAACCTCCACTCCTCTACCACCCTTGAATTTCCGTCCAAGAAGTGATGCCTCTGCCACCTTACCACTCCCCTGGACTCTAACAGCAACCACGGCTCCAGAGCACCAACCACAGCCTCCTTCACCCCCTGAAATGAAAGTCCCCTGACGCATAGCAAACCTCCTGGAGCCAAATGGCATCCACTAAAGTTCCCTCCTCCCTTCCCACGATGATTCCATCTATAAGTTACCTCAGAGCTTCTTCGTCACCTCCCCTACCACCAGACCTAGCCGAGGGTCGATTAGTGCCCCCATCACTCACAAGCCTCCCCAACAGTAGCAAGAACACAATCACAGAGAGAGGTTCCACCACTCTCTTAGGCTCCGACGTCGTTGCAGCACGAACAACAATGACTCTATCAGGGGGTGGCCTTCTTAGCTCCAGAAACCCCTATTGTTGGAGTACTTGGTTGTATGCGTCATTGAGTTGTAGCAGGGTAAATGGATCCTGGAGAAGATCCATTTACACTATCCAGTGTTTAGTCCCACATCGTCCAGTGATGGGACTTGGAGGCTTTGGAGAGGCTATATAAGGATCCCCAGACCTCCTGTATCCATGGAGAAAAAGCATTGCATAGCATGCTTCTCCCGTGGTTTCATCCCGCTCCTCACGAAGTAGGGTTCCACGTTAAATCCCGCATTCTTTGATGTTTATTTTTTTCCATGTTATGACTCCGCATGTTTATTTTCTTAACATGGTATCAGAGCGGGTTCATTTCTCGGAGATTTCATGTTTATCTTTATTTGAGATTTTATTTTGAAAAGTGTTTGTTAATATTATTTCAATATTCCAGAGTTGTGATTCATCGTGGAGGATCTCTCTTTTGTTTTCTAGGGTTTCATTAGAAACCCTAATCACAATCTGTTCGTGAAGATCTGTCTCGCCACAGTTTTTGAGGTGCATCTTCTCCTCCGTTGCGAGATATTCTTCCAGGCAATGAATGGGTCAAGCGGTAGTAATCCCGCTCCAGCTTCTTCGCGCGATAGCGCATATCCAAGCGGTGCTCCTATGCGCCCTCACCCCAAGCGCTCCAGATCGATAGCTCCAGTCCTCCCACGTGCCTTCGGCAGCAAATCCTCGCTTATCCAGGCCCCGGGCGCTCGACTCCCATCTTCAGGCGCAAAACCCGATCTCCTGCAAGCCCTCGCCGCCTCCAGATCTCTAAAGGCGGCGATACCCCCGGTCTCCCTCCTCCTCGCGATCAGAGCCCGCAAGCACAAGTCCCTCGATCTGTCTAAAGCGACTGCGGGCTTCATCGTGATCACGATCCACATCGCAGCCGGTTTCAGGTACGGGACGCTTATACTGGTTTTCTTCCTCACGTCCTAAAAGCTGACGCAGTACGGCGAGGAGAGGAAGCGCGAGACGGATGCGGACTTCAAGGAAGGAGGACAAAGGAACTGGTTGCAAGTTTCCTCCTCCGATCTGCCCTCGCGGCGATATTCTCCCTCTCCAATCACGCGCAGTGCCCTAGCGCAAGCTTCTCTCCGGCGGGGCTGGAAAGTGGTGCAGCCCCCCCTCCCGTCGCAGCATCGCGCCTCAACAGGCGTTGACCTGGATCCTTACGGCGGACCCTACCATGTCGCGCGACAACTCCGCCAAGCCCCCACAAGCCACATGAAGCCCCAGCGGCAGGAGGATCTCCAACCTCGGCATGTCCTGCAGGCGATGTCCCATGGCGGCGGCGCTCCCGATTTGCAAGGAGAAAGAGATAGGAACCCTAAGCCTGTCGCCCTTATTTAAAAAAAAAATTAAAGCACGTGGGCGGTACTTCAAAAGGGGAACGACTGCAGTTTTTATTAAAAAAAATGTTGTTGCATTGAAAAAAAAATGATGATGAAGAGATGCGTAAAAAAACCCGTACGCAATTGCAAAAAAATATATGAAAAAGCCGTATAAAAAAAGGAAGTTGAATGACTTATGTTAAAAAGAAAAAGAAAAAATCATGACGGCTATTAAAAAATTGACAAAAGCCATAAATTCCATGTTCTTGTTGTTTACCCCCTATTTATCTTGTCTTCTCCCAACTTTGTCGATGTCAATTTCCGACAAGTATGGGAGAAAGGGGGAGTATATGTGTAGAGTCAGGTCCGAGTCAGATCCATATTTTCCGGACTTCAGATTATAGACCAAGTCAACTTTTCGGACTTTACAGTTTATCAGTTGTTCAGACTCGACATTCAGATTGGTCAGAGTCAAAGTTTGAGGCACTCCATGTTGAGGCCCATTTTCGAGTTCTCCAAAGAGAGACTCATTTTCAGACACGCACATGGATGCGGTCGTTTTCAAATGAGCACAAGTATGCCATCAATTCAGAGGTCCCCATCTTTTCATGTTGTTCGGCCAGAGTTTTCATGTGAGCCATAGGGACTCCAGAGCAGAGGACCATTCCCTATGCCATGTGGGCAAGGGTTTTCATGTGGTATCATAGGTACACCAGAGTAGTGCACCATTCTCTGAGCCAGATGGGAGAAATCCAGTTCTCCGACGAGGAGACTATTTTCAGACTCCATTCTCCAACGATCGTGGACTCCGACGAGGATTGCATAGCCACGGCTCTTATTCAGTTTGGCCCTTTTCAGAGATGGAGTAGTTGTCCACATTATTGTGGCGAGCCAGAGTACTCCGACGAGGAGACTCATTTCAGTTGCAGTGACTTTGCCAAGCGTAGTTCAGAGCACATGCTCTCCGACGAGGAGATTAAGCAGACTCACACTCCAGCCCGTTCGCCCTCCTCACCTGCACGGTATGAGAAGCAACGTCCTTGACTGCAGCAATGTGCGCGTTGGGTTGATATTGTCCGTAGTGTCTTGTAGCATTGAGTTGAGTTTCTTTCTATTTATCCAAGATGAGCATTGCATGCTCCAGCTTGAGGGGGAGTGTTGGAGTACTTGGTTGTATGCGTCATTGAGTTGTAGCAGGGTAAATGGATCCTGGAGAAGATCCATTTACCCCATCCAGTGTTTAGTCCCACATCATCCAGTGATGGGACTTGGAGGCTCTAGAGAGGCTATATAAGGAGCCCCAGACCTCCTGTATCCATGGAGAAAAAGCATTGCATAGCATGCTTCTCCCGTGGTTTCATCCCGCTCCTTACAAAGTAGGGTTCCACGTTAAATCCCGCATTCTTTGATGTTTATTCTTTTTCCATGTTATGCTTCCGCATGTTTATTTTCTTAACACCTATCAAGCACTCCTTCCTTCGGTGACACAACCCTCCACAGGAGAAGTATGGTTGTTACACCGCCTTGCAAGAGAAAGATAAATGGTCGGATGCGTCGCACTGGAAACACCATCTTGGACCCCCCACTTGTTCGCCTCGAAGATCTTCTCCACCCCTTGGGGTGACTCCACGATCCCTCACCGACCAAGTCCTCCATCTCCACATCTTCAGAGGTGACGTTAGGTGACGTTATCGCTCAATAGATTCTTGGAGTCCCTCTCTTCCGCCTCGACGGTGGCCTTTCCCTTGCTTCTCGTCTCCCTCCCACTCCCATTCTCGCCCTCCCCTCGAGAGCCTCCCATCTAATCATTTGCATATAAAACCTTATAAATGTATACTATAAGCATATACTTTGTAGATATATTATATATCTAAGTATATGCATATATATTATATACACAATAAACATGTGCATTTATAGATGTTAGGAGTATATATATGTTAAGAGTATATTCTATGTGTTAGGGGTATATTCTTGTAAACTGTTAGGGGCATTTATGTATTTTCTCTTTTGAGCTCTCTAGGGTTGTCATATATAAGGACCCCTAGACCTCTTTAATAAGGCATGCTCTTTCATCTTTTCATTATCATCCACATGGTATCATAGCAGCGGTCCTAGACTGGTGTTCTGACATAATCCTATCACCACCACCAAGCCTCGTACCCCTTCTCTCCTGCGACCCTGCATTGCTTCCCCACGTCGCCTTCAGTGGCCTTACGTCACCCCCTCCACGAGACCCCACAATGCCCCCCCCCCGTCATGGCCCCGCACTGCCCTAGCGGCCTCGCGCCATCTCCAGTGACTCAGGCGTCCACCCACGCGGCCCCACGCCGCTCTGTGCTGCCCCAATAACCCCGTGCCACCTTCAGCACTCCTACATCGCCTCCAACGGCCTCGTGCCGCCCTCACACGTCGTCTCCACCAGCAGACTCCAACTGCCCCGCCCTCACGCAACACCGTGCAACTCCTCGGGTTGCACCGCTTGCCGGAATTCAGTTCGATGTACTGCTAGGTCTACATGATACTTAAGACTAGAACGACTATCTAGGTCACTTTTTCTTAACCTTTGCAGTCACCATGGCATTTGTTGAACCCAAGCCCTTGTACCCGACTACCTCTGTGATGGTCCAAGACACTTCTATCAAACTCAAGGGTTCCAAGAACTATGGACTATGGTCTCAATCTTTCACGATGTTTATTGGTGGTCAGCAAAAGAACTATGTTCTTACTAAAGATCCACCCAAGGATAAAAAAAGGGCTACGATACCTAGTACGTCGACAACTGCCAGGTGATTACCTGGATGACCAACATTGTCGATCCAAATATAGCCTCCAATCTTCTCTACAAGGAAACTGCAAAGGTGATTTGGGAGAGCCTTGAGAACACTTACTCCCAGAAAACAACCAAGTCCAGACTCTCAGATATCTATACATGAATCTGGTCTACAAATCAAGGGGATACATCCTTGATCGAGTACAATCAACTCCTCACCGACCTGTTAGAGGAGATCCTTATCTTCCAACCTGCTTGTTGTAACAAACAAAAAGGAGAACGTGCAGAATAGCAAGTGTATCATTTCTTACAGGACTACATCTATGGTATAAGTCGATGAAGGATCAATTTCTGATTGTTGCAGCTCTACCCTCTCTTGAGACCATCTTTGGCCAACTACAAGAACTAGAGTTTCCTTCACCTCCTCTATCTGTTGAGACTACAACACATTTTGTAGAGGACGCTCGACCTACCAAGGAGGACGTGGTCGTAACTTTGGTCGAGGTAGAGGCTGTGGGTTTGAACGAAGACGGGACTCAAGTCGCAGTCGTGGGCATGATCCTACTACTGCCCGCTATCTACCACGCAGTCATTGCAGATGCCAGAATCATTCGTCGTAACGTTGTTGGGTAAAGTTTGGCATGTCTCCCAGTGCCAACAGCGCTTATGAGACTGTCTCTTAAGATGACACCTATGATACTGTGGACATCTCTCATGTTCAGTCTTCCGGTGATAGTCAGGCCTCCTTTACTGCTTCTAAGTATGCTCACCTTTGACAACTGTTACAAAACTCTGCCAGTGACACTCTTGCTTCTACTCCTACTGCTAGCCTGGCCACTACATCATGTACAATTGCTAGCTCCACCTCTGCACCTACTCTTGCATGGATCATCGACTCATATGCATAAACTCATCTGACAGGAGAAGGTAGTCTTCTCACCTCCTCAGGGTCGTCTTCCGTTGTGAAGACTGTTTGGGTTGCTAATGGTGTCCATTCTCCTATTACTGATGTGGGCACCATGGAGTTCCCTCCAAACTCCGGTTTACTTGAGTTCATTGTGCTCCCGACTTTCCTCTTAATCTATTATCTATTCACAAGTTGTGCACTGAACTTAACTGTCGAGTTATATTTGATGAGTTTTGTCGTTATTTTTAGGACATCTGAACGAGACAAATCTTTGGTGGGAGACATGAGAAGAACAGTCTTTATTACCTTGATATTCCCTCTGACTCTGATTTTATTGGCGCTTCGTCCATCTTTGTTGATCCTCTTCTCCGGCATCTTCGTCATGGTCATCTGTCTGCCAAATCTCTCTCTCTAATGTTCCATGAACTCTTTATGCTCAAACCTTTTGAGTGTGAGGACATCATCGAGCATTGTTCCCCGCTCGTACTGAGCCCCATCGTGAAGCTCCTTTCTCCTTAGTCCATTGTGATATTTGGGGACCTTGTCATGTCCGTACTCTGAGAGGACTAGGTATTTTGTTGTTTTTGTTGATGATTATAACAGGTCGTTCTGGGTCAATCTTCTAAAAAAGCATTCGAAGATTAATAAAATTGTCGAAAAATTCTTTCATTATGTCAAGAATAACTTCTCCTCTTGTATAAAAATATTCTGTTCTGATAATGTCCAGGAATTCACACAACATGACCAAACATATTTCTTTGCCTCCCCAGGAACCATACATCAAACCTCTTGTCCATATACGTCCCAACAAAACGGGAGAGCAGAAAGAAAACTCAGACATCTCCTAAATATTGCCCGCTCTCTTCTTACTCAGATGAAGATTCCCAAGACCTATTGAGGTGATGTTGTTCTGACCGTTGTTCATCTTATCAATAGAATTCCATCTCCAAACCTAAATGGCTCAACCCCCTTCTCTCTACTTTATCTAATTGAGTCACCCTTTACTCTTCCATTAAGAATCTTTGGATGTGTGTCTTTTGTTCATAATTTTCACACTTTAGACAAACTTTCTCCTCATGCAATCAAATGCGTCTTCCTCGACTATTCTAGTGCTTAAAAAGGTTACAAGTGTTATGATCCAACTGGATGCCGCTATTGTATTTTTGCAGATGTAACCTTTTTTTAGAAGACTAGTTTCTTTACACATAGCCGACCCTACTTAATTGTGGGAAAAGGCTTTGTTGTTGTTGTTGTAGTTTCTTTACACGGTCTGTTACAGATATCACTCTAGATCTCCCACCTCCACCTATTGTCTATAAACGCAGACAAATATCTTCATCGCCAGAAGTTCCTTTGCATGTTTCTCTTTTTCAGGATGATATGCCTTCTACAAGTGTCCCCTCCAATGTTTCCCGAATGATCCACAAGATCTTCCAATTGCTATGCGTAGGACTAAGAGGCAATGTACTTCTCATCCCAAGTCTCATTTCACCTCTACTGCTGGTTTATCTTGCAGTGACAGACGATATGCAGATGCTCTCATGACTATTTCTATTCTGAGAGATCACCATGGTGCTTTGCAGGATTGAGGATGGCGAAAGGCTATGGATGGCGAGATAGATGCTCTTATTTCCAGGGGAACATGGGATCTAGTGCAATGTCCCAAAGGGACTAAACCTGTGGCATGTAAATGGGTCTTCACGATCAAACAATCACCAGAAGGGTCGATTGACAGGTTAAAAGCTCGTCTTGTAGCAAAGGGCTTCACACAGACACATGTAGTGGATTACTTTGAAACATTCTCACCGGTTGCGTGTATGGGGTAAACAAGGATTATCCTATCTGTGGAAGCTAATAAGGCATGGCCTATCTTTCACTTAGATGTGAAAAATACGTTCCTATATAGCGATCTTGATGAGGAAGTATACATGATGCAGTCTTCAGTTACGAAGTCGAGGGGGAGTGTGTATGTCGACTTCACGAAGCAATATATGGCCTAAAGCAGAGCTCTAGGGCATGGTTCGACATACTTACTGTAGAGATCGGCACTCTTAGCTTACAGAGAACAACCTCTGATTATTCTGTTTTTGTCAGAAGACGAACAACTAGTATTGTTATTCTTGTAATCTATGTGGATAATATGGTTATCACAGGTGATGATGATAAAGGGATACTGGAGACCAAGGGCTTCCTCCAGAAGGTATTTGTTACCAAGGATCTTGTTCCACTACGATATTTCTTGGGCATAGAAGTACACGCACTATACAGGGTCTTCATCTCTCAAGAGAAATAATGTATGGACATTCTTACGGAAGACAGATTACTTGATGCAAGCCCGCTTGTATTTCTGCAGATCCAAAGAAACACTTCACATCTTCTAATCCTATCTTTGAAGATGTTACTCTATATAGGAGCCTGGTGGACAAACTTCTATCACCAGACCAGATATTTCCTATATTGTGAGCAGGGCTAGTCAACACATCGAGCAACCTTGTTACAGTCGTTGGCAGGATGTTCTTCATATTCTACGATACATGAAGGAATCACCAGGGAGTGGCCTCTTCTATGGGGCAAATGGGTACACTGATGTTATTGCATATGATGATGATGATGATGATGCAAGCTCACCAGAGGATCGGCGCTCCACCACAGGTTATGCTATGACGGTTGGAGGAAATCTTGTTACTTGGAGAAGCAAGAAGCAGAATGTTGTATCTAGATCCAGTGCAGAAGCAGAGTACAGGTCGATGGCTCAAGCTACTTGCGAGATCACGTGGCTATTAACTTTTCTGCAAGAACTTGGTATTGTTATCACTACTCTTATTCCACTATATTGTGACAACAAATCTGCTACATATATTGCCACGAATCCGGTGTTCCTTGAGCGAACCAAGCATATAGAGGTTGACCGCCATTTTGTTCGTGATGCTGTCAGGATTGGAAGGATTGCTACTCCTCACATCAACACTGACCTTCAGCTTGCAGATGTCTTCAGAAAAGCACTACCCAAGAAGCGACTTTCCTGATTGTTTCCAAGTTGGGCGTGACTGATAAATATGCTCCAACTTGAAGTGGAGTATTAGGAGAGTGTGTGTGCGTGTTAAGAGTATATCCTATGTGTAAAGTTCGACGGTGACCCTCTCAATCGGGGGTTCACCCATTGTCATCTCAAAAAAAAGAGTATATCCTATGTGCTAGGAGTATATTCTTGTAACCCTGTAGGTGCATTTATGTATTTTCTCTTTTGAGCATTCTAGGGTTTTGACCTATATAAGGACCCCTATACCTCTTGAATAAGACATGCTCTTTCATCTTTTCATTGTCATCCGCAATAGATATTCAAATGGAGAAGCAACAAAAATAAATATATATCCTAATTCTCTAAAATTATAAAATTATATACATCTCCATCAAAAATTATAAAACCATATCTATAACCATTATTTTTTTGGACCAATATCAATATCTTGGAATTGGAAAGATGCATATACATGTCCTTAAAAAATGGAAATGATGCATGCATATACAAATAATATCTCTATTTGTTCGCTTCCTAGTTATTGATATAGAAACTTCAAAATCAGTTTGACAATTTTAGGGACCAGTTGCATGGTGCAAGATATAAATGAAACAAATTTTATTAAATTTTGGACACTACGGATCCCCTCACTAAATCGACTGAATTTGAGCAAATCAAGACATAAAAATATGTTGAAAATATGTCCTATGATGAAAAGGTGTTACGACTTATGAGTCATCCAATTAATATAAAATTCGATCCTTATTTGTGTATTGTGCCATCTACAAACAAATCCTAATTATGCCAAAATAAATTTTGATCGGAAAAAATGTTGTCGAATATGTTGAGACAACATTGATGCAGCCTCATTATTATATACATTTTCAAAAATGGGAGGAAAAACAATTGAGGCAGAGAATCATTTATGGTCATTTAACCTGTCTCTCCGCATCTTTTCGTGGCATGCTTTAGACCACAAGATTCATTTCTAGACCTAGTAAATAAGCACGTGATAAATCAGTCTTTCTCCCATAACAAATAATGTCATTTTCTTTATAGAGAAATGATGCAAACCAAAAACCATAAATTACATCAAATCCAGGGATGCAATGAGCTCTACTATTTTGTAAGATCAAGAGAAAAGATTACTTGAACATCGCAAATCAAAATAAAAGATAGACTATGATGTCCTAAGTTGACCGAGTTTTCAAAGATAACATGTACAATCTATAGCTTGCAGCAATAATGAAGGGAGCGTACTCTTAGCTCTACTTTACAAAACAAACAAGTAAAATATATTGTGTAATGCCTCAAGCCTTAAGCTAAGCCTTTATAGAAGAAAATTAGTCCTATCAATTTGTTGGAAATAAGGAATTGCAATTGGATTTAACGGCACCCACCCAAGATATTTAAGCCCAACTACTGTCCATGTTGTTTCGTAATAATCTACATATCTTATATCACACGCCTACTTTTTATGAGTTTTCCACTTGGATTTTTTTACAACTTTATCCACTTATATGTCAATGTTCTTAAGATGATGACTTAATCGTGATGGCTCTTTCTCTTCTGACTCTTTGTAAGGTTAGCTCCATCTTTTATGTTGTCATTTTCTACGATTCAAGAAATATTATCATTGATACCATTTGTTGCACCCTTAGTTAGACATGATTTGAAATATACGGAAAGTAGCCTTGAAAATATGCTTCTGAACCCAATAAAATCCAATGGCAACCACTCAATATGTTTAAACTCAAGTTGTCAAGTAGTAATCCCCACATTGTAACATGCACTCACGTAGGATTATTTTTGGAGTATTTATCACATGAAAACTAGCATAAGAAGATAAAGAATGAAACCATGAATATCTCCAACAAAAGACCGCTTATAGATTTGTCGGTGATGTATTTACATTTATCTTATTTCATTGTAACCCCACTAGGGGTATTTATGTTTTTTTCCAGTTATGAGCTCTTTAGGGTTCCATCCTATATAAGGACCCCTAGATCTCTTGAATAAAACAAATTGTGTTCCATCATCTTTTTCCACATAGCATCAAAGCAACGATCCTAGATCGGTGTTCTGACATAGATCCCGCCACCACCACCAACCTCTTGCCTCTTTGCCTCGAGAAAACCCTTTGTGTGGGCTCCTTCTAGCATCCAAAGCCTCACGCAAGGAGGTTTGGCGCCTACCCAACATCCCGCACAGGCCCTAGAGGCCTCCGCGAGAATGCTTCTCGCACCATAGCGCCAATTGTGGTTCTGCCTTGGGTTCCGTCGTTGTCTAAGAAGCAACCCAAGCCTCATGCGGCACCTTCTTGGCCACCACAGTCGCTGCTTTGGCCCTGCTCACGAGCTGAGCAGTAGTCAAAGTCTCCTGCAGCTACTCCTTGGCCTTTGCAGCCGCAAGTGGTGCCTCCCTAGGCCCCCATGGTAATTCCTTGGTCACCACCATCACCACCTGAGAAGCAGCACAGGTTTTTGACATGATTTTCTGCTCTGTCAGAGTCAATATGCCGGACCAAAACATCCACCTGGATTGCAGGGGGGGTCTGCCAAGACTACTGCAACTTTATTGTGAAACGACTCTTCTGCGCCTTCTGGAACTCTGATCGTGGCATCACAACCGCATCTTGCCAACTTGGAATCCCAAAAAGGGGGTTGATATGGTGATTTAGGTCACTTGTATGCTTGATTAAAGAAACATATCTTCTTCTAGGTCACTTTGTCTTGACCTTCACGACCACGATGACATCTATCGAGATCAAGCCAGTGTGTCTGACTTCTTCTCTAATGGTACATGGCATTCTATCAAACTGAAAGGGTCAGAGAACTATGTGTTATGGTCTTGATCCTTCAAGGTGTCCATCGATGGCCGACACAAGAACTATATTCTTGCCAAGGATCTGTATAAGGAGATGGATAAGGACTACGGCACCCGGTATATTGACAACTGCCAGGTTATCACTTGGATGATAGTAGCATCGATCCAAATATTGCGGCAAATCTTCTTTACAAGGATATTGCAAGGGTGATGTGGGAGAATCTTTTTTTAAGACAAAAGAGGGGGTAACACTCGAAGGTGTCTGCCCCAAAATTTTATTTAAAAAATAAGGTTAAGAAACAAGTACAGAAAACAGAGCTACAAAACCAATCCTCCACTAAACATATCATCCCTGGAGACTACATCCCACTATGCATCGTCAGGGAATAGAGGACGATCTAGTTACAGGGAGGACGAGGTCGTGATTTTGGTCGTGGTCATAGATGTGAATCAAGACGTGACCTTGACTTTGGTAGTGGATGTAATCCTACTATTGCTTGTTATCCAGTGTGCATACACTGTGGATGCTGGAATCATCCATCTGAGTGTTGATGAGCCAAGTTTGGCATACAACCTAATGCCAACAGTACCTATGAGACAATTTCATATGAAGTATTCTATGATACCGCTGAGGACACACCCGATCAGCACTCTGGTGAAGCACATACATCATTTACGATTTCTGAATACGCCCATCTAAGGCAACTACTGCAGAACTCCAGCCCTCAGCCAATGACAGTATTGCTTCTGCTCCCATTGTAAGTCTGGCTACTACTTCAAGTATAATAGCAAACTTTGTCTCTGCCTCCAACCCTGCCAGGATTATCGACTCAAGAGCCTCTACACATCTAACAGGAGAAGGTAGTTTGTTTACCTTCTCACAACCGTCTTCCTCAAGGAAGACCATGGTTATTAAAGCGGCAAGGCGACAAGGCATTAAGCCTGGGTGCCCGGGCGCCTAGGCGCGTCTAGGCGTTTTCCGAAGTCTTCAGCGGCAGTATCAAATCATGTGGTCTTGTAAGTTCACAAGTAGATCTTGGTATGAAAGGCAGTGGATTTTATCAAGTCAAATGTCCATACGAATATTATATGCATTACTTTGATTGCGGTGTGCCCCTTTTTAGAGTAAAGTTTGATCTTTATGCGCATTATCGTTGCCCTTTTGAATTCACCATCTTCCTGTTGTTTCTGTTTCCCATGGAAATTATATATTATTTAGATGCTAGATTATCGAGAAATTATATCGTATTTCAAAAATACGACATGTATATCACATTTTCAAAATGAGCTATGTATATCGCATTTTGTAAATGCGCAATGTATATCGCATTTTAAAAATAAGAAAACTATGTAGTACGCATGAAAAATAGTCGCCTAGGCGCCAAGGCGTGCCGAGGCGCACTTAGGCGACCGCCTAGGCGCCCAGGCGACCCAAGGCGCATGCCATTTGTTATAAAAGCAATGCGTTCATTCTAGGTGCACGGCCTGGGGTGCCCGGGCGCCTAGACGGCCGCCTAGGCACGTGCCTTAACATATATGGGGAAGATTGTTCGAGTTGCCGATGGGACCCACTCACATGTTACTGATTTTGGCACTATGGAGTTTTCCTTCAAACTCTGACTGATTGGAGTTCATTGTGCCCTTATTTTCCCTTTTTTATTATCTGTTCAGAAGCTCTGTACCGAGCTTAACTGTAGGGTTATTTTTTTATGAGTTCTAATATTTTAGAACTTCAGGACGAGTTAGATTTTTTCTGAGGGTATGAGAAGAACAACCTTTATTACCCCGACATTCCATCTGATTCTACTTTTGTTGATACGACAACTATCTCCGATGATCCTCTTCTCTAGCACCTTCGCCTTGGTCACCCTTCTGCCAAGGCCATATCAATGATGTTCCTTGAACTCAAAGTGCTCTAGCCTTTTGAGTGTGAGGTGTGCTAGTTCAGGAAACATCATCGAACATCTTTTCATGCATGTATTGAGGTCCATTGTGAAGTATCGTTTTCTCTAGTCCATTGCAGCATATGGCGGCCATGTCTGGTCCGAACTCTGAGTGGACATAAGTGTTTTACTATTTTTTTTATGATTGCAATCGATCCTCTTGGGTCTATTTGTTAAAGAAATGTTCGAAGATTAATAATATCGTTAAGAATTTCTTTCAATATAACAAAAATATTTTCTTCATGGATATTCAAAATTTTCATTCTGATAATGCCTTGAAATGATTTGACAACCTTCTATGCTTCCCAGGGTACCATTCATCAAACATCATGTTCGTATACCTCCAAGCAAAATGGGGTATCAAAAAGGAAACTCATGCATTTTCTTAAGCACAAGCATACTTCTACACCAAACTAGCTTCTTTACTCGGTCTGTCACATATATTCCTTTGGACATCCCTTCGCCACCTATTATGTTTAAGCGCAAACATACTTCTAAACCAACACATGTTCCATTACATGTTCCTTTGTTGCAATATGATATGTCATCTTCAAGTGTCCCCACCACTACCGTCGTGAATGATCTTCAGAAGCTTCCAATCGTTCTTTGTGGAACTAAGAGGCAATGTACTTTTCATCCAATGTTTACATTTACGTCTAGTGCTAGCTTATCGTACATTGACAAAAGATAACTAGGTGCTCTCATGAGTATTTCTGTTCCCAGAGCCCATCATAGTGCCTTATAGGATTATGGATGGCGACAGACAATGAATGAGAGACGGATGCTCTCACTTCTAGAGGGACATGGGATTTTTACAGTGTCCTAAGGGGACTATGCATGTGGCTTGCAGGTGGATCTTCACAACTAAGCAGTCACCAGACGAGCCCACTGATATATTGAAAGCAAGGCTTGTTGCTAAAGGTTTTACGTAGACATATGGGTTGACTACTTCGAGACATTTTCTCCTGTTGCATGGAAGGGCTCTATACGGACTACTCTTTCAGTGGCAACAAACAAGGGATGGCCTATATTTTAGCACGATGTGAATAATGATTTCATGTACATCGATCTCGAGGAGACTGTTTACATGATGCAACCTCATGGTTATGAAGTCAAGGGGGAGTGTGTATATCAACTTCGCAAGGCAATCTACAGTCTAAAGCAAAGCCCAAGGGCATGGTTTGACAAACTTATTACCGAGATCGACACTCTTGGCTTTCTAAGAACAACCTCTGACTACTGTATTTTTGTCAGAAGATGGGCAATCGCTATTGTCATACTTGTTGTTTATGCCGATGATATGGTTGTCATAGACTCACAGGTGATGATGATGAAGGTGCGTTGGAGACCAAGGCTTTCCTTTAGAAGGTCTTCGTCACCAAGGACCTTGGTCAACGTTTCTACTTTCTGGGCATAGAAGTATTACATACTATAGAGGGACTCCATCTCTCATAGAGGAAGTATTGCCTCTGCATCCTGACCGATGCTGGATTACATAGATGTAAGCCTCTGATATTCCTGCAGACCCGAAGAAACACTCTACTTCTATAGATCGTGTCTTCAAATATACAACACTAGTCGAGTAAGGTAGATGAGGTCTGGTACGAGTGGGTCGTAGTATCTTTCCAATTGTGATTTTGGGGAGAATGCTTGCATGTTAGCCTTGCTTGTCCTATATATTAGGATGGTATTTGCTGCATAACTGTCTGGAAAATCCTGTTGAGTTGCTTGCTCACTTCCAAAGCCCTAAGTAAGAGGAGAGGTCCCAGCCAATGGTGAGATTTCCGTCACGTATGTATGTTGTTCATGTCCTGAACAAACTGCTAGATAGAGATAATAGCATGCAGCAAACTCCTGAACTCAGTCAGCAAGTCTCCCACAGCTTTTTCGCCTGAAACTCGATCCTCCTTACCCAAATAAAGAAGGAGAAGAGGTACCAAAAGAGGAGAACAACTAGCATCGGGTTTCTCACCTCATTCTTGCACCCTCTCCAGGATGAGACTCAACCCTAGTTTGGTAGTTGTTTTTTTGTACAAGAAGGTCATTAGTGAAAGGTCCCACCATCACTACAGAAGCATGGTTGGTACAGCCATTACCTTACTGTCACCAGGTCAGATATATCCTATTCTATGAGTGGATCCAGCTAACACATGGAGCAACCGAGTTACAGTGACTGCTAGGATGTTCTTCAGATGACGTGCTAAGGAATCACTAGGGAGTGGTCTCTTCTATGTGGGAAATGGTTAAACTGATGTTACTGCATATGCTAATGGAGATTATGAGAGTTCAACTGAGGATCGTCGCTCTACTACAGGATATGCTATGATGGTTGGAGGAAATCTTGTTACTTGGAAGAGCAAGAAACGGTTTGTAGTCTCCAGATCCAGTGCAGAGGCAAAATAAAGGGGGCATGGCTCAGGCTACCTGCGAGATTACTTGGCTACTGACCTTTCTACATGAACTTGGTATTGTTGTCACTACTCATATTCCTATATATTGTGACATCATATCCGCTACATACATTGCTACAAATCTTGTGTTTCATGAGCGGACCAAACACATAGAAATTTACTGTCATTTTGTTCGTGATGTTATATGAGGAAGGAAGATTACTACTCCACACATCACGACGGATCTTCAACTTGCAGATGTATTCACGAAGGCCTTAGCAAGGAAGCACCTCTCGTGGATAACTTCCAAGTTGGGCATGATCGATAGATATGCTTCAACATAAGGGAGAGTATTAGTGATGTATTTACGCTTATCTTATTTCATTGTAACCCCTTTGGAGGTCTTTATTTTTTTTATTATAAGCACTCTAAGATTATGTCCTATATAAGAACACCTAGACCTCCTGAATAAAACAATTCATTGTGTTCCATCATTTTTTCCACAAGGTTAAAGATGCATGCATCATGTATCTTAATCCATTGATATATGGATCTGAATGTATCTATGACACAGTGAGAGCTCTACAAAGAAACAAAAGTAGAGTTTGTAACGGTGACATTAAGGGCGGTTTATACCTCTATTTCTTGTAAGCATATAAAAGATCAAAGTCTTGATTTTAGTAGATAAATATGTAACTAAACTCTTATTGGTGTGAGTGATTTATCCCATTTAAAATATGTTCAAACTTACTTCCAAATTTTACCTAAGTTCCTCCGACACAACATAAGTTTCTCCAATGCTATATCATTTTCTACAGAACACTTCCAAACAATTCTCGATTGATGGCATTCGCTTCCACCGTAAAAGATCTGACTCCATGAGTTTGAAATACACGTTGATTACAAAATGCAATCAGCTGATAATCAGTGAGAAGTGGTTCATCTCATAAGTATCGGCTAGTTATAAGTCCATAACGCAATTTCTGGAATACCTGATGTGATCCATTGCAAAATGACACTGATAAAAAAACCAAAAACTATGCATGACCAAGTGCCCATAACGACAATGGCAAAAGAAACTTGTGTGTTTATCATCAGTGTAGAAGTGTATTATCGATTAATGAGAATGCAGATTAGAAATAAAAAAATCAAAATCACGAGAGTAATTTTAGCACAATCAAAGAGATAATCAATCAATCATAAAAGGGCACATGTATTTTTACGATGACACTCAACTGGACAAATACACCTTCCACGCGAAAGACTCCATCCCCTTCTATTTCAGGAAGACCCTACGCCCATTGTTGCCACGATATTGTCCACCAACAACCTGTTAGAAATAAAAGCATACTAGATTATTCTCACTTAGCCTTGCAAAGAAAACCCCGAAGATTCACAAGGGTCTTTACAACGATGGAAAATGAAATAGTAGTACACACCATGACTGGGCAATAATACTCAAGTTGTTTTAGTGAGCCTATCTTCGGTAGCTAGAAGAAGGAAAATCAATTAAGCCTCTCAAAGTTCAAACTCGGAGTTTTCCTTGAGGAACTCCACCACCATATGCATCTTGTATGTCTCCAAATGCTTCAAGACTCTGGGTGAAGAAGACTGGGAAACCATGGCATGCCAACCTACTCCACCATTTCATGCATCATGTATGCCTCTAAATACTTCAAAACTCCTCATGAAGAAGACTAAGAAACCATGGCATGCCATCCTGCTTCAAGGTCGCTAAGTCATCCTTGCCTCCTTCTAACTGATGATCAAACCATCACATGTTCCGCAAACAACATCCTAGCATACCTATCATACAATACATGCATCATTCTCGTTCATCTATGCATCATTCTCGTTCATCTAGATGTTAAATCTTAAAATGTTTTGATAGAGGAGTTGCACATCCTTCTCATCATGTACCCACAAAATCTCAATGGCATTCATTCCACGCTTCTTAAATGTTGCAACGTGAAAAACCCATGTATTATTATCCCTTTTTTGCTAACCTCGAATAGTGAAACCTCTACTGTCGTGGAAACTCCCTCTTAGAATCCTCCTCCTAGATTATAACCACCTCCCACACCATCAACATCTCAATGGAAGTACTTGTACGCCTCACAAATGTTTTCATGTGAAAAAACAAGGTATTAACATCCCCTTTCACTAATCATAGATAGTGGGACCTCTGCTTCTGTCAAATTTCCTTCTTTGTATCTTATTTCTTGACCACCTCGCTCCACTCCTTTGATCGACAATATCTTGCATCCTCCAGGTTGCTAAGATGCTCAACTAGTTGAAATACATCATGCCTCCGCAAGTCCCTTATCTCCCTCAAGGTCTTCTTAAACACGATCAAGAAAAATCGAAGAAACCTTGGTCTTGTCTCCAACATACTTCTAGTCGTATCCTCAACATGCACACAATGTTAGTGGTCCTCTACCAACTAAGTAACCCCAGCTCACACAAAAAGTTACATCTGAACTTAAAGTTGCCTCATATCTCATAACAAGAAACATAAAAATGCAGAGCCTTCTCCCACAATAAGTAGTGTCAGACATGTCAGATACATGGATTCTTGCTAAAATCCATGTTGAAAGATCGATTATTTTTTACGCTATCAATCGGATACGTAATGCAACCCTAACTAGGGGAATATTAACCCTGTTCTTTTGGGTAGTAGACACATTGCACTACCACCAAACCATTACGAGCAACATATGATCTCAAAATAATCTAAGCTCATATGTGATATGGGCATTCACACATGCCTTTGCAAGCTCCATAGAGGCCAAGAAGTTTTTGTTCGACCTTGTGGACACATGAACATGCAACCTTGTAACGGGAAATCTACCTGACCAACCTCATCAGTAACCTATCCAAAACTAGCAATTCCACGCGCACGACCGTTATACATGTCCTGGTAAAACTAAGCAGCATTGAAATCACCCTTGATTAAATCAGGAGTCCCACCTGCCTCTACCCCACCTTCCTCAAATCCATGCATAGCTCCTCACTATGCACGATCGTAGCATTCCTTTGCCAACCTGTGCCCGCGTTAATAGGATCACCCCACCATGACTCATTCCACCATTGGCACCGCCTCTCTGCCTCCACCCAACCTAAAGACTAACCCAATCGCTTCCAAACTTCTCAAAGGAACCTCCACTGTCACAATCAATCGAACTCGAGGCCCCACGTGTTATTCCCCAACCCAGCATCATGATGTTACATGACCATAAGGATAGGTTGAAATCGTGCTACCTCGAGCATTCTACTCCTCTGATTAATCAACCACATGTGAGGGTCTGTTTGGTTGCTGGGTTGAGGTGGGTTGGTGTAACCTGATTGGAATAGTAGCTGTTTAGGATGTCTATGAGCAGTGACGGAGAGAGGGCGGGGGGCGGGTGGGGGCTTAGCCCCCCAGCTCCCAACCAAACTCCATATATATGTTTAATATATAGTATAATATATAATCTAATTACATTATTTTATAATTAAAATTTACATGTTATGTATAATAGCCCTCCATATCTCAACAAAAAAATCAATATATATATATATATATAGAGAGAGAGAGAGAGAGAGAGAGAAAGATCAATGGGGCTACCCCTCGGGGCAGCTAACTTGGCTCCCCCTACGCCATTCCGTCTATTTTTTTTGAAATTTCTTCCGTGAATATTCATCACTATATCCCTATATTATGCTATTCAAATTTCGTGCGAAACAGAGACTCCTATGACCTCCATCCAAACAATCATTTTTTAACGGTAACAGAATTACTAATAACGGCCCTTCTGGATGGAGGCCGTAGGAATATCTATTTCACGTGAAATTTGAATAACATAATATAAGGTATATTGATGAAAATCATGGGGAGCCAAGTTAGCTACCCCCAAGGGGGCAACTCCATTTTACCCATATATATGATCTAATTACAATAATTAGCTGTTAACATTACATGATGTGTATAACCGGATATTGATACATCCGTATATGCCCATCATCATACTTGTTTATAAACCGTCACGAATATATAGTTTTTATTTTAACATGTACGGTATAGATAATGGTTTTTTCCTTTGCATATACGGATATGGATTTAGATAGCTCTTTCATTTTTAGGATCTTAAAACAGATATGGTTACATATTTTTCTAGTATATACATATATGGGGACATATACATATTTGTCTGCATGTTTGCAACCCTATTTTTATCTGCATCGATTTTAAAATAGTACGCATATAAATGTACACATGTCAAAATATGTATGACAAATATGATAAGAGGTTGGTAGACATATCTATATTTGTTTGCATCCTTGTAAGTAAAAAGGTATTGTATAATGTCATTTGTTTGAACATATTAAATCTAATGGAATTGGGTAAAATGGGGTTGCCCTCGGGGGCAATTAATGCCTCATTTTTCTCATTTTTTTTATTTTTTTGAAAAATAAAATCATGTAAATTCATTATTATATCCCTATATTATTGTATTCAATTTTTGTGAGAAACAAATACTCCTACGGCCTCCTTACAAACATGGTTGATTTAAAAAATCCTACGACCATTAAAAAATGATTGTCTGGATGGAGGCCGTAGAAGCCTCTATTTCTCACGAAACTTGAACGACATGACATAGAGATATAGTGATGAATTTCCAAGATTTTATTTTTCAAAAAAAATAAAAAATATGGGGAAAATGGGGGCGGGGGGAGCTAAGTTAGCTACCCCAGGAGACAACCTCATTTTCCCAATGGAATTACTTAATATCACATTAATAAATGTGTATTTCCTGACGTGAAGAGTTTTGTATGGATCTTTTTGTCAATATGGTGTGTATAGATAGGTCCAAACACCTAATATCTGCATGCAGCCATAGAATTTGTGTATAGATGTGTATTTTTTGTAAAAAATACCTTCTCGATACTAGTTTCAATCAATTATGAAATTATTTGAAGTTTGCCTTTTAGATTGAATTCGTTTCCACACACTCAATGTCATAAATTGAAACTTCCGTCAATGTTCTACATATCCTCCGAATTTCTCTCAAATTCGATGTCATTTCCTATTTTATCTTAGTGGTTAAAAGTCTAAGAAATATTTAAGCAACTTAAATCCCATTTAAAAGAGAACCACACTCTTTACCATTGATATAAAATAACAAATGATCGTGTATTTGAGCGAAAATTGGAGGATATGTATAACATTATTCGAAGATTCTATCTATGGGCTGGATTTTAATAATGAATTTGAAGAAAATAGTTACAACACCTCCTTTATAGCTCACATTACAATAGAGCAACCCCTCCCGAAATATTAACGACTAAGACAAGGTAAATTAGATAAATAATTTACCCCTTCATCTAAATATTTTAGCTCCCCCAAGAAGATTTTTCTGGCTTCGTCCTTGGTTACGAGGGCTGGAGAGGGTTGGAATAATTCGCATCTTCCATCCCAAAAGCACCAACGTGAATCCCCACCCATTCCATATGAAGTTCATCGTGCTTCAAGCATAACCGACATGAGAGTTTGGATCAAGGCATAACTATGTATAACACACTTTCAAAATGCGACATTAGTATTTTAAAAGTATTCTCAGGCTTTCAAGAATTTGAACAAAGTTCTATATCACATTCACGAGATGCGACATCAAAGGAGTGCACTTTTGATATCGCATCTTCTGATTGTGATATCACATCGCAACTTCGAAAAAATCGTATAGATGTCACATTTTCAAACTACCATATCGCATTATGAAAATATGACATTATTAGTGTCGTATTAACTGAATTATTCTTTGATCGTATATGTAGATTTTTTTTGCATAACAAAGAAAACCTTCATTCAGTTTGGAGTAATAACTCGATTGCAAAATATACATATTGTCTAGGACTTGTGGTTTGATCATGTCCTACTGGCTTACAAATTCCGCACTTAAGATTGGATCAATTCATTTCATACATATTATTTGTATACGTATTGATTGTGGTCGGCCAACTCTCGATACCACGTTATTGGGCATTGTCAGTGATCGCTCCAAGCTGGGTAGAACAACAATCACGAATCGACGTGAATTTGAAGTTGTAGGTGGCTTTAAAGGCTTTTGGCATGTTGCATGAGTAGTTTTTGACATGCTCAGTGCTGACATTTATACTCCGCACGCGACAATGAAAATGTGAGCAAGTGATATGCATGATTTTCATAAAAATACATATACACTATGACTCCTTGTCATTTAGTACATCTATATAATTTTCCTCGCTAATTCTTGCTTCAAACACGTCATGTGAAAATTGAGCGACATAAGGTGCTCGTGCTCGTTCTACATTACCCTCGAAAATTTTGTTATATCTTGAATTAACTCATTCGTAGATCTATGACCTTGAATGTGATGCTCCAAAAATATTTATCATATAACAAAAGAAAAAACAACCATTACCGACATGTGAAACCCATGAATACCCATTGAAACATTGTTAAATCTTTTGTAAAGGTTTATTGTCATGTTACTATAACAACGACCGTTGACATGTTTAATGGCCATTGTCTTCTTATCCAAAATTCCAGTCATTAGCACCATCATCAACACAACAAATATGTTGCATAATCATGTTATGTCCGTACTTATTTGTGGTCGCGTTGGCATTGTAAAATTTATTTTGTGACCACATTGGTATGGTTGGCTTGGTGGATGTTGGCTTGCATGTTGCTCAAGTAGCAATGACAATGACCATGTTATGGTGGAATACAAAACAAACACCATCATATTGGATAATAAATGACAACCATGCAAGAATAACTCTCATACTTCCAATATCTCTTTCTTCTCAACGACGTATGAAACCATAAATAGGCATCTACTTCTATTGATGTTGAGAACTAGTCTATAATGCGCATATCCTTAAATCGACAGTCCAAGTACACATAACAAAAGGAAGAATGCTTGTTTCCCTTCAACAATTGTTTGAGTATATCATTTATGATATATAGTCTTTAGTTTCAAATTCATAAAACGACTTGGAATAGTTTGTTTCATTGTTCACATAAATTTACAAATATCCATGTAGGATGACTCCATATTCTAAATAACATAGCCAATACCTTCCTTTTTTCTGGATCACACCTTTTTCTAAAAAAATGCCAACTAGTGTGCCTCCGAAAAAATATTTTTAATCATGTTTAGAGTCGGTGTTAAATCATGTCTTAATATTTTTCACAATACAATGAAGGATAAACTTCTCATTCCATTGATGGTTAAGATCGAGTAGGACTAGGTTACGACAAGCATGCTCTGGCTGATATGTGCAAAACCTTCCAACGGTCTTGCCTTTTGTTGCAACTGACATGCAACCTCAAACTACAATTATGTAGAGCAAATCGACTGTCTATATATATCTTTCTTCGCATCTACCACTTTATATCCATTTACCTAAACACACTCCAAGTACTTAAAACATTTGTTAGTTTTAGTAGCAAAAGAACTGTTGTCCTAATATCCATTCCATTTTGATAGTATTCGGCATGTTATTTCAAAAGAAATCAACTTCGTTGTTAAAATCATGAATGTACATTTAATACAATTTCAAATAGAAGTTTATATTTTCCAGTATTGTAAATTAGAAGACGCCATTTAGCATTGAAACAAATAAGTGTACCAAAGATATTAAAAAAACTCAATCATTGCATAACATATTAAATCATTGACATTGCAAAATTAATCAAAATTCCATTTATAACATCTAATAATCATTTAAAGTAATTATTTTACATTCAATGAAATAAATTAATATTTTCAAAATCTTACAAAAAAAATCAAAAAATATTTTTTTGCCACAATAATACTGTTTATTTAAGATATGTGTGAAATCTGCTATCAATATTCTACATTCACACCATTCGATCCTCATATCAACTCCACATTTTCAATGAAATGAAGTAATAATTTCAAAATCTTTAAAAAATCGAAAAATATATTTATGTATTACAATAATACTGTCTATTTTAGATATATATGAAATCAATTGTCATTAATCTGCATTCATGCCGTTTGATCCTCATATCAATTAGCATGTAAATTTGTTAACATTCACTTTAAATTTGTTGCATTTAAAGAAAATACTGTAAATGAGTTGGAACTCGTGAAACTTTTGTTAAACCATTAGTTGATCGATGAATACTTCATCGAAAGTACCTGATGCTGATGAGCTTGACATATTAAAGACCGTGTACTACAGAGTTGACTTTTTGTGTAGCATTTAATCTCAACGAATGATCAATCGATCAACAAATCATCTGCCATTCTGCAAAATGTTCACCAACATATGTCTTGATGGAAATTTACTTAAAAAAACGTTCTTTTCTTCCATGTAACAACCCATATTTCATTATTAGATATTTAAATAAAAGAGTAAACTAATAAAAATAGAGGGGGATGGACAGTTATTGGTGGCCAACTCAACCCTCTTATTCCATGCATGCCATCCCTATTTTTGAGAGTGAATTTCGTGGATGGCAAGGGACATGTGCTAATGTTGGCCTATATATATAGAGAGGGAGAGGGAGAGAGAGAGACGAGAGAAGAGAGAAGAGTGAGAGGGAGTAAACGAGTGTGAGGGAGAGAGATAAGCTCCTTTGTATTAGAAGTAGAGAGAGACCCATTGAGTGTCATCTCCGAATCCGACAACGACAGCCCTCCACGTCGATGTTGAGTTTTGACGATCCCGGAAGTATCGGAGGAGCGTCGTCGTGGTCTACAAATTCGGATAGATGGACCATCTTCGCTGGTGGACTTCTCATATCGTCGAGGTACATGTCGAACCCATAGGTACACTAGATTTTTTTAATAGTTGCCATCTGTTCAAATCGTAAAAGTTGTGAACATATCCCACGATTGTTTTCCATGAGATTGTGGAAGTCATATAATCAGAAAATTAAACCATAAATTCCATCTTGATGTTTTGTCTGTTGAGTGTAATATTCGTTAACCTTAAGATATGTAATGTAAACGTTATCGGATTTGTTCTGAATTCAGAAAGAAAATGAGACCATGCCACATGTATCACTCGAATGATCTACGAATCCTGTTATTCTCTGGATACAACGTATGTCTTTCTCGACGTCATGTTCTTTATCTGATATATCTTAAATAATATATGTTTTGGACCTCCGTCACAATCTTCATTTACTAAAATCTTGCAGAGAAAATTGCATGTTCTCGTGTTCTGGATCATAATCAAAAGTTGGAATACATTGCACGTTGATATCTACATGATGTTATATATGTCAATCATTTCGATTATGTTCCAGAACACGAGAACCTACAATTTTCTCTGCAAGATTCTAGTAAATGAAAGTTGTGACGGAGGTCCAGAACAAATGTTATTTAAGATATATCAGATAAAGAACATGACGTCGAGAAAAGACATACGTTGTACCCAGAGAATCATAGGATTCGTAGATCATGCGAGTGATACATATGGCATGGCTTCGTTTTCTTTATGAATCCAGAACAAATCCGATAACGTTTACATTACATATCTTAAGGCTAATAAATATTACACTCAACAGATAAAACATCACGAGGGAATTCAAGATTTAATTTCCCGATTCGATACCTTCCACAATCTCATGGAAACACAATAGTGGGATATGTTCACAACTTTATGATTTGAACGGATGGCAACTGTAAAAAAATCTAGCGTACCTATGGGTCCGACACATACCTCGACGATATGAGAAGTCTGCCTGCGAAGACGGTTCATCAATCCGAACTGTTGTAGACCACGACGATGCTCCTCCGATACTTTTGGGATCGACAAAACTCAACATCGACGTGGACGGCTGCCGTTGCCGGATTCGGAGATGATGTTCAATGGGTCTCTCCGTACTTCTAATACAAAGGAGCTATCTCCATCACACTCGTTCACTCCCTCTCCCTCTTCTCTCTTCTCTTGTCTCTCTCTATATCTAAGAGGCCAACATTAGCACGTCTCTCGCCATTTACGAAATTCACTTCCAAAATAGGGATGGCATGCATGGAATAAGGGGCTGAATTGGCCACCAATAACTGTCCAACCCTCTTTTTTTTATCAGTTTATTCTTTTATTTAAATATCTAATAATGAAATATGGGTTGTTACATTCCCCCTCCCAAACAAACAAAAACGTCATACCTCCAATAAAATAAAACATCAGATGTAATTATTTTCTCAAAATATCACTAGGACGTTAGTTTAACTACAAGCATACCATAAAAATACAAAAAATAAATATTTAGAAGCATACATCACAAAACTATCTTAACCACTATCATTTTACACCGAGCTTTTTACACGTCAGGATATCCATCACCGAGTCATCGATCGACAAATCGTTCGTCGATCACTACATCCATTGAATCGTTTTGCGACGATTGGATTTTATATATATTAAAAATAATATATAATAGTATATCGGAAAATGGTTAAATTTTATATTATTAAAAATGATATAAAGTTATTTGGAAAACTCGATCGAATGGTTTGCATTTTATATATTAGCTTTTTGTAATTTAAATTTTAAAAAGTTGTTCGGAATAATATTATATATTATTTTTAATATATTTAAAATATTTCAATGGATGAATAATTTTATATATTATTTTTAATAATATAAAATTCAATAAGTTTTTCAAAAATATTATCTATTATTTTTTAATATATATAAAACTGAAGTGGCCGATGAAACGAGAAGTAAAGAATATTATCATTAAAAATAATACATAAAATGCAACCAATTCGGCATATGATTACATTTTTCAAATAATTTTATATTTTTTTATATAAACTTTAAAAAGTTTTCAGAATAATATTATATATTAATTTTAATATATATAAAATTCAATCGGCACTGAATATATCAGTAGATATAGTAATCGACGAACCGTTCACCGATACATACCATGACAAAGAATTTTTTAAATCTGATACGCTGATCGGATATTCTTGTAAAGCTAATGTCCTTAATGAGAAAATTCTTTTACAGGGGCATTTAATGTGCCTGTAAAAGAGAGAGATGCTTGCTCACTTCGATCAAGTTATTCAACAATCAACATACTTCTTCCATTCTACTTTCTCCGAAGTAACTTCCTTCCAACACCAAGGTGAGTTAATTCCCCATCACACTGTCGGCACATCCGGTGATCTCTGCGAATATCGAACCCTGAATCCAACACTCGGCACCTTCCGACCCATAAGCAATCCATTCACCAGACCCAGAAACCATTTCAAAACCCCCCCGATCTCCGTTGTCGGACGTGCGTGGGCTATCGAGGTGAGACATGGCCGCCGCTTTCCAGAATCTTGAGGATACCCCCATGTTCCGCAAGCAGGTGATTCCCTCGCTCTACCTGTTCTTGTTCGGATCCCAATAATGGGATCAACGTTAACGGGGAACACTGTGTAGGCGATGATCGATTGAAAACTCGTGTATTGCAACTTGGGTGTAGAATTTTTTGGATACTACGTCGTTTTCGGTACAGGTTCTGTTGGTAAAGATCGAGTTTTTAAGGGGGGCCTTGCTGTGCAGCTACCGGAGTAGGAATAATGTTGTGGGTGTTTTAGTATTGCAGTGGAGTGTTGAGTAGATTTCGACGAGTATGTGACAAACATGTTTCCATGTCAAAGTCAAATTTTTATCATTTATCAGTTGTGTTTGTTGCAATAGCTCACTGTGCAACCATGGGAGAAGGAAGATTTTGCATTTATTTTTTTCCGCCTCCAGGGATGATAATTGGATTCTAGAGTAGAATTATTCGTTTCGTTGGGGAGGTTGATTATTTTATTGTTTGCATTATCATGTTGAAAAGGTATAATGGGAACACAATGGTATATATTCATGGATGATTTTTTGTTTCCATTGCGCAGTTGTATTCTTTAGAGTTTGCAGCTGATGAATTAAGAGGCCGGTGCCAAAGGCTTCACAGGGGATGCAAAAGATTTATGTAAGATTTCAGATTTATGACCCAATCCTTTTTCCAATTTGTCATTTGGATAAGGTGGATTTGTTTACGCGTACAACTTAAATTCTTTGATGATCTCCTCAGAGTTACCTTATCTTTGCTCGTCCATATTTTACTATATATGTCATTGCTTATGGAACTCTCCTATGATTAATTGCAAAAGAAGTATTGCAAATAGATACAAGTAAAAATGCATTTTTTTTCCTGGCGTCGTTGAAATTGCCTGATTACTGCAATTATTTTTTTCCGTATAGGTTGTATCTTGGGGAATCGTGTGATGGTGATATTGCCTTTGCAGATTCCTTGGAAGGTTTTGGTGCCGGAAATGATGATCCTCTAAGTGTAGGAATAGGAGGTTAGTACTTAAGCCTTTATTCCCAGCTCTCACATTTGTATAGTCTCTATTTGTATCATGATTAATGTTGTTTCCATGAATGTGCTCTCATATTGGTAGTTTAACAGTTTCCACTCAGTTCAGAAACTGATTTTTTTAACATCGAAATATCATTGTACACACCAAGTCGTTCCATTGGGATTTTGTAACATTTTATCAGCCAATGCTTCAACAGAGATATAAAATACATGTGTGCGGAATCATCCAATCAAAGGGAGTGTGCATGTAATTCAGCTCCTCAATCGTTGACTACAATGGTGGAAAAAATCAATCTCACACTCATTTTCATATCGAGTCTTGCTAAATTTTCTCACTTTTCTTCTTCAGCCATACATGGCATAGGCAGTGCTTATTTCTAATATCTAACAATGATAATTTCTGACATCAACATTTTTTTAAGCTATAAATCTCCATATAGATAGTTGTTTGTTGTTTCTTTGTTTTGTTTTTATTTCCTCTTTCAAAGAAACTGACTTGCACCTTTCTTTAAATGACATTGTAGCTTCAATTTACTGACATAACTATTTTCTCTCCCTTCTTTTGTATATCACCTGTAGGGCCTGTGATGTCAAAGTTCACTACAGCCATTAGGGAACTTGGGACTTACAAGGAGCTTCTTCACTCTCAAGTAAGTTTAAAGGCCAATTTGTTGAATATGGTAAATGTCATTGTAAATTAACATCTCCCCCATAAACTATGGTTCCCAATGTTCTTTAATTAATAAATAATATAACTGCATACTTGTTAGCTAAAACATGCGTAAAAGAATTTTGACTCATACCACACATTATACGCAGCATGCTAGAATACATACATGTCTTAAAAAATGTGATATGCAATTGTTTATATATAGGTGCATGATGTTATTTATACTTTTAATTGATCAGTCATTTATGCATGCATGTGCATCGTGGGAGGGGAGAGTGATGCGATGATAAGTACATAACCTCATGGAATTGTAATCGGTGAGATTTAACTTGTCAGTTAGCTTGATGTAGTTGTAGTTGGGTTTATATTCTCGACATCGTTCATTAATAAGGCCCTTATAAATGGGGTCTCGATACTTGATTAGCGAGCGTGGGTTGGTGTCTAAGTAGGAGTAGATGCCCTCTTGAGGGGAGCTTATGTGTTCATGTTATTTTAGTTGGGTTTTAGTAATATTATACATTAGGAATCGTTTATACTAGTAGGGGATACACAAAACTTTAAGTTTATTGCAAATCATATATGTAATTTAGTGTTATATAAGACCACACACAAGCCGTGGTTCTCAGACTTCTATAAAAGGAAGTTGCTCATCAAAGAAACAACAAATAGGGATTTTTTACGAATTTGATAAAATCCAGAAAATTTTTCTAAGGATTTTTCGTATTTTGGTGAAATTAGACGAAATTTAGATTAAATAATGCCCATATGAGGGTTTTGAATCCTAGAAATCAAAAGCATTTCGGGATTCAAAATTAATTGGCTACCGAAATCGAAGTTTTGACAACATTTTGTCAAAATTTGGCGAGCTTGTTGGAAAGATAAGGTGTTGACCGATGACTTGACAAGATATTAAGTTCTCTCTCTCTCCATCACCTTTCTTTCTCTTTCGAGTCTCTCTCTCTTCCTACCTTTTCCCTAGCCCTCCCTGCATCAGCTCATTTCTCCACCCTATTGACTATGCTATTCGGAAGCGTAATGCTTCGTTTGCCCTATTCACTACCTCATGTTGCAACATTCCTGTGGCCTATACCATTCCCTCCCCACTCTCCCTCTCTCATCATCCTTGCCTCCTCAAACACCGAAGTCTCGAACACAACCGCCATTTGATGTCCGATTCCCTCTGCTACATGACCACCCACATTGCCTCGAGTATCACCATCTTGACTATTTGCCACCACCCAAGTTCAATGGTATCTTAATACGAACCTCATCATGTGCCCGACATAATCGTTGGGTAACTCCTTTCTTTTTTGAGTCCAAAAATGGGGAAACACTTGTATTGGTGTCTACCCCATAATATATTAATTAATAGTGGAATGAAAAGCATATGATAACTAGATCTCAAGGAGAGCCTTGAGATCTAACTAGATGAATTGCATTTTCCACAAAAAATCATTCTGCCTTGAAGATGACTTCGTATTGTATTAGCTATATTGCCCGCAACGTGGCGATGGGTCTCAGCAACTC
Organism: Ottelia alismoides; assembly: GCA_037367405.1. Taxonomy (NCBI): domain Eukaryota; kingdom Viridiplantae; phylum Streptophyta; class Magnoliopsida; order Alismatales; family Hydrocharitaceae; genus Ottelia; species Ottelia alismoides. Next base: position 142,369 of record JAZKJV010008563.1, read on the forward strand.
AGTCATTGCTCTAAACCGGTTAGTAGCCAAGAGGTCCAAAAGTTCACATGGGAAGAGATACTCTCCAACTGAATGTCCGCAGCTTCCCATGTAGCACGGATATAGAGGAAAGAGTAGAATAGGTGTTCAATGTCCTCCGATTCTTCCCTGCACAATAACACCTGCAGTTGTCATCTGGGGCAAAAGTAGCTATGCTCTCCTTAGTAAGTAGCCTCTTCAATTGATGAATCCACGATAAAACATTAATTTTCACGGGGCTTGTAGAGTCCATATAAGCTTGCAATCTCTTTCCCTTTTACCGTTATGGTGATTAAGTGAGCGCACAATATACCTTTTTAATCATGAAACACCCATCTCGCCATAATAGTCAAGTCTCGAGGTAGGGCCCTCATACCTTGTCAACCCCTCATTTAACCGCAAAAAACCTCAAAGCGTTGTTCAGAGAAGCAAGATGAGAAGGTGTGTCTTCACTGATCATCCACCCAAGCATCACAAATCAACTGTCTTCTATCCGCAACAAGAACAAACAACAGTGGAACTTCACGTCATCCATCCAAAATATGAAGGATATCCCGTCTCCAAGTACTGAACACATATGTATGGGCGGATTTAACACAACAGAACAAATGCCTTTTCAGAAGGAAGGGGTGCAATGGTGCCTGTTGGTTGGAATGGACGTTCTCGCATTAATGCCACAGATGTCCTTGAGAAGATGAGAGGTCAGGTCCTCACACCGTCGCAATTGAGCCATCCATTTCATCAACATGGCCTTGTTCATATTTCCAGGGAGGAATACCAAAACTCCCTAATTTATGGGTAAGAAAACCGTGCCCAAGCTCACAAGATGGCTTCGTCAGACAATGCAATACATGCCTCAAGGCATTGACATATCCCAATTCCCCATAGAAGAATTCTGATGGAAATTAAAAAGCTAGGTTTCAGTACCGGAATTTCTTTCAAAAGAATAATGCACTTGCCTTTGGACATGCATGATTCCTTTAACCTGACAACATTTGCTTTTGCTCCAGGCGCTCGATGATCATATCCAATCAATCCGTTGGAGGAGATCGTTGGTCAACAGAAGACTCATGTACGAAATTGGGAGCGCCTGCATGCAGGGCCCCTAACACCTATGCAACAACATGCATTGGTGCATGGTAGCGCCCAGGCACATTGCCATTTTCCATGCACAAGTCACAACACCACAATAACAACACCCCCTCTCGCTCGGTCCTTCTCGTGCAATGACACACACACATAGGTCTCTCCCCCCTACAACAGTGTGCTAATGCCCTAGCGATTGCCCACGCGTTCTTCCCACTTGTGTAGCACCTCTCTGTCGAGGGCTGTTGCTTTAACTGTTCTTTACATGCGTGATTAGATTTCTACAACAATTCGTTGATCTATCTCTTTGACCATGATGACCATGACGTCTACCGAGACCAAGCCCTTGTTTTCCACATTTTCTATGATGATTCAGGCGACCCTTATCAAACTTAAGGGCGTAGATAATTATATGCTCTGGTCTCTCAGGACTTTAAGGTGCTCTTCTACGGTCGTTGCATAATATCTATTCTGACAAAGGAATCTTTAAGGAAAATGGACAAAGACTATGAGTCATGGCTTAGGGACAACTATCGGGTCATGACATGGATGTAACCAAGGGAACTAGAACGGTTCCGGTTTGCCATGAATTTCACCAAATTTTCCAATAAGATAAGTAGTACCAGTAACGAACTGTTTTCAAGATCAAAATGACTCTGATAAAAGAAGATTCCCATCAAGCTAGGTATATAATGGTCTTTAATTTGTCTATTAGATCTTGATTTCCTGGAATTCTAGTTAAGCATGGTTGTCTCCACCCAATGATGTCGAGTCCCATATTGCTGCCAATCTCCTGTACAAGGAGACTGCAAAGGACATATAGAATGAACATCTATTCTCAATAGATTACCAAGGCATCTTGCGGACATCTACTTACATATTTGGTTTGTTTTTTAGGGAGAGTCTATCCTCGTTGAGCACTATTTACATCTCACAACCTCTATCTGGATCTTGCCATTTTTCAGTCAACTTGTTGTACCTAACATGCTGTAGAGTTCCGAGTAGCAAGTATACATGTTTCTTCTTAGTCTTCATTCCTCATTTTCACTTATCATAAGTGAATAATTGATTTCTCACACTTCCCTCCATTAAGGTCATCTTTGATTATTTCCAATCATAGCATGAAAAAATTAGCCTCGAGGCAGTCGAAGCAGTCCTTTTGAGCCTCGAGGCACACGGTCTAGTCCAGTGAGGTGTGCACCTCAGGAGGCTGAGGCGTAGCCTCGAGGCATTCTACCTCGAGGCGATCGAGGCATTTTGTGAGGCATTTTTGTTTTTTTGATGTAATTTTTTTATGATTTTAATGGTTTACTTGGTAGTTTAAAATTTTTATAAATATCCGTTTCTTTAGCATGATGATACATGGGATAAACGCCTAAATCTGATGATTCTTTTGTGCCCATTATTTCATATTTACTATTAATTGTGTTCAAATATTTCACAAACTCTTACTATTTTTCTTTTAATGAATGAATTCGTAAATATCAAATCCAACAATACTCGTAAACTTAACGAGCTTTGCAATATATCAAGCAAAACGAAATAGAAAGGGTTCACGATTATCATGCTGTCATATATTATATGTTTAACCTATAACATAAATTTCTTTGACGTATATTTAATCCTACTTTTAATTACAATAATATTTCAAAGGTTTGCTCGAAATGTATATGATTCGCGATTTCTCGTGCGGCCATATATTATATGTTAGACACAATATAAATTTCTTCGACGTATATTTAATCGTATTTTTAGTTACAACAATATTTCAAAGATAGATATGTATTGTTTAATTCTTTCACAACTTTCATAGACAATGAGTTCCTCTTTGATTGAATGAAAATGTGTGAAAAGAGATATGATGTTGTTCTATCCTCTATTCTGGTGTTCTTATCTCTATTATTTCATCATATTTGATAGTGTTAAGTATTATATATTGGGCAAAGAACATAGAATTACATTTCCATATATATATATAATTATAGTTTTATGCATATTTTTCTTTATAAACCGAGGCTTACGCCTCGGCCGCTTGGAGGTTACGCCTCGCCTCGATTCCGAGGAAAGCGCCTCGTTTCACATTTCATTTTTTCAAACCTTGCCTGCAATAGTTGAGACCTTTGCTGATCATACTTATCCTTTGTAGACTGCAGAGAACTCTGCTTTTTTGGTGTTATTTGGAAGAGATGTATGATACATCTCCTAAGAAGGCTGAAGCTGTGATTCTGGCCGTGACTACTCTCCATGCATTCATTGTCACATATCCAACTACCCATAAGAGAGGTGTTGTGCAAAGTTTGGCAAATCACAGCAGAACAATGTGACATCATCATCTGATTATGATGCACCTATGATAGAGATGTCCTCAAATCAAGAGCCCAATGGACAAACTGTCCAACATTTTGTCATAAACTACTCTAGATTCATGCAACTGCTTAGAATTCTCCCACCTATGAGAATCCTCCTATTGTGAATCTGGCCACAATCTCAAGTATCATATCCAACTCTTCTTCTGCCTCAACGACGACTTGTATTATTGGCTATGGAGCATCTACTCATTTGGCTGGAGAAGGTAGATTGCTGACTTCTTTAGAACCTTCTTTTAATGTAGAGTCAGTTCAATTAGCTAATGGGTGCTCATTCACCCGTTATTGCTTTTGGGACTATGGAGTTTTTCTCCAAAATACAAGCTTTCTAGAGTTTTGTATGCTCCTGATTTTCCTCAAGCTTATTATCAATTCATAGATTATGTATTAGAGTGATTTGTGATGAGTACTTGTGTTATTTTTAAGACCTTTAGTCGATGCATATCTTTGGTGGAGGCCACGGGAAGAATGGTATGTACATTTTTGATCCCCCCATGGATTCCATTTTTGCTGGTGATATCTCGATTTATGCTAACCCATTCCTTAAGCATTTGCATCTTGGTCATTCTTCTACCAACACCCTCTCTCAGATGTTTTCTAGAAATTGTTGAAGACTTTTGGATGCGAAGCCTGGCACTTTAGCAGGCATCATCATGTCTCTTTTCCTTGAAGGATTGAGTTTCGTAGTTCCTTGTCTTACTCTTTAGTCCATTGTGACATCTAGGGTTGCTGTCTGGTATGTAGTGCGGAAGGCCATAAGTTTTTTGTAGTATATTCTGATAGTTAAGGATATCCTCATTGTGTACTTGATAAAAGAATTGTTAGAAATTAATAAAATTGTCAAATCTTTCTTTCAGTTCATAAAACCACTTTTTCTGCACGTATTAAGACTTTTAGGAATGCCAATGTTCTTGAGTTTGTTTAATAGGACTTGACCTCTTTCTTTGCTACTTAGGGTACCCTTCACCATACCTGCTCGTACATCTTGCAGCAAAATGAGGTAGCAGAAGAGAAAACTTCGTCATCTCATATTTATTACCCTTAGCCTTCTTATTTATATGAAAGTCTCTGAAACCAATGAGGGGATGCTATTCTTACTGTTACATACATTATTAATCGGATACCCTCTTCACATAGGTTAACTTTCTTTTCCCCTTTGTATAAAGACGAGGACTCGTTTCCCCTGCCTTTGAGGATTTTTTGTTGTTCTGCCTTTATTTGCAACTTTGATACTACTAATAAAGTATCTGCTCGTGCCATCAAGTGTGTCTTCCTTGGGGTGCTCTCAGACCCAAAAGGGGTATACGTGTTATGATCCTATCAGTCATTGCTACTACGTTTCTATTGATGTCACATTCTTCATGTAGATTAGTTTCTTCACACATTCTGTCGGTGATATTCCCTTGGAGGTTCCTTCACCTTATATTGTCTCCAAAATGAAGCTCATAGTTCAACTTGATTTAATTCACTTACCAGTTCCTTACTTGCAAGACACTCCCCCCGGGAATATATTAAATGAATTATAGGGGGGAAACGCTCAGCGGTGCTCGCCCAAGGAATATATTAAAAAAATAAAAAGATATTACATCATAAAAAAGCAGTGATCCAGGAATCCAACAAACTCGATGCCTGCATACAGACATTCTCCCTATAAAACCGAGACCCAGAGATAATCAGGGCATTCCTGGCCAGCCAGATGACCCAAACAATGGCCACTGGCCGGAGCAGACTCCTCCTCAGCCGACGCCTAGCTGCCATCAAAGATCCGCAGAAGGAAGCAAGTGACCCTGGGTCGACCCACTCCAGGGCCGGGTCCAACCACAAAGGCGCCGTCTCCAGACATAAGAAAAAGAGGTGCTCAACTGACTCAATGCCAGCCCCACATAAAGGGCAACTGCCTGAAATCGACCCAAGCAGCCTAACACAGCGGTCTCGGGTCATTAGCCTCTTCCTCCTAAACATCCACAAGAAAAAAACGATCCTCTCGGGAGGCCAAGGCCCCAAAAGAAACTGCAATCCCTCTCCAGCTCAGCTGACTTCGACGGAGGAGGACGACAAATGGCCCTGTATGCCCTTCTAACCGAGAAGCCTTCACCATGCCACACCCAATGGTCTCTATCTCCAGAAGGGCCCCCAAACACCCTTAACGAATCAAGTAAAGATAAGAACTCCTCCAATCGGGGATCCGAGAAGTTAGAGCGAAACAACGGCATCCAGTTCCCCTCCTCCCAGCATGAAGCAACACGAGCCTCCTGGTCCGAAGCCAAAGCAAATAAACGGGAGAAACAGACGCAAAGCGCGCCACTGTTCGTCCAGTCATCCCTCCAGAAGGTGAAAGATTCCCCATTCCCAAGCACTGGTCTGAAAAGAGCACGAAATCTGGGGATGACTGACATGATCCCTTTCCAAAAGGGTGAAGGACGCACCCGAAGACCGACTCTCTCCGGAGCAATAGCCGAGACGCCGTAGATCTGACGAACCAACGAAGTGCAGAGGTCCTCAGAGCACCCCCAGATCCTGCTCACCCACTTCAACAGAAGAGCCTCATTAATCGCGTCAAGACGCCTGATCGCGAGACCTCCCTTGCTCTTTGGGAGAGTGATAGTCTCCCAGTCCACGAGATGAACGCCGGGAGCCCCCTGTCCGTTCTTGGCCCATAAAAATCTGCGCATCAAGCTTTCCAAACACCTCCGAATGCCCGCCGACTTGAGCCTCGATGAGGCGAATAGACCGGAATGGACGAGAGGAACGCCTTCAGAAGAACCAAGCATCCCCCTTGGAAAGGATCGACAACTTCCAACCATCGAGCTTCCTCCAACTTCTCCACAACCGATAACCAATCAGCCAGCCTGGCCCTGCCAACCGAGAGAGGAACACCCAAGTATATCAGGGGTAGATGGGCGCAAGAAGTTCCCGTCACAACGCTGCACAGACGTGCCTCCTCATCGGAGAGGCCAAAAGTAACCACCTTTGACTTGGCCGTGTTCAGGACAAGCCCCAACATCTCCCCAAAAAGCTCAAGAGTGAGCGCCAAGCCGCCCCTTCCATGTTGCCACCTTCCACGAAGAAAATGGTGTCATCCTCATACTGCAAAGGGGAATCCACAAACCATCTTTCTCGTACCCACGAGTCAAGCCAGCGTCCTGCACCCGGGAAACCATACACGCCAAGACGTCCGATGCAATGATGGAGAGTAAGGGAGCAAGCGGGTAGCCCTGTCTGACTCCCCACTGCGGCTAAAAATAACCTCCCTCAGGATGCCCATTAACTAGCACATACATCAACACAGTAGTAACACATCACTTCATCCACGAAATCCAAAGCTCAGGGAACCCCCTTCTATGCAACGCTGCCTAGAGAAACCGTCAGTCAATGGTATCACATGCCTTCGCGAAGTCAACCTTCCAAAGAAGAGCCTCCTTACTTGTTCTCTTCCAGTCGACAATGATCTCAGTGCCCAAAACCAAGCCCTCCGCAATCTGCCTACCGGGAACGAATGCCGCCTGAAAAGGAGATATAATGTGCTCAAGAACTCTACTGAGTCGGACTGCGAAAACCTTCGCCACTATCAAGTACAGAGCGTTGGAGAGAGCGATCGGCCTAAAATCTTCAATCGTGTCCGCTCCCTCCCGCTTAGGGAGGAGGACAATGGGGGCCCTATTGATGCGATCGAAACCCGCATTGCAGCGGCAACACTCCTTCATAACTGCCAATACCTCCACAGCAAGGAAATCCCAAAAATCCTTGTAGAAAGAGACCGGGAAACCATCAGGGTCAGGAGCCCCGTCGCCATTCAAACTCCACACAACATCCCACAACGTTTCCATGGTGACCTCCTGTATCAAGCTATCAACGTGGGCAGTCGACAGTCTGTCAGCCCCCACCCCTTACCACCTCCACAATCTTCTCACTCCCCGCGAAGAGAACTCAAGAAAATGATCAGCAATCGCATGCCCAAGCTCCCTGTGACCCTCCACCATGATACTGTCAATATTCATCGATCTGATAGCATTGCCACACCGTCGCCCACACACCATACTGTGAAAGAAGGATGTGTTCGCGTCACCCTCCTTGAGCCAGGTGCTCCTGGAACGTTGCCTCCATTCAGTCACACATTTCTTATCCTCGTAAGCAATCTTCCCAAGGGCCTCCGCACGCTGGAGCAACTCAAGCCCAGAGAGAGGCCGAATATCCTCAGCAGCGTCCAGCACACGGACTTCCTCCTCAGCAACGTCCAGCACACGGACTTCCTCAGCCGTCGCCCTGAAAGCACAACGAGCCTCCCGGGTTTCCCGCTTAAAGTCACACAGGCGCACCCACAAGGAGGACAATTTCTGCAGAAAGCAGGAGGCCGCGGAACCGGCCGTAGGCGCCGAAGCCCAATGAGACTCCACCAAGTCGAAAGGACTCCTCCGGCAGCCAAGCGTAACGGAAAAACCCCCGTGGTGTGGAAAAGTCCCCCGAGTCCCATAGGATCGGGGTGTGGTCAGACCTCGATCGCGGCCTGGAGAAAACAAAGGAAAGAGGAAAAAGCTCCAGCAACTCCGATGAAGCCAGAAACCGGTCGAGGCGAGAACGGGAACCCGAGTTCCTCCAGGTGTACCTGGTCCCAGCCGCATCCATAACCTCGAGCTTCAAAAAATCCACAGCCTCCACAAAATCCGAAGAACCCGGGTTCTGGCCGCCCCATAACCGCAGCCTGTCGAAAGAGAGCAAAGTAATATTGTATTCTCAGCCGATCAACCAAGGATACCCACAGAGAGGCTCCCGAACAGCGTACAAGTCCGCCCAAAGCTGACCTCGCGACTGCGGAAGACAAGGCCCGTAAACGCAGGAAAGAGCGAGCATAGAACCCGTGCTAAGATTCTCCAAAGGCATCGTGAGAACATGAGTGCCTCTCAGCTCCGAACGGAAGGCAGATACAGAGTTCCTCCAAGCCACCGGGAGATCCATGGCAGACCCAGTCGCACCGATAGAACATAATTTCGAAAGTGAGCCCGCCCCAAAGGAGTTCTAAGTTAACGTCGAGACAGGTTCGAGCTTAGTTTCATGCAAGAAGACCACGTCGCAACCCCACTCCACAAATCGCGACCCCAGAGCTCGCCTCTTTTCCGGGTCACCCAGACCCCTGACATTCCAGGAAAGCACCTTCATTAAGAACCAAAGGTGGAGTCCCCAATCCCCGCAGCTCCCGCCACGCGCGCAACCTTATCTTTCTGCTCGGAAACATGCAAAGATGCCACCAATAGTGGTCGAGGGTGCTGCCTCCTGCGGTACCTCTTCCTGGATCTCCTGTCAGCCCCCGGGCCGGAAGCCATGGGGCTCCCATCGCCCGGACCGTCAAAGAAATCTCATCGCAGCTCTCGTGAGCCAACACGATCTAGCAAGACCGGTTCAAATCAGCAACAGAAACGCCCCCAGCGGTGCGGTTGGCCTCACTGGAGACGGAACCCCCACCAGCTGGCCCAGGCAACCGAAGCGCGTCGTGGACCCGAGATGCCCGAATCCGAATCCTCTGCGGGGAAAAGATGGATCCTAAAGCCATCACTGGACCACGCGCGGGACGCGCCCACCTCTGAAGCCAATACACCCGGTTGGACGACCCAGGCGAAACCCGGATCAACGAGAGTCCGCAGAGGAGAAAGGAGGCCCTTGTAGAGAATCCGACTGTCCGACCCGAAAGGCATGAAAGAGGAAATGTTACAGGTTCTATTTAGTTGTAGTTGATGATTTTTCTAGAGTTTCATGGACTTTTCTTCTGAAAAATAAATCTGAGGCAGGAAATGTTATCCAAAATCTTATTAATGAAATCCAGAATGTTTTTTCATCTGCTGTTAAGTATGTGCGTACTGACAATGCCTTAGAATTCTGCACTCGCTCTCTTGCAAATTTCCTTTCTTCTAAAGGCATCATTCACCAAACAACATGTGCGTACACCTCTCAACAAAATGGGGTTGCTGAACGAAAACATAGACATTTTCTTGATATTGCTCGCACATTACTGATTCAGAGTTGTGCTCCATTATCTTTTTGGGGAGATGCCATACTTACAGCATGTTATCTGGTCAACCGAATGCCTACAACTGTTCTTGGGGAAAAGTCCCCGATCTCTGTTCTTTTTCCCGACAGAGACTTGTTTAATCTTACACCTCGAGTCTTCGGGTCTGTTGCGTTTGTCCACCGCTTATCTCCGGGACTTGATAAGCTCTCTCCTAGGGCTATCAAGTGTGTGTTTGTGGGTTACTCCAGAACACAGAAAGGATACCGTTGCTATGATCCTGTTCATAACAAGTACTATGTGAGCGCAGATGTTACATTTTTCGAACCTGTCATGTACTTCTCCCCTGCAGGTGACAGATTGGTCTCCTCCACATCACCAGATTCCACGGTCTATGTTCCTCCACCTCCTAGTCTGGGTCAAACCTCTCCTCCACCGAAACCACCACCACCTCCAGTTGTCCCTTTCCCTAAGTTCTATTCAAGGCGGACTGGCCCTGCTCAAGCTACAAGTCAACCATCCAACACGCCTCAGGTATGTTCTGACGTTAACACTGATGATGGGTTAGATAATGCACCTGTGCAGGAGCCTTTCCTACAGGAGGAAGATCAACCAGTTAGCACGGTCTTGGATGATTTGGACCGCCCCATTGCTCACAGGAAGCAGCGGAGACAGTGTGCCTCCTATCCTCTTGCCTCTTACGTCTCCTTTCATCGTCTCACTGGGGACTTCCAGCGGTTTGCAGCTGCCGTATCATCAGTCGAGATTCCACGGACATATCAGGATGCCATGAAGACTGACTGCTGGCGTTTAGCAATGGAGGAAGAGATGTCTGCCTTGCGATCTCGCGGGACTTGGTCTCTTGTCCCCATTCCTCCAGGTGCATCCGTGGTGAGTTGCAAATGGGTATTTACGGTAAAATATCATGCGGATGGTCGTCTAGACAGATACAAAGCAAGGCTCGTGGCACGAGGATTTACTCAGACATATGGGGTTGATTATTTGGATACTTTCTCCCCGGTGGCGAGACACTCTACTCTACGCATTCTTATGTCTGTTGCTGTGGTACGTAACTGGCCTATTTTCCAGCTTGATGTCAAGAATGCTTTCTTGTATGGTGACCTACAGGAGGAAGTCTACATGCAGCAGCCACCCGGGTTTGCTGCTGAGGGGGAGACCCAGATGGTGTGTAGACTTCATAAGGCTATCTATGGCCTTAAACAGAGTCCTCGGGCATGGTACCAAAAGCTCTCCCAGCTTATGGAACAACAGGGGTTCAGAAGGTCAAATGCGGACCACTCACTGTTTGTCCTGAAGACCCCTAGAGGTACTATTGTCGTTATGATATACGTTGATGACATATTGGTCACAGGAGATGATGCTCAGGGGATTGAGAGAACCAAGTCAATGTTGGGGAGCCAGTTCATTACAAAAGATCTTGGCACAATACGTTACTTTCTGGGGATAGAGTTTGCAAGAAATGCGCAAGGAATGGTGATGACTCAAAGAAAATATGTCACAGATTTGCTAGCTGAAACAGGAATGACTGGATGCAGACCTTCAAGTACACCTATGGACCCGAGCATGAAGCTGTACGATGAGGATACAGAGGAGGTGGACAAGAGAAGGTACAGAGAAATGGTGGGCAAGCTCTTATACATTACCATCACTCGACCGGATATTGCCTTTGCAGTAAACCGGGTGAGTCAATTCATGGAGCAGCCGAGGCAAGTTCATATGGATGCCGTGCATATGATATTGAGATATCTGAAGTCTTCCCCAGGCGCAGGGTTGCTGTTCAAGAAAGATACAGATCTGTCTATTTCAGCCTGCGCAGATGCAGATTATGCAGGATGTCCAAGGGATCGTAAGTCTACCTCTGGATTTGCTATCTTCATAGGAAGCTCCTTAGTCTCGTGGAAAAGCAAGAAGCAGACTGTTGTGGCGAGATCCAGTGCCGAATCCGAGTACAGAGCCATGGCTCAGGCAACCACGGAGATGATGTGGGTTAAAGCAGTTTTAGAAGATCTGAATGTCAATGTCCCCTTGCCTATGAACCTTCAATGTGATAATCAGGCATCATTATTTATTGCCAACAATCCAGCCTTCCATGAGAGAACAAAGCACATCGAGGTGGATTGTCATTATACTAGGGACATGATTCAGAAGGGCTTCATTTCCACATCACATGTCAGTTCAGAGGACCAGACTGCTGACATATTCACGAAGCCATTGCTCAGAGGACCTTTCCAGAGATGTTCGTCCAAGCTGAGCATGATAGATATCTATGCTCCATCTTGAGGGGGAGTGTAGAGAATTACTTATGTTACGTTTTAAGTGTTTCGTAATTACTACTTATGTTTTGTAAGACTCTGTAATTTACCCAAGGGTTTTCTCTCTATATAAGAGATCCGAGGGCTCTATAGAATAAAATATCTCAGTACTCTTTTACCCTAACACGAACGGATCCCGAGAAACGGAAGGGCGTGGGAGAGGCGCAAACAACCATGGCAGACTCCTCGGGGCCCTCCAGACGCTTCGACTCCTCAGCGCCAACAACCCTACCAAGCTGCACGTGTGCCATTGGCGAAACTACTTCCGATGTAGGAGACGAGGCGTCGTCGCCTGCCTCCTCCCATTCCGGTGGTGGTGGAGGAGAAATGAGGCAAATATGGAGCTGGAATGAAAAACGACCAAATTTCATGCACCCCATCGACACCGACACCACGCCACGGGGGCAATCCAACAGAACCAAAGCAACCTCCGGGTCGGAACCCAGGGAGGTCCCATCCTCCAGAACCCGAATGAGAGAACCCAAACGCGTAAGCGGTTCCCGCAAAGCCCCGAGCATAGGTGAGAGGAAGGGCGCCCCACGCATAATCGTCGCCCGCACGACAGAGCGAAAGTCTGCATCATCCGCGAACCGAGGATATCTCCATGCGATAGTATCCCCATCTTGCGGAGAGAGGAATGACTCCCTTTTAGCCATCGACAAGCCCCTGACACAACAACGTCCAATGCCCGGCATGACGACGTCACCACCAAACCCTCTTCCGAACCGACGAGAAAGCGATGCCTCCACCAAAGGCTCGAGAATGCCTTCGCCAAATGTTTTTTTCTTGCTGATATTTCTCTTTTTTTATAACAGTTTCTTCATCTTTTTTTTCAAATAACCTAATCATTTTCCCGTCTTTTCTTCTTTTTTGCAATTCCCCCCTTGCGTACGACTTTTCTTTTGTATGTGCCTTTTCTCAATAATAACCTTTTTTGGAATTTGGCCCGAATAGGGCCAAACAAATGCAGCTTTCTTCTTCCTTTTTTTAAATTGTTGCAGCCCAAGCTGGGGTCCCCCGTTTTTTTAAAAAGAAACCACGACCCACTTGGCCTCTCCCCCTTTTCTTATTTAGGATTCCCAATGGGAACCTCTTCTCTTGAAAGGCCGATAGCCCCGATAGGGCTCCTGCTGTGTGTTGCTGGAGGCTTGACGGCGACGTTGCCAGGAGATGATGGAGGGTGCTGCGGTGCCCGTCGCTGCCGAGAGGTGAAGTCGGGGCTCGCCTTCAGGAGCTGCGCCATAATGGTACGCAAGAAGATGAGATCGCCACCTTCGCTTACACTGCTCCTCGCTGGAGGGCATCGACACCTGGACGGTCTCCACTGCCTTGAGATATGGAGAGTGGCGCGTTGAGAACTGGGGAGGAGTCGTGTTGTCTGCGTGCCATGGAGGAAATGTCGTCTGCACGCCTGCATGGAGAGAGGGCCACCGTCAAAATTGGTGCTCGTAAGGCACTTCTTGGAGAACCGCCTGCCTGGAGAAGATGAGATGCGATGCCACCTTTTTCCTCTCATGAGAAGAGAGCTTGATCGCCGTTGGAAGAGATGGAGCGACACAAGAGGAGGTGCGCCAGATTTGCGCCGCCACCTTGGCTTGGAGAGGAGCTTGCGTGGTGCTAGGGTTCCCAGCTGAGGAATCCATCACCGTCGCCGGTGCTTCTTGGAGGAGGCGGCCATAAGGGTTGCGTTATCGGGGTGTACCACCCAGGGATCGCGCAAGTGGCTGATTGGTAGGGCTATGCAAAGGGGATAGGGTTCCCCAACGGAATTTTTTTCCGAAGACGTTGTTGGGAGGGCCTCTGCCTAGGGATAAGCATGGACCGGGTTGGGTTGGGCCCTGAATGGCCCAGGCCCATTTAAAATTTCAGGATTTGGGCTGGGCCCAAGGCCCGCATTTTTTTTATTTTTGGCGACCCAAACATAAGCCCGACCCAATTTTCATGGACCGAGCTTTGGCTGGGCCGACCTATATAAATATGCATGTATCAAGATTATACTACTTTTGTTTCATATTTTCAAGCTGAATTTATATAATTTTGATATTTAAAGAGTGGGCAAACTCTACGCTTTTACGAAAGTTAAAATAACAAAAACTATAAATAAAGAAGAAGAGGAATTAAATGTGAAGAATAGATCCATACTGAGACAATACAAATATAATAGCATATCAAATGTGATTAGCAAATGTCGTACATGAGAAATTCTTGGAACTAGGAAGGCAAGCTGAATAGACATTACTTGGCTGATCTTGTTGTGAATCTGGTGACATCTATAACAAATTAAGAATACATTACATTCTTTGAATTCAATATATAATACAAGAAGAGTGCGTATATTAAAGAAGGTTTGCAGCAGCAAAGCATGTACAGGAAGAGCATCTAAATTGACATTATCCTTCTTGCTAATATTTGCATGTTCAGGTTTCTGGTTTATAAATGCATTAATATGCTGGTACAAGTAAACAGATTTGCAGCAGGCATGTACTTCTACATCGAGGGCAGTATATTAAAGAAGAGCATGTACTTCTACTTTGGTTTTGGCTTTTGCTTTTAAGGGGATTGGAAGGGATCTTTTGTTCACCTCTGCATCCATTCAGATTTAGATAATGGATGGGCAAATTAACAGAATCCTTAGTAACACCCCTTTCTCCACTTTTTATTGTTATTTAAGCTTTCGTAAATGTGTCAGGGTTAAGGGTTTGGATTTGTCTAGAAAGAAATTTAAGTTTTTGAAGCACCCTGCATTCTTTTCACGGCGACTTTCTCTCATTTCTTCACTCACATACCAAACTTCTCTTGGTCATGTTGTGCCGAATGTCGACACAATCAGCACCTTTTTTATTACCTTTTTTCGCCACGCTTTATCTGCAAATAGCCATACTACTTGGATCTCCAACAATATTCACTATAAACTTGTTTGAACAGTTTTTTTGTTGAACCTTTTTGAGATTCATTTACGTAGTTCTTGTGGACCTCTCGGTGTATGTGCATGTGTCTGTGTATGTTTGTATATATGTTTGTAGTAATGTTTCTCTCCCACTTCTTTACATGCACTTTGGTAGCTTACCAAGTGCCAAAGTTCTCAGTCGGGACTACACATTTCTAACCATGCATCACAATCGATTTCTAAATAAATTGCTACTTCTAAAAAAGTGATAAGTACGAAGGTGCCAAGTAACATGCCATAAACTGTGTCGAAAATGGCATTTATTCATAAATTAGTAAATAATTCAAGAATTGATCATAACTCCACCCCACCTGCAATGCTTCATTACAAGTTCATTTTTCTCATATTTAAGGTTGTAGTATTGCTGGGCGAAAGAATAATGGTGATACATACTACATCCACCCACTTAAATTTTCTAACCATCATTAGCAGTTATTTGTAGGTTTGGATGACAGAGCATCTTGTGTCCTGTATCGTACCTACTTGGAAGCTCATGTTGCGTGTTTAATAAACTTTAAAACTGATTCCACTTCTTCAATGTATGGATAAATATCATTTGTCAGCGATACTACTAATATTAATGGAATTTTTACATCCTCATCTTTTGAATTCGTTCTTTGGTATGACTAGATTTGTCTGTTGACTCTTCCTTAATATGGTATGACTAGATTTGTTTGTTGACTCTTCCTTAATATGGTACAGGTGGAACATATGCTAAGCAATCGCTTACTGGAGTTTATAAATATCGATTTGCAAGAAGTGAAGGTTTGCCTTTGTTTCTTTCCTGTAGATTTTATTTGTTATATAAATATGGTGTTTCTTTATGGGGCCACATCCACTTGAGCATCTTCATCTCAACAGCAACAACAAAGCCGTTTCCCACAATTAAGTGGGGTCGGCTATATGGATTTTTGCCTCCATTCAGATCTATTTCGGATCATTCCCGGGCTTAAATCCAAATAAATAGGATTCACTTGGATAGTCTCATTCCAACATTTCTTGGGCCTTCCTCGCCCTCTCGTAACTGGCTCAACATCCCACATCCTGCATCTTTTAATTGTTGCATTAACCGACCACCTTTGCATATTGTTAAACCATCTTAAGCGTTTTTTCTCATCTTATCCTCTATCGAAGCTTAGAGAAACATATGAACTAAGCATTATATGTACATGACTAGCCGTACAACACTTAAGCAATTAGGTCTAACTACATCTCTATAATATGGACCTTTTCAAAAGTATTTTTTGAAAAGCTTAATTAATCACATGACTCACGATAAGGCAAAGAGGAGAGACTCTTAGATGGAGGGGTCTGGAGGATAAAACTTAACAATGGAGAAAACCGTGTGATGTGAGCAAATCTCCATGTTGGGTCTGGTGATGCGAGGAATTCCTAGGCGATGCATGCGGGGGAGCCTAACGACAATTCAATTGGTACGAGTATCCTTGGTGCTGTAAGTGGGGGCTATATTTGAGGTCTGTGCGGAGCAAGATGTTCCTAGAGGGCGCATATCTTGGAGTACTGCCTGAAGCGAGGTTGGTTTGGGCCTTTTGTGTGTGGGGGTCTAGGCAAGTTTGAGGGCTCAACTTGTACGGGGTTCAGAGCTAGGAAGGTTGTCATGGGGAGGGAATTTGATGAGGGCAATGGCAAGTGGTTGGTTTTCCGATGACATCGCGGACACATGCATTGGTTGTTGGACGCTTTAGTAATAGATGTTCGGTACTACTGAAGTGGCATTGCAACAACACGATTGTGCTGTGGATGGGGAATGGCACTCTTGGACGACTTCATGCGAGTTTTCGAGGGTTAAGGAGAACTCATCTCATTGGCGAGTTCACCTTGCTAATGCGGCGTAGTCCTCGGAGCAATTGACTGTTGAGGAGATCTTTTCTCTGTTGATGGGATCCTGCTGTTGTGAAGTGATCATGTTCTTATTGCTACTTTTGTGGTGAGCCCCAGTAGTAGGCATATAGGTGCATATTGCGGCGCCCCTGTGCTTCCAGGATTATGCTGGTTAGGTGGAGATGAGACGTATGTTCTTTGTTTCACACATATGCCTTGTACCTTGTGGCATAATCTGTTTCCAAGCTGCTTTTGGGGGTTGGGGATGATGATTGATCTTATTTTTGACGGGTTTCCGTCGAGTTTGGACATTAGTCTCGTGGTGATGGTGTAGGGTTGCTCCACAACCCAGAATTTTGAGGCTACCAATGTGGTTGGTCTGTCCTCTTTCTGTCTTCTTGCACCGATGTCCGAGTCTCCGATTGATTTGTCTGGGGTGGTGGCTATTGGTCAGCTCGACTGTTGCTGCCACGAATTTCTAGGTTGGTAGCGCCTCGAACCCTGGTCCTTCGACGACACCATTTGTTGTATCTGTAGCAGATTACTTCATGGGATCAGACCTGCTGCTTGGATTCAATTGATTGTGATGTACTCATGCAATAGATCTTAAATTCCTGTTGAATTTGAAGTTGGGCTCTTACTCAGATCGAGTGCGAATATATGAGTGGGGTTTCTTTCATGGGCCCTTACGACCTTCTTTCATCGGGCTCTCAGGGAATTTTCTTGTCACCACCTCATTCGTTGATCCTCTCTAGTGACTGGTGGCTATAAGGTTGTCATCTTTTGATGCAGCGTGAAACCCACAGATAGGGCCAATTATTTATCTAATTTTACTGGTTAATTTTATTTACGTTTATTTAAGTTGTAGTGTCGCTAATTAAATAAATGAGATCGCCTGTGATCTCCAGTAATTAGTTATAGATTTGATTTTTAAATTAGTCGGTTAATTGGTTAGAGTCTAATTATGACAATTAGTTGTCAATTTAAATTAGTTTACTATTTTTGTAATCTCATCCCTCCTATATAAAGGGATGAGGGTCCATTGTTCTAGGCAGTTCAGATTTATGAAAAGTTGAGAATTATTCTCTATCCCTCTCTCTCTCCTCTCTTCCCCTCGCGGTCTTCGCGCTTCTCCTCCCTCAACCCCTCGTTTCCGACGAGTTTTCTCTCATCATCCCCTCCATTTTCTTCTACCAAACAATCTCCACCGTTCAAAATATTTTTTTATCGCCGTGCAAATCTCCGTTTGCATCATTTGGTATCAGAGCATGGCAACCGAATCGTCCCTACGATTCGACGATCCCGTCGCGTATTGGAAGATGCAATATGATTTGAGTTGCATATCTCATGGTTCGCGTTCACGCGCACGTCAACAAAAGTTCAAGAGCGTCTTATGTCAAGCATCAAGGTTCATGCATGGCTGGATGCGCAAGTCGATGAAGATTCGTTCGACGATGACAAAATTCAGATCATCGAAGCTGCTGACCAAGGGCCCATCTTCGACGAAGATCCAACCGTCTACGATGAACAGCCCGTTGTTCAGATCAGTTCGGAAGAAAAAGAAGCCGAAACAGGCGCTGTCCCGAAGGTTTCAGATCAGGCCCCATCACCAACGGCGTCCCCGATGGCAGCCCCAACCCCCCAGCGGTTTCCCAGGACGTCCAGCCCCTCGCCGCTCTGCCGGCGGCCCCTCCCGCGACCCCCAACCCCCCCTGCGACTCAACCCCGACGCCGCCCCTCTTCCCCTGCCTTCCCCGGCCGCACCTCTCGGCCCCGCCAACCCGTGACCCGCCCCCGCGCCGCCTCCTCCCTGCCCCGGAATCCCCTCCGTCGCGCCGCATCGCCCCTTTCCCCTACAACCCAAACCACCGCGCCCACCACCCCCGCGACGCCGCTCCCAAATCCCCTCCGAACCGCCTACGCCTCCTCTTCCCAGACTCCAACCCGCCCCGCCACCTCCATTCCACCCCCGCCCTCGCTCATGCATCGCCACCCTTCCCTCTCCTTGTCACCGCCTTCCCCAGGAGCCCCCGCCTCCTCTCTCTACCCCACAACCCCTCCCTCGCCATCCCCTCTTCCCACAGACGACGCCTCCCAACTCGATCGGACACCCCATGCCGCCCCACCGAACCCGATCTCGCCCCCCAGTGCTCGCGCCCTCCCGCGCAAAGCCCCTGGCGACCCCCGCCTCCCCGCAGAGCCGCACCGGCCCCGCCCGCCGTCGAGAAGCCGTCGCCCCAGCCCACGCTATTGGAGGATGAAACTCGGGCAAACCCTAACTGGGGTCCCGAGGGTTACGGGATTCGAGTCCCACGGCAGGTGGGATTGGAAATCCCTTGGGAAATTTTACAAGAAAGCCCATCCTGGTAACAAATTTTATTTAAAGGGAAGGTTCAAGAACTCCTCTTATGAAAAGTACTTAAGTGAAGGGGCGCAAAAATTGCGCCTAAGCCCCCAGCGGCAAAAATATTTAAAAAAGGAGGCTACAAATCAGAAATCTGGGGATCCCCCTTATCCAAATTGGACTAGGGCCTTGGGCTTCCCCTATATAAATACCCCATGGCTTCATTCCTTGGACACATCTCCTCCCCTCCTCTCCTTGTGTCATTGCTTCGCTATGGATTCTCCGAAGGCCATGTTGTTCATGCCTCATCAATTCTTCGATCATCACAAGGATGGGACAACAATCAAGAAGACACCGCCGTTCGCGCCACACATGTTCTTCAACCACGAAGGCCGCGTCCCCCACGGTCGCGTATGGGCTCCACCGTTTGCTCCAGACCAATTCTTCCAAAAGATAACTGAGCACGCAGATTCGACCTCCAAGCCTGCAGATCCAGCAATTCGTCGGGAGACGAATTTTTAAAGAGGGAGAGAGTTGATGCAGCGTGAAACCCACGGATAGGGCTAATTATTTATCTAATTTTATTGGTTAATTTTATTTACGTTTATTTAAGTTGTAGTGTCGCTAATTAAATAAATGAGATCGCCTGTGTGATCTCCAGTAATTAGTCATAGATTTGGTTGTCTAATTAGGACAATTAGTTGTCAATTTAAATTAGTTTACTATTTTTGTAATCTCATCCCTCCTATATAAAGGGATGAGGGTCCATTGTTCTAGGCAGTTCAGATTTATGAAAAGTTGAGAATTATTCTCTATCCCTCTCTCTCTCATCTCTTCCCCTCGCGGTCTTCGCGCTTCTCCTCCCTCAACCCCTCGTTTCCGACGAGTTTTCTCTCATCATCCCCTCCATTTTCTTCTACCAAACAATCTCCACCGTTCAAAATATTTTTTATCGCCATGCAAATCTCCGTTTGCATCATCTTTGCGTTAGTTTCTTGTGTTGAGGTCGTGCTCCCAAACCCGCAGCCTTTGGTAGTGCCCATGTCTCGAATTTTGAAGTGACGAAACATTCACGGTGAAGAAAGTGTTCGAGGCTATTTCTGCTTTAATACTATCCAATATGAGAGACATGGAGCAACTGCGCATGTCTTTGGGAGGGGAAGGTCCCCACACAAATTAAGGTGTTGCTATAGCTGCTTAGAAGGGTAGGATTCTGACTGGAGCATGCATGATCAAGATCTTCCTTGGTTCCGATGGCCGTATGAGAGATGTGGGGCAAAAGTTGGGGACATTGACTACTTATCTTTCAAGTGTCATGGATCGAAAGATACTTGGGAGGCAGCCACCTTACCATTTTTTTAGAGGAAGGAGGGTGAGTTCCCACGTGGGGGTTTACCGCTAAAAAAATCCATTTCCCGAAATTTAAGTTACATTATCGTAAAAGCCAGAAATTGTAGAGCGCATTACAATGATTTGCAACATTTACATCGGAAAATCTCTTGTTTTTGAAGGCAAGTTCATTTCGACCCAACCATATTGCCCATAAGGCTACAAAAAGGTTTGGCACAATCATCCGTCGAGTTGTTGCCAACCGTCCGGATTGCTCTCCAGAACGTCGCAGCATCGTCCGTTGGCAACCAGTGTATTCCCACCGCTCTCCAAATCTGCTCTGATGTCAGACACATGAAGAATAAGTGCTCGGCATCTTCCTCCAATCCCTCGCACCTGTCACAACGAGCATTGACTGCCCCCAACAACCTTCTCCTCCTAACTTTGTCGTACACGCGTCCTTTTCTCAAGCACCACAAGAAAACCTTGACCCTGCATGCGACCTTCGACGCCCAAACTACCTGCATGTCACGGCAGAGCTCGTCATCCGTATCGTCAGTAGACTGCCTCAAGGCCAGATATGCTTTCTTGACAGAGAATTTTGTGCCCCCCAACGGTAGTGGTCTCTTCCCCTCGAGAGGTCACCAGTAGGGGGGATGTCAGCCTGCAACCTAAGATATTCCTCCAAGCGCTGCGCGAATAGATCCGCCAGGAAAGATGGAGTCCATGACCCCGAAGAAGCCACCTGAGCCAGAGAACCGTCCTTCGAAGTCGAAAGAGCAAAAAGCCTGGTATATCTGTCTTACAAAGAACCGTCGCCAGTCTAGTCATCCCGCGAGAACCTGAACAGCTCGCGGCTCAGAGGGCCATTCCAAAAGTGTTCTTCCAAGCTGAGCATGATTGACATCTATGCTCCATCTTGAGGGGGAGTGTAGAGATATTTCTATATTCTATGTACCCTTTCTGCTATCCTTATTTTCTTGTATCCATCTTATGTAATTTACCCATAGACCTTCTCTATATGAGAGCCTAGGGTTCTCTGGAATAAATAATTTTTCTCTTCTTCCAACACACCCCTCTCATGTGCCGATTTCACATTGCACATAACATATGCCTTGTGCTGGCCATCAGGGTTGTCAGAAATGCATTGATATTCATCACCTTGAGAATATAGTGGCACATGCATGCGTTTTGTTTGAATCATTGATGAACTGCTTGTAATTACTGTTGGGAAAAATGAGCAACTTAATATTCTAAGGAACCCTAGGCTCTCATATATAGGGACATACCTCACGGGTAAAATACATAGTAGTCCATAAAGTAAACAGGAATTACAAGAAGGTACATAATATAATAATAATAATATCGGTCTCTACACTCCCCCTCAAGGTGGAGCATAGATGTCTATCATGCTCAGCTTGGAAGAACATCTCTGGAAGGGTCCTCTGAGTAACGGCTTGGTGAATATGTCAGCAGTCTGATCCCCTGAGCTCACGTGAGATGTAGATATCATGCCTCTCTGGATCAAGTCTCTCGTGTAACGGCAGTCAACTTCGATATGGTTTGTTCTTTCATGGAATGCTGGATTATTGGCAATAAACAATGCTGCCTGATTGTCACACTGAAGTTGCATGGGTAAAGGTACAGCTATATGTAGATCCTCTAGCACAGATCGAACCCACATCATCTCCGTGCTTGCTTGCATCATGGCCTTATATTCAGATTCGGCACTGGACCTTGCCACAACAGTTTGTTTCTTGCTTTTCCAAGAAACCAGAGAGCTCCCAACAAAAACAACAAATCCTGAGGTTGACTTTCGATCCTTAGGGCACCCTGCATAATCGGCGTCTGCACATGCTGAAATAGATAAATATGTGCCCTTTTGAAATAGCAACCCTGAACTTGGAGAGGATTTTAGATACCTCAGTATCATATATATGGCATCCATATGAACTTGTCTCGATTGCTCCATAAATTGACTCACCCTGCTTATTCCAAAGGCAATATCAGGTCGAGTTATGCTAATATAAAGAAGCTTACCCACCATTTCTCTATATCTCCTCTTGTCTACTTCAGCAATGTCAACGTCATACAGCTTCATGCTTGGATCCATGGCAATACTTGATGGTCTGCATCCAACCATGCCTGTTTCAGTCAAAAAATCTGTAATGTACTTCCTTTGGGTCATCACCAGACCCTGCGCATTCCTGGCAAATTCCAACCCCAGAAAATATCTTAGGGTTCCAAGATCCTTCGTGACGAACTGATGGCCCAAAAATGCTTTTGCCCTCTCTATTCCCTGAACATCATATCCTGTAACCAGAATATCATCAACATAGACCATGATGACAAGCGTACCTGCCGAAGACTTCTGAATAAACAACGAGTAATATGCATTTGATCTTTTGAACCCCTGTCGTGCAATCAGATGGGAAAGCTTCTGAAACCACACCCTTGGGCTCTGTTTAAGGCCATAAATTACCTTGTGAAGTCTAAACACCATATGCTTCTCCCCCTCAGCAGTAAACCCTGGTGGCTGCTGCATGTTGACTTCCTCCTGCAAATCTCTATACAAGAAGGAATTCTTGACATCAAGTTGAGATATAGTCCAGTCACGTACCACAGCAACATATATGAGAACACGAAGAGTAGAGTGACGAGCCACTGGAGAAAAAGTATCCATATAGTCCATGCCATAGGTTTGTGTGAAACCTCTCGCAACCAACCGTGCCTTGTATCGATCTAGACTGCCATCAGCTTGGTATATAACTGTGAATACCCATTTACAGCTAACAATGGATGCATCAGTAGGAGCTTTAACCAAGCTCCATGTGCCAAGAGACTGTAAGGCACGCATTTCCTCTTCCATAGCCAGTCACCAACAATCAATCTTCATAGCTTCTTGATAGGTCCGTGGTATGTCCACGGAAGATAACGTCGCCGCAGATCTCTGAAAGTCGCCTGTGAGGCGATGAAAAGACACCTGGGAAGCAAAAGGATAAGACGCACACGTCCGCTTCTGCTTCCGGATAGCAATAGGAATATCCAGGTCGTCGTTAACTGTACTGGATGGTGTAGTCTCCTCCTGAAATGAAGAATCGTGCACATGTACCATATCTGACCCATCAGTAGTGATGCCATCTGAACATACCTGAGGCGTGATGGATGCCTGACGTGTAGTCTGAGCAGGACCTGACCGACATGTATAGAATTTTGGTAGAGGTGGTATAGGAGGTTGTGGAGGTGGTGGTGGTGGAGGTGACATTTGATGC
Source organism: Ottelia alismoides (assembly GCA_037367405.1). NCBI lineage: Eukaryota > Viridiplantae > Streptophyta > Magnoliopsida > Alismatales > Hydrocharitaceae > Ottelia > Ottelia alismoides. The sequence goes on from JAZKJV010008563.1 coordinate 165,904, forward strand.
AAAAATGATTCGGCAACGGCGAATAAAATTATAATATTTTGGTGGATTTTCTTGGTGGAAGAAGAGAGGGGTTGAGAAGAGAAATTGGAGGGTTGAGAGGAAGAAAAACTCGTCGGAATGAGGGGTTTGGAGAAGAAGACCGCGGAGATCGCGTGGAGGGAGAGAGAGAGGGGATAGAGATAACAATCTCAATTTTTACTTCATAATTGACCCCTAAAAACAATGGGCTACCCTCTCTTTATATAGGAGAGAGGGTTTACAAAAATAGTAAATAAATCAAATTAACAACTAATTTAATCCTAATTGACCTCTAACTACCTTAATTGGACTCTAAATTATTTAATTGACCCGAATTACATTTAAACTCTACGAAATAAACGTTGAGATCACAGACGATCTCAATTATTTAATTAGACCAATACGACCGCTAAAAACGTAAATAAAATTGATTATTATTTAATTAAATAAATGTGGCCCCATAATTCGGGGTCACGCTGCATCAACTCTCCACCGCTTTAAAAATTCGGCTCCTGACGAATTGCGTGAACTGCATGCTTGGAGGATGAATCGGCGGCTTCAATTGTCTTCTGGAAGAACATGTGGGGCGTGAACGACGGGGTCCATGTGTGGGCGGGAGAGGCGCGACTGCCGTGGTTGAAAAACATGTGCGGTGCGTACGGCGGCGGCGTCGCGACTGTTGACTCCTTCCCATGATGCTCAAAAATTTGATGCGGCATGGAGAATATGGCCCTTGAATAATCCATAATGAAGCAATGGCACAGGGAGAGGAGAAAAGGGAATGTGGCTAAAGAATGAAGCCATGGGGTCCTTAAATAGGGAAAACCCAAGATGATAGTCCTATTTGGATAAGGAGTAGCCCCCTTTTTTAAATATTTCCGCCGCCAGGGGTGTGGGCGCAATTTTCGCACCCCTTTATTTTTTCTTTCCCTCTTATGGATGTTGAACTTTCTGTAAATATGGGAAGTTTGGGTTTTATTCTCGCAAATTTTCCCACTTAATTTCCCATTCCCCTTTTCCAGGGATTTGATAGCCCTCCGCTTCGGGCGATTGGTTAGGGCACGGATTCCCCCTTGCGATATAGGCGCGCGGGGTCGGGGTCCTCGGAACCGCAATGGCGGCGCGGTGGCAGTGGTGTGCCCCGGGCGGAGCGAGTGGAGCAGGGCGATGTGGCGCGCCAGGAAGAGGCGAGGGAGCGTTGGCGAGGCGGTGTGCGAGGAAGAGGTCCGGGGGGAAGAGGCGCGCTGGTGATGCGGCGCTGGGCGGTTGGCGACGCTGGCGCTGGAGAGGTGTGCGGCGGGGTGGGGGAAGAGGTTGGATGCGGGAGAGGAGAGGAGAGGGCGCGGGGTCGGGGGGAGGTTGCGGGAGTAGGAGAAAGCGCACGACCTTGCGCGTGAGGCGCGGGCGCTGAGGGGGGTGAGGTCGGGGCCGGGTTTGCGGGCTGCTGGGATGAGGGGTGGCGGGGTTGTCTCTGGGGGTGCGGTGAGGGCCTGGATGGCCCGCGGGGCTGCCGTGGGGGTAGGGGTTGCCCTCGAGGATGTCGCAGGTGATGGCGGCTGACCTGTAAACTCCCGGACAGCAACTTCTTCTTCCACACGATCAAGCATGGGCCCCCGATCTTCCTTTTTTTCAGTTTTTGAGCGCTGGACAGCAAGGTTGCTCACGACCAGGTCGAGATTTTGGACTTCTCCATCTACGGGATTCTCGTCAAAGATGGGTCCCATGTCTTCGGTTTCACTTTGCATCGAAGTTGTCTCAATAAAACCTTCGGTGTGAATGAAAATACCTTCATTTTTTGCCTCGAAATCGGGTTGAACAGCGGTTGCATAGATCTGATTTTGGTCGTTGGCGGTTGAATCATCGTCGATTTGAGCGTCCAACCATGCGTGCACCTTGATGCATGAGATAAGACGCTGATGGAACTTCTTTGAGCGATGCGGATCACGAGATGGGCGGCGGAGACCGAACTTCGCACACCAATATTCGATCGGATCGTCGAATCGTAGGAACGATTCGAAATCCATGCTCTGATACCAAATGATGCAAAAAAAATTTGGCGCGTCGATAAAATAATTTTTGAATGGTGGAATTTCAGTGGAGAAGAAGATGGAGGGGTTGAGGAGAAAACTCGTCGGTAACGAGGGGTTGAAGGAGAAGAACCGTGAAGACCACGTGGGAGAAGGAGAAGGAGAGAGATAAGGAGATAAACTCAAATTTTCTTTATACTTGACTGTCCCAAAACAATAGCCTATCATCCCTTTATATAGGAGGGATGAGATTACAAAAATAGAAATTCAAATTCAAATTAAAACTACTTATCCTAATTTGACTCTAACCGACTAACTAATTGATTTGAAATAAATTCAAATCTCTAATTGACTCTAACTAACTAAATTGAGATCACACGTGATCTCTTTATTTAAATAAAAATGCGACAATCGAATAAAATTTAATGGATAAAAATATGAAGCCCTATATGTTAATTTTGTGCTGCATCAACATTGGATTAGGTGACGTAGGAATTGGAGCAGGAGCGGACTCAGGTGAACTCAAACTAGGAGGCGGAGGAACATAGACATCATCGTTGGTAGTGGATGGGACTTGCTTGTCACTTGTAGGAGAAAAGTACATAACAGACTCAAAAAACGTGACATCAGCACTGACAAAGTATTTCTTGTTTATGGGATCATAACAGCGATAGCCCTTCTGAGTCCGAGAGTAACCTACAAAGACACACTTGACAGCTCTAGGAGAGAGTTTGTCGAGTCCAGGAGACAAGAGATGAACAAACGCAACAGTACCGAAGATCCGAGGAGTAAGTGAGAATAATTCCTTATCAGGAAAAATGATAGAAAGAGGAATTTTCTCACCAAAGACAGATGACGACATACGGTTGACCAGTTAGCAAGCTGTAAGGACAGCATCCCCCCAGAAAGTGATTGGAGCACAACTCTGAATAAGGAGGGTTCTAGTGATGTCAAGAAGGTGACGATGCTTTCTTTCTGCCACGCCATTTTGCTGAGATGTGTAAGCACAAGTGGTTTGGTGAATAATGCCCTTAGACGAGAGAAACTGAGAGAGAGACTGGGTGTAAAATTCCAGTGCATTATCTGTACGAACATATTTGACAGTAGAGGAAAAACATTCTGCAGTTCATTAATCAAATTTTTAATAACATCCCCTGCTTCGGATTTATTCTTTAAAAGAAAGACGCAAGATACACGAGAGAAATCATCCACTACAACTAAATAAAACCCGTGTCCCTGATGATCAGGTACACGACTCGGACCCCAAATATCAATGTGAAATAACTCAAACGGGGAGCTACTGCTCCGACTTTGACGATTAGGAAAGCTAGACTGATGATGCTTTCCTAACTGACACGCTTCACACCGAATTGATGAATTGGGAGAGATCTGAGGCAGTAAATGTCTCATTTTCTGGAGCGGGAGATGACCAAAACGGAGATGCCAGATGTAAGGAGATACTGGTCCGACGGAATGAGAAGAGACGCCAGCATAGGAGTTTCGGACCAGCCGATACAAACTATTCTGCTCAGAGCCACAACCAATCACCCTGCCGTTAGTATGTCCTGAAAAATAAGAGATGATGAGTCAAATATAGCATGACAGTGCAAATCCTTCGTAATCTTACTAATAGACAACAGATTCATGGAGAATTCAGGAGTATGTAGAACATCCTGTAGGCTTATAGAAGGTGATAAGAAAACCTCCCCCTGTCCAACAAGGGGAGAATGCGTACCGTATGCTATCTGCACTGAGCGACCATGTGGGATTTCCCTGTAGGACTCAAGTCTCTCTCTATCGCGGCAGAGGTGATGGGTGGCACCAGAATCTATAATCCAATCAGATATATCATGACAAGATGTAAATGCAGTAGCACTACCTGAGGTACTAGCAGTAGCAGACGAACTAGCAGAAGCTGTAGCAGCAACATCCGAAGATCCACCAGGAGAATTAGTAGATGATTGTGGCATAATATCTCGTAAACGTGCCACAAGCTCCTCGAATTGGTTATCAGCAGTGGATGCTGACTGGGACAGAACATGGTCGGCTACACGTGCTGATGCTGGAAACCCATGCTTAGTAGCATGTATCCTCCGAGTGGCCTGTGCGATGGCAGAACGAACATGGCTGGCGAAAGCGACCACCCCTACCTCGGGGTCCACGTCCACGACCAGAAGACTGACCACCTCTCACACGCGATACTACCATCGCCGATGGAGGTGGAGTAGAAGTGCTGGAAGAAACAGAGATGCGGCTGAGCCGTCGGTAAACATCCTCTATTGGAGGAATAACTGCATCGGCCAAAATCTGAGAGCGGGCTGCCTCATATTCCGGATCTAGGGCTGCAAGTAGAACGCCCGCCATAGTAGCGTTCCGAAACATCTTCTGCTGCTTAGGTGTCGCCGTGAGGGGTATGATACTGTATAACTTCTCAAACATCCCTTTTAGGGACGTGTACAATGAGTGAAGTGGTCTGCCATTCTGCTTTATCGTGAATATATTATGCTGAAGCTGTAACATCTTGGTCTCATTCTGCATTTGGGAATATGTAGCGGCCATAATATCCCACATTGCCTTGGCAGTGGGCTGATGGAGGACATCATTTGCAATCTCCATCGACAGTATGCCTGACAGCCAAACCTTGGCATAAGAGTCATCAGCCTCCCACGAGGCATATATCACAGTCTTCTCTACCGGCTCATCTTCGGTAAGAATATGCTTCTTACCTTTGGACTTCATGAGACTCATAAACTGCATCGCCCAGAGCTCATAGTTTGTCCCATCCATCTTGACTATAGGTGCAGGACCTTTTGAAGGCACCTATGGAGGGCATATCAACTTTGTTCTCTGACATGTCGCCGAAGATGAAGAACTAGGGATTGTAGACTAGAAACCGGTGTCTACAAAAACTTGATCGGATTTGAGTGCATATGTAGGCGTTACGCACTCAAATCCATGGAGATAGACCGACCGACGAAAGAGTAGGTGTCGGCGTGTAAGGGTGGGGAACCCGACGGTTAGGGTCCCCTACCTAGGACTGGAGTCGGCGGCGTAGGGTGGCCTACGACGTGGCTGGGAGCCCAAGCGTGGAGGGAGGAAGTCGCCGGCGGTGACGTGAAGGGGTGGTGGGGGGGGGGATCCCGGCGGCGTGGAGAGGGGCCCCGACGGCGTCGGCGGAAGGGAGGGAAGAGGTGGCGACTGCGGAAGGGTGGTTAGGGTTTAGGGGAGAGGCGACAGAGCCTAGGGTTAGGGTTAGCCCCTTGGCTCTGATACCACGTTGGGAAAAATGAGCAACTTAATATTCTAAGGAACCCTAGGCTCTCTTATATAGGGAGAGACCTCACGGGTAATATACATAGTAGTCCATAAAGTAAACAAGAATTACGAAAAGGTATATAATATAATAATATTGATATCGGTCTCTACAATTACTACGTAGTTTTCATAAATGGAGTTTTCTTGTGAACATCTTCCATGGGTGCTGAATTTTTTTTTGTTTTTTAAAAGAGTCTCACACTTACAGAGAAAAAGACCCTTCTCATCTGAATATGCTAAACTATTTCGGATGCACAGTGTCCATCTAATCTTCGCAGCGAGTAGCTTCATATGTTATTAATAACTGTCATTAGAAGCACTGGTTATATTATGAAACATGCCATTAATAAAGGACTAAATATGTGTTTTTGTGTCGGTCATTTTCTCTCGGTTTTGCAGGTTTCAAGCAAACAATTTGAAAAAGCCCAGTATGCTTATGACCAGGTATTGCTATTATATATGTACTTTAGATGCCTCTCTTGAAATTATTGATGATCATATCATGCATGGTTATTGATTTTTTTTGAGATCAGGGTGTACTTATATGTTATAATTTTCACTATCCATTGGAATTTTTGCTTTTATTATAGGTTGATCTAAATCAAAGCGAACTTTCTTTGTATACGTATATATTTGACTATCAGGATGGACAGTCTTCTGGATTTTACTTACAAATGTTGATTACTGTAGAGATAATTATATATTCAATGTATTGTTTATTCTATTTTTGTTTATCGTATGGACTACTATGTAATTTACCCATGTGTCCTCTGTATATAAGAGAGCCTAGGGTTCTATGGAATAATAGATCGCTCTTTTTTCCCCAACATGGTATCAGAGCTGGAAACCTAACTCTAACCCTAATCCCTTCCCCCGCCTCCCTCCTTCCGCTGTCCCACCTTAGCGCCGCCTCCTCTCCCGCTGCCACCCTTCTCTCCCACCGCCGAGGCCTCAACCGCCTGCCGCCGGGACCTCCACCGCCCACCGCTGCCTCCACCGCCCATCGCCGGGGCCTCCACCGCCTGGCCTCTCCCCAACGCCGGCGTCCTCCTTCGTAGGGCCCTCTTCCTCTCCATGGATTTGGGTGCGTAACGTCTACATATGCACTCAAATCCCGTCTAGTTTATGTAGACACTCCTTCATTGGTCTACGGATCCTAGTTCTTCGTCTCCGGCATCATGCCAGATAATAAAATTGATATGCCCTCCATAGGTGCATTCAAAAGTCCTGCATCAATAGTCAAGATGGATGGGACGAATTACGAGCTCTGGACGATGCAGTTCATGAGCCTCATGAAGTCCAACGGTAAGAAACATATTCTTACCAAGGAAGAACCGACAACGAAGATTGGGATCTATGCCTCGTGGGAGGCTGACGATTCATATGCCAAGGTCTGGCTCTCAGACACGTTGACGATGGAGATTGCGAACGATGTTCTCCATCAACCCACTGCTAAGGCGATGTGGGGCATTTTGGCGGTTACCTATTCGCAGGTGCGAAATAAGACGAAAATGTTGTAGCTTCAGCATGACATATTCACTATGAAGCAGAATGGTCGGCCATTACATTCCTTGTATACGTCCCTGTTGGGAAAATAAAAGAACTTGTTTATTCCATCAACCCTATGCTCTCTTATATAGGAGAGTAGCCTATGGGTAAATTACATAAAGGGTCCAACAGGAAAGAAAAATAGCACAGAGGTACATAAGAGAATAATATATGTTTACACTCCCCCTCAAGATGGAGCATAGATATCAATCGTGCTCAGCTTGGAATCTTGGATGCACACTTCTGAAATGGGCCTCGCAGTAGTGCCTTAGTAAAAATATCTGATGTTTGATTCTCTGAACTAACATGAGACGTAGAAATGAATCCCTTCTGAATCATGTCACGTATAAAGTGACAGTCAACTTCAATGTGCTTGGTTCGTTCATGGAATGCTGGATTATTTGCAATGAACAAGGCCGCCTGATTGTCACATTCCAAAGCCATAGGAAGTGGAACTTCTATATGTAAATCTGTAAGCACAGCCTTTACCCACATCATTTCTGTGCTCACCCGGGCCATAGCCCTATATTCAGATTCAGCACTAGACCGTGCCACCACAGTTTGTTTTTTGCACCTCCATGAGACTAGAGAATCTCCAACATATACAGCAAACCCAGAGGTGGACTTCCTGTCCTTGGGACACCCTGCGTAATCTGCATCTGCACAAGCTGAGATAGTAGTCTCTTTGCCCTTCTTGAACAACAACAAACCCGCACCTGGAGATGACTTGAGGTACCTGAGTATCATATGTATGGCATCCATGTGTACCTGACGTGGTTGCTCCATGAACTGGCTCACGCGACTCATAGCAAAGGCTATATCGGGTCTAGTAATCGTAATATAAAGAAGTTTACCCACCAGTTCTCTGTATCTTCTACTATCCACCTCCTCTGTATCACCATCATATAGCTTCATACTAGGGTCCATAGGTGTGGTAGCGGGTCAGCAGCCAAGCATTCCTGTTTCACTTAACAGGTCGGTGACATATTTCCTCTGAGACATTACCAACCCTTAAGGATTTCTGGCAAACTACATCCCCGGAAAATATCTAAGGACCCCAAGGTCCTTGGTGACGAATTCACGACCCAGCATTTCTTTCGCCTCGTTTATTCCCAGTTCATCATCACCTGTAATCAGAATGTCATCTACATAGACCATGATTGCAATAATACCTCTGGAAGTCTTTTGTACAATGATCAGCATTAGAACGTTTGTATCCTTGTTTCTCAAAGAGATCTGAGAGCTTCTGGAACTACGCTCTGGGGCTCTGCTTAAGGCCATAGATAGCCTTATGAAGTCTGCACATCATAGGATACTCCCCCTCAACAGCAAAACCAGGTGGCTGTTGCATGTAGACTTCCTCCTGTAAGTCACCATATAAGAACACATTCTTTACATCCAACTGGTATAGTGACCACTCACGAGTAACCGCAACAGACAACAAGATCCATAGAGTGGAATGGCGGGCCACTGGTGAGTATGTATCAAGATAATCCACCCCATATGTCTGTGTAAATCCACGAGCAACAAGATGCGCCTTGTATCTGTCAGTACTGCCATCTGCATTCTGCTTGACTGTAAATACTCACTAGCAGCTCACTAGTGACACATCAGCAGGTACAGGAACCAGACTCCAAGTACCTCTAGACTGAAGAGCTGCCATTTCTTCCTCCATGGCAAGACGCCATCTACTATCCTTCAGTGCGTCTTGGTAATTCCGTGGAATAGCTACTGCTGACAATGCGACGACAAAATTCCTGAAATCTCCAGTTAGTCGATCAAATGACACAGAAGCTGCTAAAGGATAGGATGCACAACTCCTCTTCGACTTTCGTATAGCAATAGGAACATCTAAATCATTTGTGTCCTCGTCTGGCCTCTGTAACACAACCTGCTTAGAAAAATCATCAGATCCATCAATGGTAATATCTTCAGAACATACCTTAGGCGAGCTAGGTGATGAGCAATGACCATGAGCTGAAGTAGGCTTGCGGGTATAATGAAATGGTAAAGGTGAAACCGATATAGTGACAGGGGGTGTAGAAGATGATAACGGTTCTGGTGGTAGTATTGGTGGTGGTGGTGGTGGTGACATGTAAATGGCATCATTATTATTAGCAAGGGGGTATTAATTGATCACCAGAGGCTGAGAAATACATAATAGATTCAAAAAATGTAACATCTGCACTAACAAGGTACCGCCTGCGCAAAGGATCAGAACACTTGTACCCCTTCTTAGTTCTGGGGTACCAAACGAAGACACACTTGACAGCCCTGGGAGAGAGCTTGTCAGTCCCGGGAGACAACTGGTGGACAAACGCAACCGAACCGAACACACGAGTAAGGGAGAATAATTCTTTTCCAGGGAAGATAAGAGAGAAGGGGATCTTCTCACCTAGAACAGATGACGGCATACGATTGATTTGGTAACATGCTGTACGAATAACGTCACCCCAGAAAGAGTGAGGAGCATGACTCTGTATTATGAGCGACCTGGTTACATCCGATAAATGGCGATGTTTCCTTTCAGCAACCCCATTCTGTTGTGAGAGGTATAGGCGCAGGATGTCTGGTGGACGATTCCTTGGGATGAAAAATAACTGGATAGGGCATGAGTACACAATTTCAGGGCATTATCACTTCTCACAATTTTAACAGATGCAGAAAAGACATTACGAATCTCATTAAGAATTGATGATAATATTCCCTGCTTCAGATTTATTCTTTAACAAAAATACCCATGACACTCGAGAGAAATCGTCCACAATAACTATATAAAACCTGTGTCCCTGATGATCAGGAACACGACTCGGACCCCAGATATCGACGTGAAACAACTCAAACTTGGAGGTACTACTCCGACACTGACGACTGGAAAGGTTGAGCGATGATGCTTTCCCAACTGACAAGCCTCACATTGAATAGACGTGTGAGGTGAAACCTGGGGTAACACACGACACAGTTTCTGAAGCGGTAGATGTCCAAAGCGGAGGTGCCATAGCAGGGGAGAGACGGGACCAACAGGTAGAGATGAGGTTCCAGCAAAGGGAGTCTGAGTAAAGCGATATAGGCCTCCTTGATTGCAACACGAATGCACGTACATTGGTGAGTAATGGTGACATCGAGCTCGCCTACGCGACGGTGGTCGCAGATCTTCGATCGGAGCACATTCTCCAATGTCGACAACGACCTTCTGACAACTAATCCAGCCAAGGTGGTGGTGCTCCAATGAGAGGAAAAGATGGTGGTGGCTTGGTTTTGGAGAGAGAAACCTATAATAGCCTATTTATACAGGGAGGTGAAAACGGATCCAAAATTCGAATCCGGTTCTGATTCATATATGGATTTCGATCATCCAACTTAAAATATCAATATCTTAAGCTAGGAATGTTGGAATTTGATGTTCTTGGGCTTGTTGGAAAGATCTCGACGAGCTCTATGAAGTGACGTAGTCATTTAATTTTTTTGGATGTCAAAAATACTCCAAAATTTAGGACAAAAATACGGGATTTCACAATAGTACTTTGTTTAGTTGATAAAAAAATGGATGATAATTGACATCTAAAAGTCACCTTTGGGCTTCCAAAAAATATGATAGATACAAGGTTTTGGCATCCTGCCTTCTCAGTTAAATCGACATACACAACTCCTTCTGCAACACCCACCTTGCCCTTATTGTGGCATTATTCCTCAACGTCTAGTTACTTTGTCTAATGAGATGGTTACTTTGTCCACATCTCCTAATGGTTCTAGTCTTACACATTTTCCTTTAAATGTCTATTGAAATTGTTAGAATGCTACTCATAACAAATAGGGGTGTTCAAAATATTCGGGTCAGTGATGACCCAGCTTGACCCGTACATTTTGACCCTAAAACTCATGGATACCTACTGGGAAATACTGGGTTGGGTATCCTCTATACCATGATGCGTGACCCTTTAAAATCCGCATTTGGATTCTACGACCTCCATTGATTCAAAAGTATGCAAATGATTATGCATGTATATGGACATAAGTGTTATATTTTCTCGCCCGTTTTAAATGGATACATATATATTATCGAATACGAAAAATCTATTACCATTTACGAATAATGGATGCTAGTCAGATACGGATAATAATAGAAGTATACAAATTAGCTTAAATTTACATGTCTTGGATGGGCTTATGCGTGATGATATTCGTAACGGAATTAACCTGTTGCACCCCTATTTAAACTTTTTATCCACCTGTGTTTTTCTAGTGCTCTGTATCTTGTTGTTCCACTGCATTATGACATTCATGTTGACTATCATCCACAATGTATCCTTTATTTAAATGAACCTGCTATATCTTATCAAACTCGAACCCACACCATGAGTAAAAATGCATTTGCCATAAAATTCATAAATAATGCTTGATTTGAATACTCATGTAATAACATAAGAATTAGATTAGTGACAAAATCACGTAACAATGTCGACTTAATTGATCATTTCAATGCACGCCCTCACCAGCATCCTCTACAGCAAATTGAGGGGCACAAGTATTTGTTGCAGTGACAACATTAGTATGCAGTGAAAATCGAGCTTGATAAATGAAGTTAATGCAAAGTATAAATTACCAATCCTGTGCTTCGCTTGCTATTTATCTAACATATAATCAATCTCCTTATGATGAAAGTGATATTTCCCATGGGTACTTGCAGAATAGAAATAAATTGGGTTCCCGTTTGAATCGGGTACCTGTCAGAATGGATTGGGTAGTCCATGACCTAGTTATGATGGGTTGGGCGGGTCACTTTCAAATGGGGCAGCATACCCATCCTATGAACACCCCGTTGAAGTGTCAACTCCGTTAGGGAATATCTCAAGTTTTCTTGGAATAGTATGTATCTCTCTTCAAATTGTTTGTGTGTCTCTCGAGAAATATGCTGATATTCTCATGAGATATGTTGGAGTATATTGTTATGCGTCACTTGTGTAAGATGGGTAAATGGAACCTACCAAGATCCATTTGCCACGTATAGAGTTTAGTCCCACATCTACCAGTGGTGGGACTTGGAGAGTCTGTGGACTATGTAAGAAGCCCCCGACCTCCTGTATCCAAAGAGAAAGTCAATAGACAAAGCAACCCTTTGAGGCGTTCTCCCGTGGTTTCATCCGGCTTCGTAGGGAGTAGGGTTCCACGTTAGAATCCGATGTTCTTCGTTACTCTGATTCTTCTTCCACATTCTTTATTTTTCAACATGGTATCAAAGCCATGTACATTTTCTAACATAGAGCGGATTCGATTCTCGAGGATTTTATGTTCTTGATCTATTTGAAATTTGATTCATAAGGAAGATTCAATTCATGCTTGTTCTTGGGGATTTATATTTGAATATTATTATTCTTTATTATTCAAGTTCGTGATCGAGATCAGAATTCCATTTTAGGATTTCTCTATTGAAAACCTAATTCAAGGAGGTGGCGTCTTCTCCAGTCCAGCTGCAGTTCCCAGGAGGAAAACCCTATCTTCAATAGTAACGGGTTCCAAAGGGCTTCGAAGCTTTATTCGCTTGCATCTCCCGGCAGCGTCCAGACTCCAGTTCCCAGGAAAGATCTTCGCGCCCATCCTTGTGGTATCTATGCGAGCCATCGCGCCCATCCGGGAGGTATCCAGTCGAAACCCAGGCAGAGTTCGCGACTCCAGGCGGTGCCTCGCGCATGCTTTAGGAGCGGCACTCGATGCTCCCGGAGGAGCATTTATCCATTGCGTCTCCTCCTATCGTGGGGCGGCGACAACCTTAGCTGCACCGGACGGCGCTCCGACCCTACCCGCCCTTCAGAGCCTCCTATCGTAGGCGACCGGGCCCCCAGTTCGATGAAACCCAGGCGGTGCTTCACATGTTCTCCTAGAAAGTCGACCTCCCCCATCTCCATCGCGCCAAGTCTCGCATGATCTCCAGTCCAGAGGCACCTCCAGTGGCGGTGGCATCTTTGGGCGGCGGGCTACTCCATCGCCTCCCCAATCTCTAGGGGCGGTAACACCCTCTCGAGGAGCAGAGCACCATGGGCGCGCACGTAGGAAAAGATGGGTTCCCAATTGGGAACCCTAAAATAAAGCCCCATGGGCTGCATGTTAAAAAAGATTTTCCCCTTGTAAGGGCCCAAATGGGCTGCCTGTTATTTAAAAAAATGAAGAGAAAAGAAAAGAGGCCTAAGGGGTATGTGGCTGTCGTGTTTAAAAAAAAGGAAAAGAAGAAGAGGTGCGTACAAAAAAAATCGTAGATGAGAAAAAATACAAAAAAAAGAAAGCCGAGAAAAAATGTGAACGACTTATTTTTTTGAAAAAGGAATTTGACGGTCATAAAAAAGGAAAGAGAAATAGTCGTAAAAAACATTTGAGATTGTTTTATTCTCCCCACATTTTCTTGTTTTCTCCCAACTTTGTCGATGTTTGTTATTCCGACCAGTATGGGAGAAAAGGGGGAGTATTGTGTAGAGTTCTACAGGTCAGAGTGTCAGATTCTCCAGATTCCAGATTGGATGTCTGATTTCAGGCCAGATTTCTTGACTCTACAATTAAGTTTCAGACTCCGCGGATTGGTTTAGAGTCCAATTACGAGGCACTCTATCTTTGAGTGACCCATTTTCTTCGAGTTTTCTCCAGAGAGAGACTTTTCAGACTCCATTTTCTAGCGGCCGTGGACTTCGATGGAGATGTCTCCACGGCTTTTTTCTGTTTGGCCCTTTCAGAGATGGAGTAGTTGTCCACATGATGTGGCGGGCCAGAGTACTCCGACAAGGAGACTCATTTTCACTTGCGGTGACTCTGACCGGTGCAGTACAGAGTATATGCTCTCCAAAGAGGAGATTCAGTTTGACTCACACTCCAATCCATTTGTTCCTCACCTGTTCGACATGAGAAGCAACATCCTCGACAACATCCGATAGTTGTGCACATTGAGTTGATATTATTTGTAGTGTCTTGTATTGTGAGTTGAGATTTCTTTCTGTTTGTCCAAGCTGAGCATTGCATGTTCCATTTTGAGGGGATGTGGAGTATATTGTGTTATGTGTCACTTGTATAAGATGGGTAAATGGATCCTTCAAAGATCCATTTACCACATCTTGAGTTTAGTCACACACAAGGTTGCAAAAGTCGATAGTCGGTACTCGATCGACTGGGTCACTGACTAAGGATTAATCAACCGTCGGACGACTAATCAGATTTAGTCGGACTTTAATCATCTTTGAATTTTTTGATTATTTTAAATACATAACTCATTTTTATACATATATTTACATAGATTTTGTACATTGTTATAAAGTGACTGAATTTAAATAAATCATTAAGCATAATATAATAAGTTTGCTTAGAAAAAAAGCAAAGCATTAAAAATATGGTATCTCCAAGCAAAGAACGGCCGACTAGTGTGCCTAGTCGGTACTCGTTCGATCGCCCCACTGATTAGGCTAGTTGGACCTACTAGTCGGTCCATTTGGACGGCTTTGACAACACTGGTTGCACGTCTACCAGTGGTGGGACTTGGGAAGTCTGTGGAGGCTATATAATAAGCCATACGCCTTGTATCCAATGAGAAAGTCAATAGACAAATCGGCCCTTTGAGGCGTTCTCCCGTAGTTTCATCTCCCTCTTTAGGGAGCAGGGTTCCACGTTAAATTCCGTGTTCTTCATTGTTTATTTCTTATTCTTTAATTCTGCTTCTGCATTCTTTATTTTTCAACATGGTATCAGAGCCGTGTATATATTCTAACAAGATATGGAGGGAATCTGATGTGGTAAGTAGATACGTCTTACGCTGAAGGATTCTGATGGAGTTTTGCTGGTGCAGCCCATCAATCCAAAAGGGAAGAGGGCAAAAACTTATCTTTTTTGTCTGTGATATTGTTATCCAGAAATGCTCTGATCTGGGCTGTTTTATGTGGAGAGTGTTGCGGCTCCTCAGAAGATTTCTTGTTGATTCTTGACTATTGTACATTTAACATCGGATTAATATATTTTAGGGATGATCGCATACCTAGGTTGATCACCCCTCACGTATTTTTTTAAATGCAGTCTAATAATGATGTTATGGATTGTTGAGATAAGCTGTCTTTGATTCTGGTATGTTTATTGCGATGTTTATTGTTGATCACAATATTTTGGTAAATGTTCCCAATCTTTTGCTATCACCAAGGTATATTTTTTGAGTTGCCAATGTATTTTCCCACAATGCTGGTGATTTGCTAAACATATACTTCGATGCATTTTCCGTAATAATCTTTGAGATGTACTTTCCCCATTTACTTGGATTAATTTGTTGTGGTTCTATTCTAATCTGAACTCCTGGCATTACGCTTGTTCACAGGCAAGGGAGAAGTTTATGTCACTGAAGAAGGGATCACGTGCAGATGTCATAATTGAATTAGAAGAAGTAAGTTCATAAAACATGGGTCTGCATTTGTGTGCCATGTAGTTGCCAGGTCTGAGCTGTTTTTTGTTTTTCCTTGTATGGGTGTGCAGGAACTTCAGAATGCAAAGTCCGCTTTTGAAAGATGCCGATTTAATTTAGTATGTTTTTTCGCATCTTTCCTGATGATTTTCTGTAGGCTGCCAGTCAATCTTTCCGACTGTTATTTTTTGTTTATAAGGAATTCAGGTGAGTGCACTCACAAATATTGAAGCTAAGAAAAAATTTGAGTTCTTGGAATCGGTCAGCGCTGTGATGGATGCTCACATGAGATATTTTAAGCAGGTAGCATGCATTATCTGTGAAGATATTTTTTTGTTATGTGCATTTTTTGCAATATAAGCCCAGGATTGATCCACGATAGATCTGAATGGAGGAAAAGAATCCATGTAGCCCACAATACTTAATTGTGGGAAAAGGCTTTGTTGTTGTTGCATTTTTTGCAATATGAAACTGACAATTATGAATGTCATCATTCTAGGGTTTTGAGCTGCTTAAGCAGATGGAACCATATATACATGAGGTACTTGGATATATGCTATTTATTGTCTTCTCTAACTTATTGTTGCTCTTATTTAATTTTGAATTGCATTACGAATATTTGAATGTTTAGGTTCTTACATACTCTCAACAGTCGAAAGAAATGACCAAAATTGAGAGGGACGACCTTGAAAAAAGGATCCAGGCATACAGAACCAATGAGGAACTTGAAAATTTGAAATCCTCTGGTAACGTAGAGACTCCAACAATTGGTGATGGCATCCATATTGTTGGTGTTAGTCCTTACAAAGGTATTGAAGCTTTGATGCAGTCTACAGCAAAAGGCGAGGTAATATATTTCTTCCATAGTTCTGCAGACATAAATGGTTTTAGGGTTGCCATTGAATGCGCACGGTAGTGCCCTTGTTCCTCTACAGAAAAGAACCACTTACTTAATCATATTGTTTATTATTTATTTGATGTATGTGGTCTACTGCAAAAGGAGAGGTAATGTATTCCCTCCATAAGACAATGCAGACTTAAATGGTCTTAGGGTTGGCAATAGATGTGTATGCCAGTGCCCTTGTTCCTTTGCGGAAAAGAATCTCTGTTATTTGTTTGATGTATATACATTTACAGAAAAGAATATTTTATTTAATCAACTTATTTATTTACCCTAACCTAAACCATGTTTGAGATTTTTTTCTACTAACTCCTTTTTGATTAATCAACCGAATGGATTTCAATTTTGCAATTGTCTGATTTTTAAATGAAGCAAACATTTTTATCTGCACCTTTTTTAGAGAAAAAAGGGGTGTATTCCAAGGCAGGATGCACGCCAAAATGCATTCAACACGGCAGACGGATTACAGAGTCCAGGACTCCTCCAGTGCCCGGACATGCTCAGGAACATTCTGTACATAAAACCGTTGGCCAGGAAAGATAAACTCATTCCGAGCCGGCCAATTCACCCATAGCATGATTAATGGTCCACTGGAATTCTCCTGTGATTTCCCACAGATATTGTGTATCGAGTCCCCAAAAAAGCTATGAAGCCATGGCATGGGGGAAACCTCCACACTTCCTTTGAGTAGCGGCAACAAAGAATAGATGTTCTGCATCCCACAGTTTCCGACATACATATTGAACACATCCCATCGCCTACATGCAAAATTCTTCTTCTATGGTCACTCGTCTCAAGTGGCCCTTGTCTCATTAGCCAAAGGAGGTCTTTAACCCTTGGAGGGACTCTACTGTTCCAAATCACCTTGAAATCCAAAGCTAAGCCCCCTTGAGCTAGGCCGGACATGCTGGCGAACAAATGATACGTTTTGTTGCTGAGAAAACCCGTTAATCCATGCCCAATGATCGCACCCTGCCAATGGGTGACCAACCTCCCAGCAGCTTAAGCATTTCCAATAAATCCTACAATATTTGGTCTGAGAAACCGTCATAAAAGTGTGGCCAATGTCCCGTCAACCCAGGAGTCTGCCACTGTGATGTGTTGATCCATCGCCAATGCTAATAACCGTGGGAATCAATCTGCCAAATACCTGACTCCAACCAATCGTCTAACCAGAATATGAAAATCTCTCCATTTCCAGCAATTTGGTCTCAAAAGAGGAGCCACGTCTGGAAGCACTTATGAAATGGCCCGCCACAGAGGGAGGGCACCTCTCAACCATCCACTTGGAATCATCAGGCTCGTACCACAACCATAGTTTTTCTTTTGGTTGGTAGGAACACTGCACTACCAGTAGAGCAATGTCATCAGCAAAAATCTACACCACCAAGCCACTTGTTGTTTGCTGTACTTTGTTAGTTCATTTTTAAGAACTGTGGTAAAAACTGGATTGATTCTTGGTGCAGATCTAACATTTTGATCTATTTTATACTTACAATTCTTCAGAAGCCCTAGGGATCAGCCATCTAGAGTTTCTGGTTGACTTGTGATTATATTGGATTTCATTTTGTTTATACGTGTTTCAAGTAAGAATGAGATATTTGCAAGTACGCCATTCCTTTTATGAGATAACCATTCTTTGATTTTAGATATTTATCCAGAAGACCTGCATCTGTTATCCTGGTAAATTGTGTCATTTATAATTTTTGTCCTTGATGTTCTAGGTTCAAACTATAAAGCAAGGCTATCTTTTCAAGCGACCACCTGGTTTAAGAGGAGAACGAAAGAAAAGGTTCTTTGTATTGGACAGTCATGGTTCACTATATTACTACAGAAACAAGGGAAACAAGCTCGTGGTATAGTTCTTTTTCCTAAATTTGAAGCAATTTGTTCAAAACACATTTACAATTGTTGCTTTTAATTTCAATCACGGTGTTAATTGAAGAATGCGGATTATTTACATGCATCTATGAAGGTTAGCACGAGCATTGGCTTTGTTAATAACGTGGAATATAGAAAGCACACCCCCTCAAGTAAGATGAAAGTGTCAAATAAGTAAAAAAAAGCAGTAACTGTTACTGATTCTTGGAGTCTGGAGATTGGTCTACCTCATGATGAGGCGCGACAATGTAAGATACTTACAATATAGGATTGATGCGGATTTCATGAATATATGAAGTTTTTGGGCATGTGCCTTAGTGCTGATCGCCCTTTTTCCATTAGACAACCTATAATATTTCTTATTCATAACTGTTAGAGTATTTGGTTGTGCGCCTATTGAGTTGTAGCAGGGTAAATGGATCTTGGAGAAGATCCTTTTACCCCATCGAGTGTTTAGTCCCACACCGCCTAGTGGTTGGACTTGGAGGCTCTGGAGGGCTATATAAGGAGCCCCAGACCTCCTGTACTCATTGAGAAAAAGTAATGCATAGCAGCCCCTTTGAGGGCTTCTCCCGTGGTTCCATCCCGCTCCTCACGGAGTAGGGTTCCACGTAAAATCATGGTGTTCCATGTTCTATCTTTCTTATTTATGCTCTGTTTATCAATCGCTTCCGCATTCTTCATATTTTCTAACATGGTATCAGTGCGGGTTCGATTCTCGAGGTGTTTATGTTAATTCATTATTTGAGATTCGATTTGTATTCTTGAAGTTTTCTTTTTCTTCACGATTCAATTATCAAGTTGTTCGTGAAGAAGATTATTATTTCTGTTCAAAGTTTGATTCAAGTTCTAGGGTTTCAATCGAAACCCTAATTTCTGGAATTTCCCAATCAAGATGGAGGCAACACATCCCCATTCTCCCTCAGGCCCAGGCAACACGTGAAAACTCCTTCACAGCAAGGAGCATCATTTTCTACGCAAAGGCACGGAGGATCTCCAGGTCACAAGATCCCCAGCAAAGCCACCAGCGTTGCACGCCCTCCAGCGAATTGCGCGCGCCCTCCAGTGAATCGTGCGCGCCCCGATTGACCATTCGTGCGACTCCTTCGCCCTTGAGCCCTCGAGCAGGCGACGCGAGGGGACCTCCTTCCGATCACAAGGCAACATGCGACGCTCTTTCAAGCCGCAAAGACGGCGCACGAAGACACGCAGGAGGTACAAGAGCGTTCTCCAGGCGATGCTCCTTTAGCCGCGCAACCCCCCAGCGTCCAACAAGCACCCAACAGGCGCACCTCCCCATCTGTTGCACCCCAAGGAAGCGTCTGGGACCCATCTCCTGCGCGAGTGATCTTCAGGATCCACTCGACGACGCTCCATCCCTCACAGTTCACAGGCGAGCTCCTCGCGTACCTTCAGGCGGAGCATACCTAACCGCGTGCGCGTCTCCGGCAACAGGCGGCGACATGGCAAAAGGTTGCATCTTCCTCCTCGCAGCCTCACCATCGCATCTCCAGGCGACGAAGTTGCGCCGCCCATCTTCCCCTTCGACGTGGCAGCAACCAAGGCATCAGCGTGCACCAACAAAACCCCTGACGCGCAGCCCCATCGACGTGCCCCTTCCAGGTGGTGTGCCTGCTTTTCAGGAGCAGAGATCCCAAAAGGGGGAGCGGCGGTGCTGAAAAAAAAACCAATGTGTGAAAGGTTCGGGAACCCTAAGGCCCCCCGACCTTTAAAAAAAATCCTCTCTTTATTAGACATGTTGGGCTGTGTAAAAAAAAGGTGGGAGAAAGAGGCCTCATAGGCCCGCGTCGTTTGGAAAAAAGGGAGAGAGATAGTGTTGGGCCCAACGGGCCTTATGTTTAAAGAAAAGAGAGATTAAAAAAATGAATTTTCGAGAAAGAGGCGCGTAAAAAAAAAGCCGTACGCAAAGGAAAAATGCAAGAAAAGCCGTAAAAAAATGGTTGAAACGGCTTAAAAAATGTAAAAAAATCGACGGTTTAAAAAAATGAAAAGCCGCAAGAAACTTTTGAGTATGTTTTATTTCCCCCCATTTATGTATCTCTTTATCTTCTCCCAACTCGGTCGATGTCTTCACTCCGGCCAGTATGGGAGAAAGGGGGAGTATATGTAGAGTCACAGGTCTTCTTCCAGCCATATTCAGATGATACAGATGCAAATTATCCAGACCAGCCAGATTTTTCAGACTCTATAAATTTTCAGATGAAGATTCTTCTTGCGCAATTCCAGACTCGAAGTTCATATTCCGAGTCCCATTTTGATGCGCAATTTCAGACTCAACAGATTGGTCAGAGTCCAAGATTGAGGCACTCTATGTTGAGGCCCATTTTTGAGATCTCCAAGATTGAGGCACTCATTTCAGTTGCAGTAACTCTGACAGGCGCAGTTCAGAGCACATGCTCTCCAATGAGGAGATTCAACAGACTCGCACTGCAGCCCGTTCGTCCTCCTCACCTGCACGGCATGAGAAGCAACGTCCTCGACTGCAACAATGTGCGCGTTGGGTTGATATTGTCCGTAGTGTCATGTAGCGTTGAGCTGAGTTTCTTTCTGTTTGTCCAAGCTGAGCATTGCATGCTCCAGCTTGAGGGGGAGTGTTAGAGTATTTGGTTGTGCGCCTATTGAATTGTAGCAGGGTAAATGGATCCTGGAGAAGATCCATTTACCCCATCCAGTGTTTAGTCCCACACCGCCTAGTGGTGGGACTTGGAGGCTCTGGAGAGGCTATATAAGGAGCCCCAGACCTCCTGTACTCATTGAGAAAAAGCAATGCATAACATGCCTCTTTGAGGGCTTCTCCCATGGTTTCATTCCGCTTCTCACGGAGTATGGTTCCGCGTAAAATCATGGCATTGCATGTTCTATCTTTCTTGTTTATGCTCTATTTATCAATCGCTTCCGCATTCTTCATATTTTCTAACAATAACTGATAAAAAGGTGAGGTTAACTTTTAAATCAAAATCAAAATCTAAGTTGCTAATAATCAACCACTACCTTTTTATTATCACTAAATAATAACGGTAAGACTTGCAAGTCATAAAGTCAATGCCTTATTTTAAGTAGAATAAACAGGAGAAAGAAATGCGGATCTTCTTCCTGATGGGAAATGTTCCCCCCCTTCGTTGACTTATACACACATGCGGCCACCACTGCCACCGCTTGTGCGCTCTCTTCTTTAACTGTTTTAGACCTTGCTGTCAAGGGGCCTAGCAACTTACTATAAAAGAATGGCGTGAATCTTCAACTGTTGGAGTTCAAGTTGGTTTTGTTTTGTTGGTCTTTCTCCAAAGGCTGATTATATATAGTACTATGATGTATTCCGCGCTTCGCGGCAGAATACAAATTGGTTATGTAATGTAAATTTAAATATTAATTTCTATGTTTAAATTATAATAAAAAATGAGTAAAATGAAAAAAAATAAAGGGAAAAAACATGATGTATGAAATTAGGTAAATTTTATTAATATATAACTTCCATCTAAAAAAACTGCGTATCTATAATTTATTAACTGAAAAAGAAAATGAGCTTAATTTTCATACCTATTTCAATATAGTATAAGGTGAGTAATATGTATTTGTAGGTTTTTTTATTTTTTATGAACGTATTTTATTTAATATAGAATTTATAGTTATTTATTTATACAATGAATATTAGTATAGTTGTAAATAAGCATAAACTATAGGCAAGCTTGTGTAATATCAATGATGATAGGGGTATTGTTGCAAAAACTCCACAATATGCAGCCATAATACGAAATATGCAACCATAATACGAAAGAGAGAGGGATGGGGCGTCTTTTTATAGACAATCCGCATTCATATGAAAGTGAGAAGAACTGGGGGTCTATTTATAGAAAGAGAGGGGAAGAGGGATGGGAGAGATCATGTGTTAGTGCATGGAGAGTGAGAGAGAATAGTTGCGAGATAGCGTGGAAGCCAAGGGAGATGGGGGGAGATAAACAGGGAAAGGGAAAAGACCGAAGACGGAGACAAAAGCTGGGTTTTTAGCCCATCTACGTGGCAGTGGCTGGGGTAAAAACCTAGCTTTATATAGATACTAGTGGGTATACCCGCACGTCGCCGCGAGCAAAAAAGGCATGAAGGTAGAATTAGAAAGGATGTGGTCCATCCGCTTTCTGCGTTTAAGTGAACTTTCAAAAATATATTTGAATATTATATGGAAAATCTGTATAAAGAAAGCATCCGAAAAATTATACGCAAATAAAAAAATAATTTTTCATGTTTATATAAAAAACTAAGAATATGGCAGGTATTTTTCGTAGAGTAAATTCAATTAAAAACGTAAATTAGCTTGTTACATGAGAGCTTATAAAATATGACATATAGTTTAAAATTTATTAGGCTAAAAAATTTGGACACGTTTTTTTTACTTGATAATGACACCAAATCCATCTTTAATTGTATTAAGATGATCAAACACAGAATCAATATCAACTAAGCAAATATGAGCACGCAGGTTATATCTTAAATATTATATATACATGAAAAAAATGTTTGAAGACAGAGAGTATATTGTATACATAACATTATTACATACGTGGAGACTATATTAGGTGTCATTCGAGAGTTAAAACTTGCTTTAAAATGTAAAAATACGATGTATACAGATCACCGCCACATACATGAAGATTCTTTATGCATTTATGTTGTTTGTGAAGGGAAACATGAATGTGGCAATATAGTACTATGTTCTGTAATGCATACAACTTTGTCTCCCGTGTGGTGTTACTTGAAAATATATCTGAATATTATATGAAAATTCTGCTCAGAGAAAGTATTAGAAAAATTATATGCAAATAAAACACTGATTTTTCATGATTGTATTAAAATCTGAGAATTTGACAGGTATTTTTCCATAGAGTAAATTTAAGTAAATACGTAAATTAGCTTGTTACATGAGAGTTAGTGAAAATATGAGATATATTTTGACATTTAACATGATAATAAATTCGGACACAATATCTTTAATTGGTAATGTCTCCAATACATTTTCAATTGCATTAACATGACCAAACACAACATCAAATGGAAAATTTTAAATTAAATGAGGATTTCATTTCTTAAAGAATCAACACTAATACATGTCAAAATATTTAAAAGCAAATATATCTATTCATATATTTATTAGAAAAGCTATAACTACAAGTAAAAATAAATCAAAGGAAAATTGAACAAGTACATTTTATTCCCAATTCTCTAACTTATAGTAATTATTTAGATGGTTTTGTTTTTAAAAATTGAATTCAAATCTATGTGAAAACCATACCGTATAATTAATTATTGTTGTACAACAACATTAAATTTTAAGTACATAAATCAAATTTAAAATAGATGAATATGAAATTGTTCTATAATGGCAAGCACCAATTTAATGAACAAATTAAAATCAATGAAATACTTCCAAGGGAATAACAAAGGTAATTTTTAACTTAATATAGAAAATGGGGAGGGAGGGATATAACAAAATTACTCAGAAAGGGAGTGCGTGGAGAGTGGGGGGGTGAGAGTATAAAAAGGACGTGTATTGGTAAACTTGCAAAAGCAAATCTGATTCTGCAGAAATAAAGAGGAAATAAGGGGGAGAAATAAAGAGGAAATAAGGGGGAGAAATCGTGAAGGGGACCATGTGTCCATGTTTGAGGGATATCAAGAGCTAAGGATAAGAATTTGCAGGAGACACGGGACCTTAAAATAGAAGGCCGCCTGTCATTTGAAAGGAAGAGATGGGGGAGAACTCCATTATAGTATATTGTACAGATGTCTGAGGGATATCAAGAGCTGAGTAAGGGTAAGAATTTGCAGGAGACACGGGACCTTAAAATAGAAGGCCGCGTGTCATTTGAAAGGAAGAGATGGGGGAGAACCCCGTTATAGTATATTGTATAGATAGATATAAATGCCTGTGAACTTCTTAATTAGATTTCTTACTTGATCTTGGAACAACTCTTTCCCAGCTTGTTTCTTCCACACTCGATTCATGTGCAATTGCCAAATAGGCGTTGCTTTCTTGTCCTTTTTCTTCCTTGTCACGGTGTTAACAACGTGGAGTATGAGGACAATTTGGATTATGAAATATATACATTTGAATAATTTGATTGTACGGAAAGAGTTGAGAATGTTTTTGGAAATATGTCACCTTTTGGAATTATTCTTTTATTTTCTTATTAATTTTCCCTGTTTTGTAATTATCTCGACCCAATTTTGACTTGGCTACACATTTCTTTTCTCTATCAATTGAAACCTCATTATATTGACTTTGTGTATGATGATTAATATCTAGTTACATTTTTTGCCGAGAAAGAGAAGATAATTTATAACAACACTCAGTTCCATAATGATAGGAACACTAGAATTTGGAGAGTTCAGTCCGAAAGTAAGAAGTGAACTAGTGTATTTTGCATGAGTATTAGGTCCAAAATGACCTGTTATGGATATTTTACTTCCATTACTGGAAACCCCATGTTTAGACGGGATGACTTTTATTCTGAGAATGTAATTGAGCCTTGCGGGACGCAGAACCTGGACCATGTAACAAACTGTATCCGTACTTATTAATATATATATATATATATATGTACGTATAATCTTGCTTGAGGTGGTTCCCATCCTGGGAATCCTCTCGCGTACTTATTCAAAAAAAAATTACTGGCAACCCCAGTTAACATATGCACAGATCACATTGAAGTGCTCTGTTGCTTTGTCTGATATTTGTTGACAAGATACTAATTTTGAAGTATAATTTTCTCCAAATGAAGAAGGGGTTGATTTGTTTGCCCAGGCTGATGGCCTTTTAGGATTAGTTTAAAATTTCTTGATGAAACGAAATTGTGAATTCATATTCTGCAGTGTTCATATTTTTAGTATTAGTCACCCATAACATTTTTGAATTCTTTTTTTATATATCTGTTCCAAATCAAATTATATGGATTTAGGATGGTCATAGTTATCACCATTTGTTTTTCCATTGGTGGTTGTACGGAGTAAGACAGGAAAGAGACAAAGAAAGGAGCATAAAAAACGGTCAAGGAATGCGTGGAATTGGTAGGTATTATGGTAAGGATTGAAATGAAAGAGATGCATTCACCTTAGCCCTAAAGTTTTCTTATATAGGAGAAATGCTTTTAGGGAAAATTACATAAAGAGACAAAAGAAAATAGAAAAATTACAAGATTACATTAAAAAGATGTAAATAGGGATGAGCATTGGGCTAGGCCGATCCGGCCCAGCTCGAAGCCCATCCCAAAAAGCCCGGCCCGTGCCCAATATTTAGGCCCAATTTTTTTGGAGGGGTGGGGCTTGGCTCGGCCCAGCCCGACCCGACCCAAGGGTTTGGTCCGAAGAGGGTCCGAACCCTTTCCCACATCCTACATGCATGAAAACTCCCACCTATTTCATGTGCACTCTCTTCTTGTATTCTGTTTCCATACAATGTTTATAAATCGAGAAAGTCAAACGTGTGACATATGAGTTGATGATCATTGTATTTCAATTCAGAATTAATTCTCCTTAATTAATCCTTGGTTTAGATTCTGTTGGTTATTCTTAAGTTTGTTATTATTTATTTTTTCAATCAGAACATTTTCTATTATTGAACCTTTATCCAGTATGGGTGTTATGTCTATTTTTTAACATGTAGGGTCTGGTGCACATGTTGTTGTTAAGTGGGTAAGTTTGTTTCACACTTTCGATTTCGATACATGAGAGACATTCATGGTATCTAACATTGAATGCACACATGTAAAATGAGAAATCCTCGGACTTGGTATAATTGAATTTTTGTTGTTTCACAAGTATTATGGCACATTTTCGAACAATTTTGCCTTGTGTAACTTGAGTTGAGATTAACTTCAAACAAAACACTCAAAGTTATTAATGTCTAATGGGTGGAGATGGGTCGACCCGCCCCAAGCCCGAACCAATGGAATTGGGCCGGGATGAGCTTAGGCTGAAAAAAAAAATTTTTGCGGGCCTAAGCTTGGCCCAAGACTTGGATTTTTTAAACAGACTTAGACTTGGACCCTTCAGGGCTCGGCTTAGTCGAACCCATGCTCATCCCTAGATATAAATATCTCAACACTCCCCCTCAAGCCGGAGCATATATATCTACCATGCTCGGCGTGTAACAACAACGGTGAAAGGGCCCCTTTGCAAGAGCTTTGGTAAACATGTCGTCAATTTGATCGCATGAAGCAACATGAGAAGTAGATATAAACCCCTTTTGAATCAAATCATGGGTGTAGTGACAGTCAACCTCAATGTACTTTGTTCTTTCATGGAAAGCTGGATTATTAACTATGTATAGAGCTACTTGATTATCACATTTAGGTGCCGTTCGGCTAGATTTGAGGGGTTTACCCCCCTTACCCATATTTTCTCACTCCTACGTGGGCTCCACTTTTTATCTTTTTTTAAAAAATAAATAAATCAATTCCCCATCATCAATTCCATCAAAAAACAATATACTATACCATCATATCATATAAAAAATATAAACTACTCCGCTTCTAGTCACTTTTTCAAACTTCAATACAATCACATCACAATAACTACTCACTTTTTCAAACTTCAATACAATTATATCACAATAAACCCACTTCTAACCCATCCCCAGTTTAATCCTCTATCCAAACACCAAAACCCAAAAATAGGTTACCTGCTATAAGTTTAACCCATCTAAACCCGCATACCAAACACACCCTTAAGGTGCATGTAAACATATATTATTCACTTATATACCTCTGTATTATTTTTTCTTTCCCGTTGGACTCTTTATGTAATTTACCCATAGGCTACTCTCCTATATAAGAGAGCCTAGGGTTGATGGAATAAACATGTTCTCTTATTTTCCCAACATGGTATCAGAGCGACGGTCCTAGATCAGAGTTCTCGAACCGAAGAAACCCTAACCCTAACCCCACCGTCGAGCCCCTCTCCCTCCGAGCACCGCCGATCTCGCGCCTCGGCCTCCATTGCTCGCGCCTGCGCCTGCGCCTCCCGCGCGCGCCTCGCCTGCGCCTCCCGCACGCTTCGCCTATGCCCCCCCCACGCTTCGCCTACGCATCTCGCGCACGCCTGCTTCGCGTGCGATGTGCGCCTCACGCGCGCTCTGCGCATTCCGCGCACTGTGCGCTAGGCCAGTGCGTGATCCTAGCGCCTTCGCGCCCGTGCGTGTATCGGGCTGAGATCTGTGAGCCCTAGTTCAAGACTTGCGCGCATGTTCTAGGTTCTGGGTCTGCACGTGACTCCCTAAAGGTCTCGAATCTCGTGCAGATAGAACCCTAAGTTAAAAGCGCGCGCCTCCGAAGTAATGGGTTTGGTTGCCCGAAGTCTACACATATAACCAAATCCGTTTATGTCCGTGTAGACGATCATATCTCCAGTCTGCCACTTCAGTCTTCTGTTATCAGTATGTCAGAAAGCAAGACAGATATTTCATTTATAGGCGCCTTCCGAGGTCCAACGCCGATTGTGAAGATGGATGGTTTGAACTATGAACTGTGGGCTATGCAGTTCATGAGTATGATGAAGTCAACCGGTAAGAAACACATTCTTACTGAGGAAGAGGCTACTGAGAAGACTGGAGTTAATGCCTCGTGGGAGGCAGATGATGCACATGCCAAAGTATGGTTATCTGGAACTCTGGCAATCGAGATTGCCAATGATATTCTTCATCAGCCCACTACCAAAGCAATGTGGGATATTCTGGCTGCCACTTATTCTCAAGCGAAGAATGAGACAAAGATTCTACAACTCCAGCATGACATATTCACTATCAAGCAGAATGGACGCCCTCTACACTCACTGTACACATCTCTACGAGGAATGTTCGAGAAGCTTTAAGCTTCATGCCCCTGACAGCCACACCGGAGCAACAGAAGACCTATCGGAATGCTACTATTGTAGGAGTTTTCCTTGCTGCCCTTGATCCTGAGTATGAGGCAGCACGGTCCCAAATGTTGGCAGATTCTACTATTCCTCCTATGGAGGAAGCCTTTCACAGACTGAACTGCATCACTGTTCCTTTTACGACTACGAATCATACTGCTTCAGCCATGGCTGCCAACCGAGGTCATGGAGGTCACTATCATCAGGCTCGCGACCGTGGTCCTCGTGGTAGAGGAAGCCGTGTGCGACCAACGTGCACCTACTGCCATCGCACTGGACATACCGAAGACACATGCTACTCTAAGCATGGATTTCCTGTATCTGCACGAGTCGCTGAGAAGATAGAGCCTCCATCTGCTGCTTCTTTGGATCAACGCTTTGATGATCTTGTTGCCCGTCTAAGGGGCATTATTCCTCCATCTGGACTAGCACCCACTACTGAGAACCAGCCTGATGTTGCCGCACCCGCCTCTGCATCTACCAGTACATCAGGTAGTACATATGCATTTACTAGTAGTGGATCAGATACTTTAGCATGGATTATGGACTCTGGCGCCACACATCATCTATGTGGTGATCAAAGTCTACTTACAGGGTACAAACAGATCCCTCCAGGTCGAACAGTGGTCATTGCTAATGGCACACATTCCCCGATTACTGGTCAGGGGGAGATTAGACTGACATCATCTTTGCAGCTCAAGAATGTGTTACACGCACCTGATTTTTCAATGAATCTGTTGTCTATCTGTCAAATTACAAAGGATTTACAGTGTCGGGCGATTTTTGATCCATCTTCTCTTGTTTTTCAGGACATCCTTACGGACAACGTGATTGGACGTGGCTATGAGCAAGGAGGCCTATATCGCCTCAGTCAGACTCCTTTTGCTGGAACCTTATCTTTAGCTGGATCCGTCTCTCCTCTGCTATGGCACATGCGCTTTGGACATCTACCGCTTCAGAAACTGCGTCGTGTGTTACCCCAGGTTTCACCTCACACGTCTATTCAATGTGAGGCTTGTCAGTTGGGAAAGCATCATCGCTCAACCTTTCCCGGTCATCAGTGTCGGAGTAGTACCTCCAAGTTTGAGTTGTTTCACGTCGATATATGGGGTCCGAGTCGTGTTCCTGATCATCAGGGACACATGTTTTGTATAATTATTGTGGACTATTTCTCTCGAATGTCATGGGTATTTTTGTTAAAGAATAAATATGAAGCAGGGAATATTACCATCAATTTTCTTAATGAGATTCGTAATGTTTTTTCCGCATCTGTTAAAATTGTGAGAAGTGATAATGCCCTGGAATTGTGTAGTCATGCCTTATCCTGTTGTTTCTCATCCCAAGGAACCATCCACCAGACATCCTGTGCCTATACCTCCCAACAGAATGGGGTTGCTGAAAGGAAACATCGCCATTTACTGGATGTAATCAGGTCGCTCCTTATACAGAGTCATGCTCCTCACTCTTTCTGGGGTGACACTGTTCTTACAGCATGTTACCTAATCAATCGTATGCCGTCATCTGTTATAAGTGAGAAGATCCCCTTCTCTCTTATCTTCCTTGAAAAAGAATTATTCTCTTTTACTCGTCGTGTGTTCGGTTCGGTTGCTTTTGTCCACCAGTTGTCTCTCGAGACCGACAAGCTCTCTCCTAGGGCTGTTAAATGTGTCTTCGTTGGGTACTCCAGAACTCAGAAGGGGTACAAGTGTTATGATCCTTTGCGCAGGCGGTACCTTGTTAGTGCAAGTGTTACATTTTTTGAATATATTATGTATTTCTCAGCCTCTGGTGAGCAGTTGATACCCCCTGCCAATACTGATGCCATTTACATGTCACCACCACCACCACATCACCACCACCACCACCACCAGAACCGTTACCATCTTCTACACCTCCTGTCACTATACCTGTTTCACCATTACCATTTCATTATACTTGCATGCCTACTTCAGCTCATGATCATTGCTCATCACCTAGCTCGCCTAAGGTATGTTCTGAAGATATTACCATTAATGGAGCTGATGATTTTTATGAGCAGGATGTGTTACAGAGGCCAGACGAGGACACAAATGATTTAGATGTTCCTGTTGCTATACGAAAGTCGAAGCGGAGTTGCGCATCATATCCTTTAGCAGCTTTTATGTCATTTGATCGACTAACTGGAGATTTCAGGAATTTTGTCGTCGTATTGTCAGCAGTCGCTATTCCACGGAATTACCAAGACGCACTGAAGGATAGTAGATGGCGTCTAGCCATGGAGGAAGAAATGACAACTCTTCAGTCTAGAGGAACTTGGAGTCTGGTTCCTGTACCTGCTGATGTGTCACCATCGAGCTGCAAGTGGTTATTTACAGTCAAGCAGAATGCAGATGGTAGTATTGACAGGTACAATGCTCGTCTTGTTGCTCGTGGCTTTACACAGACATGTGGGGTGGATTATCTTGATACATTCTCGCCAGTGGCCTGCCATTCCACTCTACGGATCTTGCTGTCTGTTGCGGTCACTCGTGAGTGGTTGCTATACCAATTGGATGTGAAGAATGCGTTCTTATATGGTGACTTACAGGAGGAAGTCTACATGCAACAACCCCCTGGTTTTGTTGTTGAGGGGGAGTATTCTACGGTGTGCAGACTTCATAAGGCTATCTATGGCCTTAAGCAGAGCCCCAGAGCGTGGTTCCAGAAGCTCTCAGATCTCTTTGAGAAACAGGGATACAAACGTTCTAATGCTGATCATTCCTTGTTTGTACAAAAGACTTCCTGAGGTTTTATTGCAATCATGGTTTATGTAGATGACATTCTTATTACAGGTGATGATGAACTGGGAATGAAGGAGGCGAAAGAAATGCTGGGTTGTGAATTCGTCACCAAGAACCTTGGGGTCCTTAGATATTTTCTGGGACTGTAGTTTGCCAGAAATCCTTATGGGTTGGTAATGTCTCAGAGGAAATATGTCACCGACCTGTTAAGTGAAACAGGAATGCTTGGCTGCTGACCCGCTACCACACCTATGGACCCTAGTATGAAGCTATATGATGGTGATACAAAGGAGGTGGATAGTAGAAGATACAGAGAACTGGTGGGCAAACTTCTTTATGTTACGATTACTAGGCCCTGTGAGTCGTGTGAGCCAGTTCTTGGAGCAACCACGTCAGGTACACATGGATGCCATACATATGATACTCAGGTACCTCAAGTCATCTCCAGGTGCGGGTTTGTTGTTGTTCAAGAAGGACAAAGAGACTACTATCTCAGCCTGTGCAGATGCAGATTACGCAGGGTGTCCCAAGGACAGGAAGTCCACCTCTGGGTTTGCTGTATATGGAGATTCTCTAGTCTCATGGAGGTGCAAGAAACAAACTGTGGTGGCACGGTCTAATGCTGAATCTGAATATAGGGCTATGGCCCAGGTGAGCACATAAATGATGTGGGTAAAGGCTGTGCTTACATATTTACATATAGAGGTTCCACTTCCTATGGCATTGGAATGTGACAATCAGGCGACCTTGTTCATTGGAATAATCCAACATTCCATGAACGAACCAAGCACATTGAAGTTGACTGTCACTTTATTCGTGACACGATTCAGAAGGGATTCATTGCTACATCCCATGTTAGTTCAGAGAATCAAACAACAGATATTTTTACTAAGGCATTGCTGCGAGGCCCATTTCAGAAGTGTGCGTCGAAGCTGAGCATGATTGATATCTATGCTCCATCTTGAGGGGGAGTGTAAACATATATTATTCACTTATGTACCTCTGTGTTATTTTTCCTTTCCCGTTGGACTCTTTATGTAATTTACCCATAGGCTACTCTCCTATATAAGAGAGCCTAGGGTTGATGGAATAAACATGTTCTCTTATTTTCCCAACAATGCATAGGTAGAGACACCTCAATAGTTAGGTCAGTCAGAACGGACTTAACCCACATCATTTCTGTGCTTCCTAGGGATATGGTCATATACTTTGATTCGTCGCTGGATCTGGACACAACAATATGTTTCTCGCTTTTCCATGAAACCAATGAGCTACCCACAATTACAGTGAAGCCTGAAATAGACTTTCTGTCCTTGGGACACCCAACATAGTCTGCATCTGCACATCTTGAAACCGCAAGAGAAGTGTCTCTCCTGAACATAAGCCCTTCACTTGGAGAAGACTTGAGATACCTCAAGATCATGTTGATCACATCTATGTGAGCCTGCCTAGGCTGCTCCATAAACTGGTTGACCCTGCTGACAACAAACGATATATCAGGTCTGGTAATAGGGACATACAATAGCTTCCCTACCAGCTCTCTGTACTGTCTCTTATCCACATCCGCAGAGTCATCAGCATATAGACTCGCATTAGGATCCATTGGAGTAGTAGCAGTTCTACATCCTGTCATGCCCATCTCAGATAGAAGATCAATGACGTATTTCCTTTGCGTCATTACCATTCCCTTTGATTTCTTGCAAATTCTAGGCCAAGAAAATACTGCAGCTTGCCAAGATCCTTGGTCACAAATTGTTGTCCGAGGAAATCCTTAACTGCATGAATACCCTGGTTATCACTGCCCCTAACAATAATATCGTTCACATAGAGCAAAATAGCAATAATACCTCTCTAGGTTCTCTTAACAAAAAGAGAATGATCCGCAATAGATCTGACAAAACCCTGTTGTTCAATCAACTCCGAGAGCTTCTGGAACCAATCCCTCAAGCTTTGCTTAAGGTCATATATGGCCTTATTGAGCTTACATGCCATACTCGATTCCCCCTCAGCAACAAACCCTGGTGGCTGCTGCATATACACTTTTTCCTGCAAATCCCCTTAAAAGAAAGCATTCTTGACATCTAATTGGAAAAGTGACCTGTCCTGTACCACAACGACAATAAGAATGCGCAGTGTTGAGTGACACACCACTGGAGAAAAGGTGTCCTGATAATCCACCCCATAGGTTTGGGTAGACCCGCTAGCAACCAACCTTGCGTTGTATCTATTCCACAGAACCATTTGCACGGTGTTTTATTGTAAAAACTCATTTACCGCCAACTATAGAAGCACCTGGGAGAGCGGAGACGACAATCCACGTATCACAAGACTGTAAAGTAGCCTTCTCCTCTTCCATAGCCAGATGCCACAGACCACTTTGGAAAGCCTCCTGATAGGATCGCGGTATCTGGCTATCTGCACAACTGATAAGGAAACAACAAACCTTTGAAAATCCCCAGAGAGCCGTGCCAGAGAAACATTTGAAGAAAGAGAATGCATAGTGCATACACACCTCTTCCTACGTAGAGCAACAGGCATGTCCAAGTCCATAGTATCCTCAGAAGGAGTATCATCTATGACATACTGCACCTCAATCTGCACACTCAAATCATCAGTGCCATTAGTGGAACTCAAATGCTTAGAACATACCTTGGGCGTGCTAGATGATGGAGGAGGCACATGAGCACAAGGTTGGTGCTGGTAAACCTGCGGAAAGAAAGTAGGTGTGGATGGTGGTGGTGGAGGGTAGGACGGTGATGGTGGTGGTGGTGATGTCGTAGTGTTGCCTGGAGTAGGTGAGATCGTAAGTAGAGGTATATAAACCTCTTCTCCACTTTTGAAGGAATTGGATTGTCACCTACATGAGAGAAATACATAATGGATTCAAAGAAGGTGACATCTGCACTAACATACTACCTTTGTCGAGCAGGGTCAAAGCAACGATACCCCTTTTGTGTCTTGGAATACCCAACAATGCATAATTGACCGCTACATGAGAGAGTTTGTCAAGACCTGGAGACATCTGATGAACAAAAGCAACGACTCCAAAAACATGACACGTGAGAGAGAAAAGATCTGTCTCGGGAAATATCATTGAGAACATGATCTTCTCTCGCAGAACTGATGAAGGCATACGATTCATCAAATAACCCACGGTAAGAATGGGAGCACGACTCTAAATCAGAAGAGTCCTGGTAACATCCAAAAGATGGCGTTGTTTCCTCACAATGACCCCATTCTGTTGAGAAGTATACGCACAAGATGTCTGATGCATAATGCCATTGGATCTACGGAACTGCAGTTGTGTACTGCATAATTCAATTGCATTATCAGAACGTATAAACTTGACATTTGCAGAAAACACATTCCTTATTTCATTAATAAAGGAATGAATAACATGACTAGCATCAAACTTGTTCTTAAGAAGAGATACCCACGACAATATAAAGAACTCATCAACAACAATAAGATAAAACCTATGTCCCTGGAGATCTGGGAAACGACTGAGATCCCAAATAGCAAAAATAATCAACTCAAAAAGACAGACTATTTTGACCCGGACGACTCTGGAATGAGGACTTATGATGCTTCCTAAGCTGGCAGTCCTCGCACTGAAAAGTTGAGCGAGGAGAGATCTGAGGACTTATGATGTTGACCAAACCGAATATGTGTGAACCTCCTCGGATCCGGGCACCTATTTACGACGCATTCGCACTATTACATTCACAACGATCTCACCAAGTATTGAAAACCAGGGAATTTTTTTCGCTGTTGATGCATATTACATTCAATCAACATTTACAAAGGACATATGCCACCAAAATTTCATTCCTTTTCATAAGATAAATACATATAACTGATTTAATGAGCCATTCACAGCTTTACAATCCGAATTAGTTCATACTTGCACATGCATGGCTTAATCTTTGAGACAAGCATATGACTACTGGCAGGATCAACCAAGTAAGTACTGTTAAGATAAATTTCTTGTTATGTCTCTTTTATGTAATTTCAGTTTCTCTGAATACTTATCTTGTAATTATCCCAATAACTATTCTCCTATATAAGAGAGTCCTCGGGTATGTCTAATGCATCGATTCTTTCTCTCCTATCATGGTATCAGAGCAACGGTCCTAGACCGGGGTCCCGATATCCCACCAAAAACCCTAAACCTAATCCCCGGCGGCCCCTGGCGGCAACCTCGTCACCCCCAGCGACCTCTACCCGCTCCCAGTGGCACTGCGTCGCCCTTGCGGCTTCTAGCCACCCACAGAAGCACTGCGCCGCCCTCGCCAACGGCTTCTAGCCGCCCCCAGCGGCTTCGTTCCGCCCCCACCGGTAGTTCCCGCCGCCCCAGCTGCTCCGTGCCGCACCTGCAGCCTTTCGCCGCCCATCCCAGCGGCTCCTAGCCGCCCTCCTGTCCGGCCCTAGCCCCCCCCCCCCCCCCCCGCGCGGCACCAGCCGCCCCCGGCATCGTCTTTGCTACCTCCGGACTAGGGTCGACGCTTGAACGAAGA
Source organism: Ottelia alismoides (assembly GCA_037367405.1). Lineage (NCBI taxonomy): Eukaryota > Viridiplantae > Streptophyta > Magnoliopsida > Alismatales > Hydrocharitaceae > Ottelia > Ottelia alismoides. The sequence continues at coordinate 201,213 of JAZKJV010008563.1, forward strand.
TTAGGGATGGTTGTATGAGTCTACACATACAACCTATCCCTACTATGATACTGTAGACCGACTATTTTGTCTACCTCCGTCGGTTTGTGGCTCTTCTTCAATCATGTCAGACAACAAGGGTGACGTCTTTAGATCTTCAGGTGCCTTCAAATGCCCGATCCCAATAGTCAAGATGGATGGGACCAACTATGAACTATGGTCCATGCAGTTCCGCACCCTGATGTAGTGCCATAACAAGGAGCACATCCTGACAGAATCCGAGCCGGAAGACAAGACTGGAGCGAATGCGATGTGGAAACAAGACGATGCTTATGCTCGTATATAGCTCTCTGGGACGTTGTCTACAGAGATTGCAAATGATATTGTGAATCAACCCACAACAAAAGCTATGTGGGATATACTGGCATCTACATATGGGCAGTCGAAGAATGAGAGCAAAATACTTCAGCTACAATTTGACATCTTTTCTACCAAACAAAATGGAAAACCACTACATGCACATTTCTCTCATCTGTGGGGCATGTTCGAGAGATTGCATAGCTTCACGCTGATCACAACCAGTACGGAACAACATGCATATCGAAATACCACGATGACGGGAGTATTTTTGTCCTCTCTTGATCCTGAGTACGATGCAACCCATACTCAACTTCTGAGTGGCGAGACGATTCCGCCAATGGAGGAGGCGTATAAGCGATTGAGTAGGATTACTATTGCATCGGCGCCTACAACACAACATACCCCTTCAGCTATGGCTGCCACTCGTGGCAGAGGAGGAGCATCACATTTTCGGGGTCGTGGACCTCGTGGTCGAGGGGGAGACGGACATCGTGGTCCCTGTGCTCACTATCACCGTCCATGCTACTTTGAGGAGACATGCTTTCACAAGCATGGTTATCCAGCCTCTGCACGTGTTGCTGAGCAGACTGAGGCTGCAGTTGCGTCCCTCACAGATGCTCGCTTTGATGACATCGTCTCCAAACTTCGTGAGATGATGACTACACCTACGTCTCCGTCTCCAGATTCTACGGATGCTGCCGCTTCGGCCAGAGCATCCTATAGCTCATCAGGTACTCATTATGCGCTTACCCAAGGTTGCAGAAAGCGGTAGTCGGTACTCGGTCGGCAGGGTCACTGACTAAGGATTAATTGGCAGTCGGGTGATTAATCGGATTTAGTCGGCCATTAGTCGGTTTTGAATTTTTAATTATTTTAAATATATAAATCAATTTTTATATACATATTCTTATATATTTACATTGATTTGTACATTTTATATACTATGTACAAGAAACTTGTGCCAATTATTTTACACATACTGAAATCTTGAAAGCTTGCACAGCTATTGCAAGTTATGTAAAACAAAAATCATATGTTATTGTTCCTTGAAAATAACTATCAATTTATCGAAACTATATGGATTTTCCTAATCTATGAAGGTGTAGTTCGGGTTTGGGTTACCTCTTTAGTTCATGATTTTTGAACAATTAGGAAGTGTTCCCTTCATAGGTTACACATGTAAAGGGAGAAGTTAAGTCATAACTAACAATGCTTGAGACGATTTCCTTAAAAAAATATAAATTTCTTTCCAAGAACTCCAGGCAGGCCAACACCATACAACTTCTGCAATCAATATATGGACAACAGGTCTCCATAAAACCAATAACCAACAACCAGCTTCTGACAGAGGTTGTCAAGCCTGTTGATCGTCTTCAGATTATCTCAACATTAGTGCATTGCATCTTACCTTTTATAGACTTCAAAGTTAGCATGCGTTTATAAAAGTGTAATGATTAAAAACAAAAGCAAAACAGAAAAACAGAACAATATATTCTTTGAAATATTCAGTTCCAGATAACGCGTCAGATTACGCAATCTAAGAAAGCCAAAATGTCTCTATGCAAATATTATGTTTTGCTTTTGGTTCCAATCAGTACACTTTGGGTTTCAATCAACACACTTTGATTTTAAATATAGATATCCAAAGGATCTTCAGAGAGTATTCTATGCTTTTAAATACTAATAAAACCTCTATGTAAAAGTCGGCCGACTAGTCGGTCGACTAGGCCGATTAGTCGGCCCGATTAGTCGGGTTGACCGACTAATGGCCGATTAGGCCTAGTCGAGTCGGCTACCCCCCCCGACTCGACTAGTCGGGCCGATTAATCGGCCTAGTCGGCCGACTTTTACAACAGTGCGCTTACCAGTACTACTTGCTTAGACTTGACAGATTGGATTATAGATTCCGGGGCCTCCCATCATATGTGTGGCGACAGAATGTAGTTTACTACCTACAGAGCACTTGCACCGGGTCGATCTGTTGTCATTGCCAATGGGGTCCGATTACCCATTGTTGGTCAGGGGGAGATTGCTCTAACGCCTTCTTTGAGTCTTCAGAATGTCTTGCACGCACCTGACTTTCAGATGAACTTGTTGCTTACAAAAGATTTACATTGTCGTGCCATCTTTGACCCTTCTACTTTTGTGTTTCAGGACATACTGACTGACATGATGATTGGAAGTGGCCGTGAGCAAAGGGGCTTGTATAAGCTTGCTATACCATCATCTGCTGGAGTTGCAACTGTTCCCTCTGGATTCGTTTCCCCATTTCTTTGGCATCTTCGATTTGGCCATCTTCCTCTGCAGAAGATGTATCATGTCCTGCCACAGATATCTACTCGTACTGCATTGGATTGTGAAGCCTGTCAGCTTGGGAAACACCATCGGCCTTCGTTTCCGGGTCGTCCGAGTCGTCATAGTAGTCGGTCTTTTGAACTGTTTCACTTTGATATTCGGGGTCCGAGTCGTGTCCCTGATATTCAGGGACATCGTTATTATATGGTTGCAGTTGATAATTATTCCAGACTATCTTGGGTGTTCTTGTTGAAACAAAAGTCTGAAGCTGGTTCTATTATTCGAAAATTTATTGCTGAAGTTAATAATATCCTCTACCAATGTCAAAATAATTCACATAGATAATGCTTTGAAGTTTTCAACATTACATTTGTCTGATTTTCTAAGTTCCCAAGCCATTGTTCATCAAACTTCTTGTAGCTACACTTTGCAACAAAATGGTATGGCGGAATGCAAAATCGCCATCTTCTTGATGTCACACGGACTTTGTTGATACATAGTCGTGCCCCTCATTCTTTTTGGGGGGACGTTGTTCTCACTGCATGCTACTTGGTGAATTGTATGCCGTCTACTGTCCTTGGAGAAAAGGTTCCCTCCTTGCTTGCATTTCCCGAGAAGGACCTATTCTCCCTCATACCTCGAGTCTTTGGGTCTGTGGCATTTGTGCATAATTGTACCCCTGGTCGTGATAAGCTCTCTCCAAGAGCTATCAAATGTGTGTTTGTTGGGTACTCTCGTACTCAGAAAGGGTATAGATGTTATGATTCGGTGAGTAGGAGATACTATGTAAGTGCTGATGTTACTTTCTTTGAGTCTATCATATACTTCTCTCCTACAGGTGACAGGTTATCCAATAACAATGAGGATGATATTGTTGTTCCTCCACCTCCATCTCTCCCACTATTTGAACCTGACCAACCTTTACCTACACCACCACCTCTACCGTCACCTCCACCACCACCACCTGAGCCAAGATTCTTACCCATTGTTTACACTCGCAGGTCTTCTACTAGTTCTTCTGCTCATCAGCCGTCCACATCATCCAGCACGCCTCAGGTATGTCATAATAATATTACCCCTACTGATGGCACTAGAGTTTTACATCATACACAGGATGATTCTGCTGTAGAGGACAACAAGGAGGCATATCTGGATATTCCTATTGCGCTGAGAAAGCCACAACGACAATGTGCCACGTACCCACTTGCAGCACATGTCTCTTTGGATCATCTTTCTGATGACTACAGGAAGTTTGTTGTTGGTTTTTCTGCGGTTACTATACCTCACACATATATGGAGGCTTTACAGGACAGCAGGTGGCGTCAGGCCATGGAAGAAGAAATGGCGGTCTTAACATCACGAGGAACATGGACTATTGTTTCGGCTCTACGAGGTGCTTTGATTGTAAGCTGCAAGTGGATATTTTCCGTTAAGCACAATGCAGATGGGAGTGTGGATCGCTACAAGTCAAGATTGGTGGCTCGTGGCTTTATCCAGACATACAGTGTAGATTATCAGGATACATTTTCTCTAGTTGCGAGACACTCGACGCTTCGGATTTTACTAGCAGTTGTTATTTCACGGGTTGGCCGTTATTTCAGCTTGATGTGAAGAATGCATTCCTCTACGGAGATCTTCAGGAGGAAGTTTACATGCAGCAGCCACCTGGGTTTACTGCTGAGGGGGAGTCCCAGAAGGTATGCATGCTACATAGGGCAATTTATGGCCTAAAGCAGAGTCCCAGAGCTTGGTACCAAAAGCTCTCAGAATTGATTGAGCTACAGGGGTTTAAGAGGTCAACTGCAGACCACTCAATTTTTGTTCAGAAGACACAAAAAGGTACGGTTGCCATCCTTATTTATGTAGATGGCATTATTGTGACAGGAGATGATACTCAAGGCATTCAGATAGCCAAGAAGTTTCTAGGTAAAGAGTTTGTGACCAAGGATCTTGGCAATCTTCGCTACTTCCTGGGGTTAGAGTTTGCCAGGAATCATCGTGGTCTATTGATGACCCAGAGAAAGTGTGTCATGGACCTCCTTTCTGAGACAGGCATGACTGGATGCAAGCCTGCTACGACTCCTATGGATCCAAGTGTGAAATTGTATGATGAGGATACTGAAGAAGTTGATAGCAGGAGGTACAAAGAACTAGTTGGGAAGCTTCTATATGTTACCATCACCAGGCCAGATATTATGTTTGCAGTAAGCAAGGTTAGCCAGTTCATGGAGCGGCCCAGAAAGACACATATGGATGCTATCCATATGATTTTGAGATATCTGAAGAATTCACCTGGTTTGGGACTCTTATTCAGTAGGGATGCATCCTTGGAGGTAACAGCTTGTGCAGATGCTGACTATGCAGGATGCCCCATAGACAGAAAGTCTACTTCAGGGTTTGCAGTTTTTGTTGGACACTCTTTTGTCTCATGGAAAAGCAAGAAGCAGACTGTAGTTGCCAGATCAAGTGCATAATCTGAGTACAGAGCGATGACCCAAGGGAGTGCTGAGATGATGTGGGTTAGATCGGTGTTGACTGATCTTACCATAGAAGTTCCTCTTCCTATGCAACTCTTATGTGATAATCAAGCTGCATTATTTATTGTAAATAATCCTGCATTTCATGAACGAACAAAACATATTGAGGTGGACTGCCATTACACTCGAGACTTGATACAGAAAGGACTCATATCTACTTCTCATGTGTCTACCGGAGATCAGACGATAGATATCTTCACCAAGGCTCTAGATCGAAGTCCTTTTCAGAAGTGTTGTTCCAAGCTGAGCATGATAGATATATATGCTCCAGCTTGAGTAGGAGTGTTAAGATAAATTTCTTGTTATATCTCTTTTATGCAATTTCAGTTTCTCTTAGTACTTATCGTGAACCCAAGGGCTATTCTCCTATATAAGAGAGTCATCGGGTACGTCTAATGCATCGATTCTTTCTTTCCTATCAAGTACCATCGAACAAACTCAGAAACTACATCCCACCATCTCTTAGCGAAATCTGTCAGTGAGTACTCCATGAAAGATAGCCACGTGTCTTGTGGCGTGCGAATCATCCTCAACACCTCATCACCCTCTTGAGCCACTGCTCAACAACATCTGGCGTACCGGTGCTCTCAAACATGGGCACATTGGCCCGCTGGTAGGAAGTGAATACTGATTGATGCTTGTGGATGACAGAGTACTCGTGTGCGTCCTCGTCTGTAAAGTCAACAGGGTCCTGCTCCCTGTCGTAGTCTCCATCATCTACTCCATGCTCCGGTATCTCCTCAAGTGGTTCATCGAAATGAGGTTGTTGTACCTCTACTGACTGTCGTTGGTCCTAGCGTAGGCCATTGTGAGATGGACGGTAGGTTGAATCTGACAGCTCAAATATGAGCTCCTTGTCTGTTTGTCTATCAGCAATCTCTGTCTGCTGAGCCCAAATCTGATCCTGCTGATCTCTCATAGCAGTCTGCTGCTGCTGAAGATTAGTGAGAGGGGTAAGTATGCGTGCTAGCTGGTCAGTCGTCTCCTGGCCTGGTCAGGATGCCATGGCTCTGCATGAGAACCATTTTTAGTCATAAAATGTGCCATTCGTAGATACTTATCATATATGTTTTTTTCTTCTTGGGATATAATATGAAAATTAACGAAATTGGTGACATTTATGATGACTGAATTCGAATGTCATATTTCCCTTTTCGGATTCATGACACGTTGAAAGACTGTCGCTATCTGAGAACTTAATGCGATCGGTATTGTAATACTACGAGTGTGCGTATTTGGACACCACGGCTCTGATAATATGCCACATATAGGGAGAAACAGATCTAATGTGAAGAGAAGAGGCACCCGTATAAGGAGATTGCACCAGTCTGAGACCTCCTTGCTTACGGCCAAAACCAAGGCCTTAAATGTCGGTTTCAGCCATCATTTCGGTGACTGACCGAATTGAATTTCGATCGAAATTCGATCGAAATTTCGGTCATTTCGATCATTTTTTGTACTAGGACCCTCAAATTTCAGTCATTTCAGCCATTTCGGTCGAATTTCGATTTCGACAGGATATCGATATTCGACAGAAATTCGACCGAATTTCGCTGAAATTTGTGGCCATGGCCAGAACCAATCACTCTGTCCATAAGAATGTCCCGAAACATAAGAGCAGAAGGGTCAAATATGGCACGACAATGTAAATAATTGGTGATTTGACTAATAGATAGTAAGTTCATAGACAATTTGTGAGTGTAAAGGACGTTCTGAATCCGCATTGCAGGGGTTAACTGCACCTCCCCCTGATCAGTAATGGGAGAGTGTGTCCTATCTGCTATCACGACTGATCTGCCTGATTGAGTTGGGATATAGGTACTAAACAGCCCTCTGTCACCACAGAGATGATGGGAAGCTCCTGAATCCATAATCCACTCTGACAAGTCTGCTCTGTATCAACTAGTTGAAGCATATGCTATACCTGATGTAGATGCAGAGGCTGAGGCTGCTACCTCTGATGATCCTGAAGGAGATCTAGTTGACCTTGGAGAAGGCATAATCTTTCCGAGCCGCGCTACTAACTCATCAAATCTCTGATTAGATGCAGTTGAAGAATTGCTGCCCTGCTAGATCTGTTCTGCAACGCGTGCTGAAGTGGGAAACCCATGCTTAGAATAACATGTTTCCTCAGAATGACCTGTCCTGTGGCAGTAGGTGCAAGATGATAAGGGGGTCGACTGCCTCCTCCTCTTCCACGACCACCTCAGCCACGGAACTGTGTAGGGCTCCCTCTACTACGAGATGTTGTCGTGGCTGAAGAAGTCTTAGACAACTGAGTACCACCAGAGGATATGGAGAGCCTGCTCGACCTGTGATATGCCTCCTCCATTGGTGGTATAGTGGCATCAGTAAGAATCTGTGCTCTAGCAGCGTCATACTCAGAGTCAAGTGCCGCTAGAAAAACTCCAGTCACCACCGAATCCCTATGTGTCGTGAGCTGCTTTTGTGTGACAGTCAAGGGAATGTAACCATGAAACTTCTCAAACATACCCCTTAAAGAAGTGTAAAGGGTATGGAGAGGGCGACCATTCTTCTTAGACGTGAAGAATTTAGTGGTGAAGTTGCAGAATCTTTGACTTGTTCTTGGTTGGAGAGTATGTAGCAACAAGAATGTCCCACATAACCTTAACCATAGGCTGACTCAGTATATCATTGGCTATCTCCATGGACACTGTCCCAGAAAGCCACATACGTGCAGAAGCATCATCTGCTTCCCATGAGGTGTTAATCCCAGTCTTGTCATAAGGCTCCTCCTGTGTGAGGATATGCTTCTTACCATCAAATCGCATTAGACTCATGAACGGTTTGGTCCACAATTCATAGTTTATTCCATCCATCTTCACGATGGGTGCTGGACCTTTGAAGACACCCATAGATGGAACTGCTTTGTTGTCTGACATGTTGACAACAAACTCCAAGACCGGGGTTGCAAATTGGAATGGTTATGTCTACATAGACATATAAGAAAAAGGTTTTGGGTGTAGACTCATACCACATCCTCTCCCATCTACTAGGGGCTTCTTGAGGTACCAAGGATGAATTTAAAGAGTTAAACACCACACCAAAGGAACCAAATCTGACCGAGAAGGATTCTAGGCGGCCTCACGGGAAGCAGCATGGGCCGGACAGCGATGGTGGATGCCGCTGCTACAGACGGTGGTGAGCGGCGGCTATCGCGCGACTGCAGGCGGCGCCGGGCTACGACAACCGTTGTTGCTGCTCCTTTGTGATGGTGATGGGCGGCGGTGGCCGCTGCTGCTGCTTCCTTGCGGCAGCTGCACGAGGAAAAACCAGGGTTTTGGTAGGGAAGGGATTATAGGATACATGCTTCGGTATAGGATTGTCGCTCTGATGCCATGTGGAAATGATTGAAATGAAAGAGATGCATTCATCGTAGCCCTAGAGCTCTCTTATATAGGAGAAATGCTCTAAGGGAAAATTACATAGAGACAAAAGAAAATAGAAAAACTACAAGATTATAATAAAAGATTGAAATGTCTCAACTGGTACTATTCCCTGCCTTATGGATAGGGTGATATTGCTATGAAATAAAGCATGTAGAGGAGCAACATCTGACAAAGGTTGTATAGGGGTAGGGATGCAAACAGATGTGAATACAGATATAGGTGTTATCATATCCTCACCCATTTTAAAATCTGGATACACAGAAACAAATATCTTATGGATATTAAATATTCAAACAATATAATTAAATATGGATACATATATAGAAATAATCATTATTCAAAACAAATAATCATAATTCAGAGATGAATATTTAGCAAACGGACATGGATTATCCTACGGATAATAAATGTCTACTGCATACTCAGAAGAAGTGTTTTTGTAAAGTTGAAGTTAAGAGATGATTAAATTAAAATTTTATATACTACAAATACACCACATAAAAAAAGAAAAAAACTATACTAGATTAAATAACTTATACAACAACTGTTAGAGTAATCGGTACTCTGATGTGTTATTCCATAGAGCCCTCGGGTCTCTTATATAGGGAGAAAACCCTTGGGTAAATTACAGAGTCTTACAATATATAAATAGAAATTACGAAACAATAAAACGTAACATAAATAAGTTTCTACACTCCCCCTCAAGATGGAGCATAGATATCTATCATGCTCAGCTTGGAAGAACATCTCTGGAAAGGTCCTCTGAGCAGTGGCTTGGTGAATATGTCAGCAGTCTGATCCTCTGAATTGACATGAGAGGTGGAAATGAAGCCCTTCTGAATCATGTCTCTAGTAAAATGACAATCCACCTCGATGTGCTTTGTTCTCTCATGAAAAGCCGGATTATGGGCAATAAACAATGCTGCCTGATTGTCTCATTGGAGATTTATAGGCAAGGGGACATCTACAGTCAAATCTTCTAAGACTGCTCTAGCCCACATCATTTCTGCAGTTGCTTGTGCCATGGCTCTGTACTCGGATTCCGCACTCGACCTTGCCACAACAGTCTGTTTCTTGCTTTTCCAAGAAACTAAAGAGCTTCCTATGAAGATAGCAAATCCAGAAGTGGATTTACGATCCCTTGGACATCCTGCATAATCTGCATCTGCACAAGCTGAAATAGACATATCCGTATCTTTTCTAAATAGCAATCCTGTGCCTGGGGAAGACTTCAGATATCTCAATATCATATACAAGGCATCCATATGAACTTGCCTTGGCTGCTCCACAAATTGACTCACCCGGTTTACTGCAAAGGCAATATCCGGTCGAGTTATAGTAATATATAAGAGCTTACCCACCATCTCTCTGTACCTTCTTTTGTCCACATCCTCGGTATCATCGTCGTACAGCTTCATGCTTGGGTCCATAGGTGTCCTTGAAGGTCTGCATCCAGTCATTCCTGTTTCAGCTAGCAAGTCTGTGACATATTTTCTTTGAGTCATCACCATTCCTTGTGCATTTCTTGCAAACTCTATCCCCAGAAAATATCGTATTGTGCCCAGATCCTTCGTAATGAACTGGTTTCCCAACAGGGACTTGGTTATCTCAATCCCCTGAGCATCATCTCCTGTGACCAAGATGTCATCAACATATATCATAACAACAACTGTACCTCTAGGGGTCTTCTGGATGAACAATGAATGGTCCGCATTTGATCTCCTGAACCCTTGTTGTTCAGTTAGCTGAGAAAGCTTCTGGAACCATGCTCGGGGACTTTGTTTGAGGCCATAGATAGCCTTATGAAGTCTGCACACCATCTGAGTCTCCCCCTCAGCAGCAAATCCTGGTGGCTGTTGCATGTAGACTTCCTCCTGCAGATCTCCATACAAGAAAGCATTCTTGACGTCAAGCTGAAAAATGGTCCAGTTACGTACCACAACAACAGATAGGAGGATGCGAAGAGTGGAGTGTCTAGCCACTGGTGAAAAAGTATCCAAATAATCTACCCCATATGTCTGGGTAAATCCCCGTGCTACAAGTCTTGCCTTGTATCTATCAAGACGTCCATCCGCATGATATTTCACCGTAAAGACCCACTTGCAACTCACCACAGAGGCACCTGGAGGAATGGGGACAAGAGACCAAGTCCCACGAGACTGCAGAGCACGCATCTCCTCTTCCATGGCTAGACGCCAGCAATCAATCTTCATGGCATCTTGATATGTCCGTGGGATCTCAACAGACGAGACAGCAGCTACAAACTTCTGGAAGTCCCCATTGAGACGATGGAATGAGACTTGAGAGGCAAGAGGATATGAAGCACATTGTCTTCGCTGCTTCTTGTGGGCAATGGGCCGATCCAGATCATCCATCATTGTGTCGACCGGTTGATTCTCATCCTGTAGTAAAGGCTCCTGCACTGGTGCACTGTCTAACCCATCATTAGTGATAACATCAGAACATACCTGAGGCGTGTTGGATGGTTGACATGTAGCTTGAGCTGGTCCCGTACGCCTTGTATAGAACTTAGGAAAAGGTTCAATTGGAGGTGGTGGTGGTGGTGGTGGAGTAGAGGATTGACCCAGGCTTGGAGGTGGAGGCACATAGATACTAGAATCTGTGGATGTGGAGGAGACCAATCTGTCACCTGTAGGAGAGAAGTACATGTCAGGTTCGAAAAATGTAACATCAGCACTCACATAGTATTTGTCATGAACAGGGTCATAGCAACGATATCCTTTCTGTGTCCTGGAGTAGCCCACAAAAACACACTTGATAGCTCTAGGAGATAGCTTATCAAGTCCTGGAGACAAGCGGTGGACAAATGCAACAGTGCCAAAGACCCGAGGTGTAAGAGTAAACAAATCTTTGTCAGGAAAGAGAACAGATATAGGAGACTTTTCCCCAAGAACTGTTGTAGGCATGCAGTTGACCAGATAGCATGCTGTAAGTATATCATCCCCCCAAAAAGATAATGGGGCACAACTCTGAATAAGTAATGTGCGCGCAATATCAAGGAAATGGCGATGTTTCCGTTCTGCAACCCCATTTTGTTGAGATGTGTATGCACATGTGGTTTGGTGGATAATGCCTTTAGAAGACAGAAACTAGTAAGGGAACGAGTGCAGAACTCCAATGCATTGTCAGTACGCACATACTTAACAGTAGATGAAAAAACATTTTGAACTTCATTGATAAGATTTTGAATAACACTTCCTGCTTCGGATTTATTTTTAAGAAGAAAGGTCCAGGACACTCTAGAAAAATCATCGACCACAACTAAATAGAACCTGTGCCCCTGATGATCTGGGACACGACTGGGACCCCATATATCTATGTGAAATAACTCAAATGGGGAGCGACTGCTCCGACTCTGACGACTGGGGAAGCTGGACCGATGATGCTTCCCTAACTGACAAGCTTCACAACGAAAGGATGAACTCGGAGAAATCTGAGGCAGGAGGTGACACATTTTCTGTAGTGGCAGGTGACCGAACCGAAGATGCCAGGTATATGGAGACACGGAGCCCTGGGAATGTAGTGAGACGCCAGCATACGAGTTCCATACAAGACGATAGAGGCCATTGTGCTCAGAACCACAGCCAATCACCCTGCCCGTTAATATGTCCTGAAAAATAACAGACGATGGGTCAAAAATAGCACGACAGTGCAAATCTCGTGTAATCTGACTAATGGATAAGAGATTCATAGAAAATTCTGGTGCATGTAAAACATTCTATAAGTGCATAGAGGGCAGCAAAGCCGTCTCCCCCTGACCGATGATAGGGGAATGAGTGCCATCAGCAATGAGTACAGAGCGACCAGACTGGACAGCTCTATAGGACTGCAGAATATCTTTCTCACGACAGAGATGATGGGTGGCTCCAGAATCAACAATCCATCCTGTGAGATCATGGTTATGATATGAGATGGAAGGACTACCTGAGGCACTGGCTGAGGCAGATGTACTGGCTGATGCCGAAGCCGCAACATCAGACGCATCAACACCCTCTGATGATGACTGTGGTATGATATCATGAAGCCGTGCCACTCCTCGAACCTGTGATCGGGAGTAGATGCTTGTGGACCCTGAATATGATCAGCGACACGTGCAGAAGGAGGGAAGCCATGCGATCCGCGACCTTGAGGACGCAGCACTTTGCGGGAAGAGCGATGGGAGCGAGTGGGTGCGGGTCTCTGGAGAGCGGTGCTCGAGCGAGTCTCTCGAAGGCATCTTCGGATGGGTTGAGGACGGTGCATGTCGGCTCGGAGGTTCATATCAATGGTGCGAGGGTGGCGACCAGCAGTTCGGAGGGTGCAACTGACGTTTCGTTCGGTGTGGACGTTGTCTCCACCCATGCAGCCTCGTCGGCGGCGGGATGGAGGACGGTTACTCATCGGAAGGCTGGGAAGCGGTGCTTCAGGTGCGGGGAGCGAGGTCATATTGCCTCTGCTTGCCCTCAACCACCTCGTTGTTTTGCATGCGGGGATCCTGGTCATCGTCGTGCTTCGTGTAGGTGGCTTCGTCAGCGCGATATCTTTAGGTCGGGGAGACCTTCATTCTCGATGCGGGCGGTGGAGGATCGTCCGACCCGTTCCTCCATACGGGGGCGGTCGTTCGCTCAGGTGGTGGCTCCTTCTCCGCCTCCGCCTTCATTCTCGGTGCGTGCGGTGGTGGATCGTCCTTCCCGTCCCTCCATCCAGGGGCGGTCGTTCGCTCAGGTGGTGGCTTCTTCTCCACTCCCTCTCGGGGTGACGACGGAGACCTCTGGCCTCTTGGAGGGTGCTCCAAATGTTGGCGGTGAGAGCTCGGCGGCGCCAAATGTTGTCGGTGAGTGCTTGGCGGCGGCCTCGGGCGGTGGGCCCTCCTCGGTTCTTATCGGGGTCGCTCGCCACCCGGTTGTTGGCTGGGAGGCGGTGAAGGAGATGGTTCTGCGCGTGCTTGGGAACTCCTTTCTTGGGGATTTCTGCTTGTTGGACGCCTCCCACTGTTGCCTTCGTGGTCTCTCGCCGCAGCTTCGGGATTTCATGCTCTCTCATGGCTCTAATGATGCGGTTTTCTGGCGTCTTCCGCGGGTGGCTGATGGTGCTTCGCTCTCGACCGAGGTGTGTATGGCCTCCATCTCGGGGGTTCCGTTTCTCTCAAGATCCATTCCTGTGCTCAACAAGGCTTTCCGCCGGTGGGGCTCGATTCTCTCCATCTTCGACGACGGCCTCTCCCCCGGTGCCGACTGGCAGTCAGTGAAGGTGCTATTCGAGTGCTCTCCGGCCTTTCTCCGCGAGTCCAACGAGCGCTCCGTCTTTGGCTCTCTCGAGATTGGCTCCTGGTTCTTTCGTCCGGTCCTCACTGTCCTTCCGCCTCCTTCGTCGGACTCGGATGCTCCGTCGCTGCATGACGACCTCCTTCCGCCTCCCGCGGCAGACGTCGCTCTGCCGGAACCCGTCGACGCTTCGAATCCTGCGCTCCACGTGGCATGTGACGCTTCATCTTCTGGTTGCCACGTGGATTCGCAGCCGGTTCTCTCCGTGGTGACGCCGCCCTCTAATGATGTTGGTGCTTGTCCCGAGACGCCCCTTCGGTTTTCTCGTCTGACACGCGAATCTTCGTTTTCGACGGGGAGGGGGGGGGATCGAGATCGATTCGCCTCCTTTTTTTATTAGATTCGGTTCGTCGCCTGTGGTTCGGGTCGGTTGTTCGGACCCCATCGCGGATCTCTCTCGGTTTCGGGGCGACAACTCGTCCTTGGGCGGATCGTGGCCGCGGTTGTCGGATTCGGGGTCTCGCTTGCCCCGCCAAGCCCCCTTGGTGGTTCATATTGAGCCCCTTCAGGTGCATGCTTGTTCCACGGTGCTGTCCTCGACTCCGCATCGCACCCCCCCTATCCCCTTTCTGGCTCTCTCTCCTCAGATATCGGGAGCCATTCTTACAGGTGCAGGGACGGCCTCCTCATTCAGGCGATACGGGTCCACGTACTCCAGGCGATGCCACGCCTCCAACTTGCCCGCGTTGGTTCCTTCTTGCGCGACCCTTCGCCAGGCTGTGGCGGATGCTGCGGGCGTGCGTGCCATTCCGGCTGGTGCGGATTCTTCGGACGAACAGGTGCAGGGGGCGACTCCTCCGGGGTCGGGTGCTTCCGATTGACGCTGGTGGTCTGCGCGTGGAATCTTCTTTCTCGGGCCGTTATACTTGTTTTTAATGAAGCTCTTGTCTTGGAATGTTCGTGGCTTGGGTGACGTGGTAAAACGACGAACTCTGGGCTCCCGGCTCTTGGAATGGGAGTGTGATGTTGCATGTATTCAAGAAACTAAGCTCGCAACTCTTGACGATTATTCTTGGCGTTCCTTTGGTGCTGGCTCCTTCTCTGAATACCGTGCGATTAATGCGGTAGGTGCTGCGGGAGGTTTGTTGATTACGTGGCAGCCTCGTTTGTTCTCTTTTAGTTCCATGCTCGCTGGACGTCATGTTCTCTCGGTTGTACTGGAAAACGTCCGTTCGGGATCCCCTCTCGCTATCTCTTGTGTCTACGCTCCTTCGTGCCACCTTCTGCGACGGGAAGTGTGGGATGACCTTCGTGCTGCGGACGAAGCTTTCTCTAGGATCCCCTGGATTATTGGCGGGGACTTCAACGTCACCATTGACACCTCTGACCGTCCTCGTGGTCGGGGTGGTCGCGATCCGGACTCTCAAGCTCTTCGGGATCTAATTCATGATTTGGCGCTTACTAATTTGGTTCCGAATGATATCTCCTACACGTGGCGGAACAATTCTTCTAGGTCCAGGATTGACCGTTTCCTTGGTAATGGTTTGGCTATGGACTCGTTCCCTCTCTGCTCTGTTGGCTCTCGTCCACGTGCCTTCTTGGACCATTCTCCTATCCTATGGGATGACGGTTCTGGCCTTGCTCCTCGTGGCCTCTTTCGATACGAAAAAAGCTGGCTTTTGGAACCATCATTTAAAGACATTGTTGCGAACCACTGGAACCACTTCCCGGCCTCGGGTTCGGCGGCGGCAATTTTAGCTCAAAAGCTCTCCTCCCTCCGTCGGGTGCTGGCTGATTTCAAAGCTACCATTAGGCATTCGCGCAAGGCTTCTCGCTCCGAGGCTGAGAATATTATCGTGCGCCTGGACTCCTTGGAGAACGATCGTGACCTTTCTATGGGTGAGCTTCTTGACCGCTCGAATGCTATTGCTCGGGTTCAGGTTGAGGACAAAAAGCGTTGTATTGAATGGCGCCAAAGGTCTAAGGTTAAATGGCTCAAGGAGGGCGACGCCAACACTTCTTTCTTTCATCGGGCGACTAGCAACCGGCGTCGTCTAAATTTTATCCGGTATATCTCCATCAATGAACAGGTCCTCTCGGATGATCGTGCGATGGGTAATGCCATCTCTGACCAATTCCGCCGTTCTTCTTCTGCCCTTCCCCCTCGGCGATGGCGCTGGCTCGGGGAGGGGGTCCCCCGGGTCTCGGACGCTGACTGCTCTCTTCTCACTCGGCCTATTTCCTTGGCCGAGCTTAAGTCCGCTGTGTGGAGCCTGAATGGGGACTCTTCCTCGGGTCCGGATGGCTTTCCCGTTTCTTTCTACAAGGATTTTTGGGAGGTGGTCTCGGGGGACGTCCTCGCGGTGGCTTCTGACTTCTGCTCGGGTAACCATGGTTTTGATCGTATCAACAGGGCTCACATCGTACTTATTCCGAAGAAATCTCCTGCTCTTCACCTCGACGATTTCCGCCCCATCGCCGTCTCTAACGCTATCTACCTCATTGTCGCTAAAACGCTGGCCAACCGTTTATCGCCGATTCTGCACGGCCTCATCTCGCCGGTTCAAGGTGCGTTTATTAAGGGTCGACATATTGCGGATTGTATCCTTGTGGCCTCGGAAATTGTGGCTGATTGGAAGAGAGAGAAAAAGAAAGGAATTCTTTGGAAGATCGATTTCTCCAAAGCGTACGACTCGATTGACTGGCGATTCCTATGGTCTGTTCTTCATCGGCGGGGCTTCCCAAATGCTTGGATCTCTTGGATGCGCAGATGTATCTCCACGGTCTCTCTCTCCGTGCTTGTCAACAGCCGGCCGGTTGGTGGTCTCTTCCAGCCTCGCAGGGGGGTGCGTCAGGGCTGCCCCTTAGCCCCTATGCTCTTTGTTCTTGCCTCGGATGTCTTGCCTCGGATGGTGAAAGGCGTCATTGATGCTGGCCTCACTACGGGATTTCAGACGGGAGGATTATGTGTGCCTATTATACAATTCGCGGACGACACCATTTGCTTCATTGAAGGGGACTCCGACGCGGTGGCTGGGATGGCACATACGATCTCCCTGTTCGGTGAACTTTCGGGAATGACGATTAATCTTGACAAATGCTGTATGGTGCCTTTTGGTTTGTCGGCGCCTGAGGAGGCTGACTGCAGTCGTATCCTCGGCTCGCGGATTGGGGAGCTCCCTCTCCCTTATCTCGGTGTTCCTCTCTCGATTGGCCGGAACCGCCTTAATGACTGGCTGATGATCTTGGAGCGGGTGGAGTCGCGCTTGGCGGGATGGAAGGCCTCCTTGCTTTCCCGGGGCGGTCGTCTCATTCTCCTGAAGTCGGTTCTCTCTGCAATTCCCATCTACTTCCTTTCAGTTCGAAAGTTGCCGGTGGGTGTTCGGGTTCGTTTGGAAAAGTGCATGCGAAGATTCTTGTGGGGGCGGGCGGACGACAGCGGCCGTGGGATTCACTTAGTTGCTTGGGATGTGGTTACTCGGCCCAAGAGATTGGGCGGCCTTGGCGTTCGCTCCTTGGATCGGGTCAATGAGACCCTGCTATTGAAATGGGTGCTTAAGATATGGGGCAAGGATGATTCTTTCTTTGGCAACGTGCTGCGTGCGATTTTGGGTGAGGATTGGAACTCCTTCTTGCGCGGGAGCTGCCCTGTTCACTCTTCCCCTTTTTGGCGCTACATCTTTGATATTTATCAAAAGAACCGCTCATTGTTCTCCCCGGTGCTGGGATCGGGTACTGTCTTCAAATTCTGGCTGGACGACTGGACGGGGAGTGGCGCATTCCGGACTCGCTTCCCGCGGCTTTTCTCCTTGGCGTCTAACCGCCTGGCCACCATTGCTGATTACTGGCTCAACGACGGCTGGTGCCCCGCTTTCTCGGGGATTCTTTCGGACCAGCGCGCCAACGACCTGGCCTCCCTGCTGGAGGCACTTTCCTCTTCCTCCTCCCCTTCGGGCGGGAGGGATCACTGGGCTTGGAGGGATGCTCCGTTCTCCTCTCGCAAGGCCTTCTATGCCTTGCTTCCGCCTTCACCCCCCATGGATGCTTCATTGGTTCGTGACTGTGCTCTCTTTTGGAGCCTCCGCTTGCCCGCTAGGATCACCTTCTTCTTCTGGGTGTTCGGCATAGGAGGCTGATGACTCGTGACCAGTGTGCCTCCTTCCTTCACACTCCCAGCATCCTGTGCCAGCTCTGTGGGGTGTCTAATGAATCGGCGGACCACCTGTTCTTCCTTTGTGAGTCGGTGTCTCGGATTTGGGACGAGGTTGCTTGGGCTCGTGCGGCCGATACGGAAGACTTCTGCAATATCCTTTGGGCCAACAGAAGGCGTCCCCGTTCGCATTTGCTGGGCCCCTTGGCGCGCCTTTGGTCGATCTGGAGGGCTCGCAACGACTCCATCTTCGCGGGCGCGCGCTTCTACGAGGAGAATGTAACTGCCGCGGCTACCATCCTAATTGCTGATTGGTCTACTTAGTTGGGCCTCGGGGCCGGTTGTCGCATTCCTTGTTTTTGCGTTGGTCTCTCCCTCTTCCTCCCTTCTTCCCCCTCTCACGATGTAAGTACCTTGTTCTTTTTAAATACAATATACTGGGGTGAACACCATCGCGTGTCTCCCCCTTTTTTGAGATTTCAAAAAAAAGAAAGAGGGAAGCCATGCTTGGAATAGCATGTTTCCTACGAATGACCAGTACGACGACATACTGAGCACGTAGAGCGTATGCGACCTCCACGGCCACGTCCACCACTTCCTCTGCCACGAAATGAGGAGGAACTACCTCGTCCTCTGGAGACAGCCATTGCCGAGGGAGGTGTAGTTGTTGCGTTCGATGGAACTGGAATACGACTGAGCCGTCTGTAGACTTCTTCCATCGGTGGAATGGTGGCATCTGCAAGGATCTGAGAGCGTGCTGCCTCATATTCAGGATCGAGGGCAGCAAGTAAGACGCCAACCATAGTAGCGTTGCGGAACGTCTTCTGCTGTTCCGGCATGGCTGTGAGTGGAATTGTGCTATAACGTTTCTCGAACATTCCACGAAGAGACGTGTACAGAGAATGAAGAGGCCTCCCATTTTGCTTTGTGGTAAAGATATCATTCTGCAACTGCAGCATCTTGGTCTCGTTCCGTACCTGAGAGTACGTCGTGGCCAGAATATCCCACATCGCCTTGGCGGTGGGTTGATGGAGGACATCATTTGCTATCTCCGTGGTGAGCGTACCTGACAACCAGACTTTGGCGTACGCGTCGTCAGCCTCCCATGAGGCATATATTCCCGTCTTCTCCGGCGGTTCATCTTCGGTAAGAATATGCTTCTTACCACACGACTTCATGAGACTGAGGAACTGCATAGCCCACAGTTCGTAGTTCGTCCCGTCCATTTTGACGATAGGTGCCGAACCTTTGAAGGCACCGATGGCGGGCATAATGACCTTTTGATCTGACATACTGCCGGAGAAGAACAACTAGGAATGATAGACCAAGAGACTGGTGTCTACCACGACATGTGAGGATTCAAGTGCACATGTAGACGTTATGCACTTGAATCCATCATCTATCCGAAACCGACCGAAGGTGAGCCGCCGCGGGAACGAGTAGAGGCTATGGAAGCCTTGGCGGAAGAGAGAGGCGGCAACTAGGGTTACCCGGCGGCGAGGCTAGGCACCGCTAGCGGCTGGCGGCTGTGAGGTGCCCGCTGGAGGGCTGGCGGCACTAGGGGGCGGCTGGGAGGGGCCCTGCGGAGGGCTGGCGGCGCCGGGGGCGGCTGGGAGGGGCCCGACCGAGGGCTGGCGGCGCCGAGGGGGGGGGGGCGGCTGGGGTCCTGGCAGAGGGCCTGGGAGCCCTGCGGCGGAGGGACTGGCGGCGGTGGAGGGCTGGGGGCCTGGCTGGAGGAGCGGCGGCGGCGGCTTGGAAGGGGGGGGGGCGGGTGGAGGAAAAACCCTAGGGTTAGGGTTTTGGCTCTGATACCATGTTAGAGTAATCGGTACTCTGATGTGTTATTCCATAGAGCCCTCGTGTCTCTTATATAGGGAGAAAACCCTTGGGTAAATTACAGAGTCTTACAATATATAAATAGAAATTACGAAACAATAAAACGTAACATAAATAAGTTTCTACAACAACTAAATAATTAGTGCAAAGATATATATTTCATCCGGCATTTGAAAATGTCTAAAAATGCAATATATTATGTGTGATCCTAGATATATGTTTATAAACACTGATATATTTATACAAATGCTCACACAAAGATTCAATAATATGGATATCCATATTTGTATCCACCAAAATATATATCCATATATGTATCCACATATGTATCCATACTCTCCAAAAAAATGAAGATGGTTTCCTTATCCGTACAACAACATCAACTAAGTCTTTTCCCACATTTAAGTAGGGTCAATTACATGAATTCTTTGCCTCCATTCAGATCTATCTTGGGTCATTCTCAGGCTAAACTAAGATCCCTTCTGGTATTCTCATTCCAACACTTTTTGGACCTTCCTCGTCCTCTCTTATCCGTATCCACAAAAGATAAAAGGCTATATCTTTATCTGTTATATATCCATTTCTGCCAAATTAAAAAATATATATCAATATCGTATTAGGTTGCATCCCTAGGGAAGAATCAATAACAGAGAAGTACCAATTAAAGGGGCATAGCTCCAACAAAGCTTAATGTGTCACCTATGCTTGTCCATTTGCCTCCTTTCTCATATTTGTTGATTGTTTAAATGTAGCATGTGATATATAAGGAATTTCAATTGAGATCCTAACTGATCAAATCCTTTAACTGTTTATACGTTATAACCAAATTATACAATCTGACGGGAAAATAAAACACGGATTCTGGTTGTGACTGCTTTGAACTGGCAAGAATTGCACTCTCTTAAGTTTGAAGTTACTGATTTATGGATTTATTGACGCTATAGAACTTCTAGTTTACATGATTTAGATTTTATTGCGAGTTTTTTTTACGTTCATTCCTCAAATTCCATTCTTATATCCGAATCACATATGTTTAACTGATTGGACTGAAACTGGGATATGTTAAATCCTATATTACCATATTTTCAGCAGGGACCACAGATGCAACAACCTATTGGATCATCAGAACAGATCAATAGTGTTTTTGGTCGCTTCAAATTCTCACACCGGAACTCATCATCACAAGGAGAAGAAAACCCCAGCTATCGTATGATTGATCTTCAGACTTCAACGATAAAGATAGGTGCAGAGCATACTGACTTGAGGTTTTGCTTTAGAATCATTTCCCCGCTTAAAACTTACACATTGCAGGTAGATGGATTTCTTGTCTAGAAAATCTGGACTCATCATATTTTCACCTTCATATCAATTGAACTTCACTCTCATTATCATACACATCCATCTGCAGGCTGAAAATGCAACCGAGAGAACAGATTGGGTTGATAAGATTACTGCTGTTATAGCATCTATTCTGAATTCTCCTTTTCTGAAGCAGGTTTATCGCTAATGATGTCTTTTTTCCTTTGACTGCATATTTTGAAGAACATGCTGATTTTCTTGACTAATCTTTTGTATGAAACAGCCAGATTCCCAGTTTATGAATGTGGTCAATGCAAAGTATCCTTTTGATCCCATTCCGGCTTTGCATAATATTGAGGTGAAGAATGACAGCATGCATCAGGACATTTTCGGATTTCTCAGGAATATTTCTGGAAATGATATGTGTGCAGAATGTGGTTCTCAAGATCCTGACTGGGCATCTTTAAACCTTGGAATTTTGTTATGTATTGAGTGCTCTGGGGTTCATCGTAATCTTGGGGTTCACATTTCAAAGGTTTGATTTTCGTCGTTTTGCGTTTGACCAGTATTTTCTAATTAGGATGACGCTGATATAGTTATCTTATAAAAAAAATTCTAGATATCTAAAAAGGTGTTTGGTGAAGAACATTTATCGGACTACTAGCTGATAAATATCACTGATGCTATTAATCTCATGTGGAAGAAATAAATGTGGTGCAATTTTTGGTTAAAGAAATATTATGAGCCAATATGGGTATTTTCCGTAATATAAAATGATGTATACCAGACCCCAACATAACAATGTTTATAATGTCTCCAATATTTATCTTTTCGTTTGCTCCCTATTTTTTCAATGATTAGAAATGCTTCTGATAGACTTATTTTGCAAAGCTAGAATTAAGGTTAAAAAAATGAAAGGCAGAACGAGGTGTTTTTCTCTGAATAGAGGCGAGGTGTAGCCTCGAAGTGGTCGAGGTGTAAGCCTCATTTTATAGAGAAAAATATGCTTAAAACTATAATTATATATATGTCAATTAATTATCTACCCAACATATAATACTTAATACTATAAGATATGATGAGATAATAGAGATACGAACCTAAAAATAAAAGATATAACATCATATTAATTTCTACACATTTTCTCCTATCAAAGAAGAACTCATTGTTTATAAATGTTGTGAAAGATTAAACACATATATGTCTTTCAAATATTGTTGTGATTAGAAGTACATCTTAAAATATATGTCGAATAAATTTTATTCTGTATCTAACATATAATATATAGCCGCACGAGAAACCGTAAAATCCTATCCATTTTGAGAAAATCTTTGAAATATTGTTTTAATTAAAAGTACGATTAATTATATGTCAAAGGAATTTATGTTATCTGTTTGACATAATATATAACAACATGAAAAATCGTGAATCCTATCCATTTCGTTTTGCTTGATATATTGTAAAGCTCGTTAAGTTTACGGGTGTTGTTGGATTTAATATTTATGAATTCATTCACTAAGAGTGAAAACTTAGCCATGACTGGTCCCAAAGCCCCGACAAATTGAAGAGGGTTGCACGTTAGGTAGCCGACAACCAGTGCAGGAGACAAATTCTAAATAGGTTCATTTTCAGAACACTATTTAGGAATTTGTCTCGACAGCTCGGATCTTTTCAACATGAATTTAAGTAAATATTTAGATTTCTTTACTGCATTCCCTACTAGCGACACTTTGCATCATCCGAATGCAATCAAAATTTGGCATGGGCCGCTACATCTCTACCCAGATGTTATTCAAAATTGGCAAGAGTTCTCGCATGATTGACACATACGAGTAAATAAGCTAGTTCTGCAGCATCATCATTCGGATGCGGTCCAAAATTTACAAGGGTTCTCACATGATGGATACATGCGAGTAAAGAAGTTAGTCCAGAAGAGGTCGCAAAGGAAGTTGTAGATAGGTAATTGGAATATTGACACTTTTATTGGAAAATCGATTGAGATAGTAGATGCGATGGAAAGAAGGAAGATTCAGATACTATGCCTTCAAGAGACAAGATGGGTTGGAGTGAAACAAGGGAGATCGAGAAGATATATTTTAAACTTTGGTATTCGGGTAAAGATAAGGGAAAAAATGATATTGGAGTGGTTGTTAAGGATTTGAAGGATTGTATGATTGAGTTGCAAAGATTCGAGGATCATATTATTTTGCGAAAGGTGGTGCTCGAAGTAGAAATTCTGAATATCATCTCAGTTTATGCACAATATTGCTATAGATGAAAGGATTAAACATGCTTTTTGGGAGGATTTGGATAAGATTATGCAAGGAATGTCACAAAGAGAGATGACTTGCCTAGGTGGAGATCTTAATAGACATGCACGGAAAGGATGCTTCATGCTAGTGTTCATAGAGGACATGGCTTCAGAGATAGAAACAAAGAGGAAAGTTCATTCTGGATTTTGTAACGCTTATGATCTTTCTTAGCAAACACTCTCCAAGAAGAGGGAGCAGCATTAATTACTTATAAGAATGGCCCGATTAGAACACAAATAGATTTCTTTGCGTTGAGGAGAAGAGATTGACTATGTTGCAAAGACTGTAAAGTAATTCTAGGAGAGAGTTTGGCCGCCCAACATCGCTTGTTAGTCATAGATGTGCAAATAAAAAGGTTGGTAAAGAAAAGAAAGCTTTCTAAGATCACTAGAACTAGATGGTGGAATCTTCAATTGTAGCAATCAAGCTTTACAGAGAAGGTTTTAGAAGACTTATCTTGAGATTGTAATGGAAGTTCAAACGAGATGTGAGATGCGGTAGCATATTGTATCCGATGGGTAGCCAAAGAGATGCTGGACAAGTTAAAGGGTGGAGTTCCACGCCAAAAAAGTAGGCTAGGTGGTGGAGTGGAGGGGTGCGAGAGAAATTAAAAATTAAAAGAGCATAAAATTAAAAGAGCATAAAATTTAAAGCTATGTCTAAGGATAGAACATATGAAACTGTCACAAACTACAAAACTGCGAAGAAGGAAGCAAAGAATGCTTTAAGTGAAGCTAAGTCAAACACTTGTGAAGTTTTGTCTAAGGAGGGCTAGAAGGATGTATTCAGGTTGGCTAAAGCAAGAGAAAGAAAGAACAATGACCTTTCTCAAGTGAGATGCATTAAAGATGAGGAAAGTCACACGCTTGTTACTCAGAAGGATATATAAACTAGATAGAAGCAATACTTCCATAAGCTTTTCATTGGGGAAGGAAATAGAGAGATCACTTTGGTAGATCCAGCTAGTAGTGAAAGTTACTTGAATCGTGCAAGTTATAAACAGATACAAAGGCATGAAACGAGACTTGGGAAAGATGTATGATCTGATGACATTCCTATAGAAGTTTGGAGAGTTTTAGGTAAGTGTAGTTTTATTTGGCTTACAAATTTATTCAATCTTATTTGGTGAAGCAAGAAAATGCCTGAAGATTGTGGGAGAAGCATTATGGTGCCTCTTTATAAGAACAAAGGGACATTCAAAATTGTTCAAATTACAAATTTATCGAGCTGATGAGTCACACTATGAAACTTTGGGAACGTGCGATCGAAAGAAGGTTGAGGCAACTTTCCAATGTAAAAGAAAACCAATTCGAATTCATCGGGTCGTTCAATTATTGAATCCATCCATTTGCTGAGAACAATGGAGATTTATAGAGCTAAAAGGAATAACTTCCATATGATTTTTATTGTTTTGGAGGCCGATGATTTTGTTCTACCGGAGATATTGTGGAGAGTTCTGGAGAAGAGGCAAGTACTTGTCTTATACATTGACTTCATAAAAGATATGTATGATAGAGCTTCATCTTGTGTAAGGATACAATCTGGGAAGACTAACTATTTTGACATCAACATTGGTTTGCATCAAGTTTCAACTTTGGGTCCCATTGGATTGATTCCTTTTTACTTTGATTATAAATGAGTTGGCAATGTTGGAAATGCGAGCCCACGGCGAGCCATTATGCAATAAATGTTATTGCAATTCACTCCTTAATCTGAAACGAAGAATACATAATTTGCATAATAGGTCCCTTAGTACAATTAGGGTTATGTACCATGGCCATCTTGATGATCATACAGCTGTTGATTCAACTATTGAATCATAGAGGCTGGTGCTTGAATAAATATCTAAAGAGTTAGATTGAGGACTCATCAAGCACCGTCAGATGATTGTTAAGAGATGATCTCCAGTCTGAGTAGGAGATGGCAATCCTTATCTCTGAAGGCTGATATCTGACCGACCTCTTGATGCAGGTCCTCTGCATAGGAATAGAGATTCGGAGGTGTCAGATTAGTTAGGTCAAAGAGTTGACTTAACGAGATCGAGATAACCAAAGTCCTATATCGTATGCTGTCATGATATAGGCACGCATCCTCTGACCGGAGACAGATGTGTTGCTATATGTCTAAGTATGTACATTTGGCAGACCAATAGGTTGATGACCTAATCAAGGTCTACACACCGGCGCGCTGGTGTGCATATAAGGGCATATGAGTAATACGATCTCTCAAAGGGATCATACAGGTTCAGTTACTGAACCGGAAGACATGAGCTCACCCATGAGATATTGGGAAGAATCAAATTCCGTGCGCACGGTCGTCTCGCTTTGGAAGCTTGACTGAATTTGTAGGTTTGATATATACTTTTCGAAAGTATATGATCAAGACCTAGGTATGATATATGCTTTTGGAAAGTATATGATCGATACCGACTCCCAATGATCGAATGAGAAACTTACTGATAAAACCATGAAGTAGACAGTATAAAGTTGATCGAATACTTCGGGTTTAGTCTGAGTCTTCCAGTATGCAGGATGTACAGATATTGGGAATACCTGAGGGTGATGTGATCATAAACGATTGTATAACCATGACGCTTCCATTCCCAGGGAGTGATGAAACGGGTCTGGATTTTAGTGACTCCTCTCAGTAGAGAAGTGATCTGATCTTGGTCCAAGTATTGGACATTGATCTGAATGTGATTCAGATACAATGAGAAGATTAGATTTACGGTCTTGATTTAATCAAGCATCTATGGGAGGCCCGCGATCTGGATTTGAGATACGATCTCAATATCCATGTCACTATACGTGGAACAATACCATCGCCCTGTCCTTATCTCCAAGTATCTGCGGAGAAAGTGCATTATCCTTGAAGGAGTTCATGGATAATTCTATTGTTGATATATGTATTCGAGCATTGAGAAAATGGATAATTAAATGTGATTTAATTATCATGAGTAATATGAATTTGATTCATATTATAAAGAGAGTTATCTTAGATAATTAAATGAGATTTAATTATCAAAGATGTAAATAATGTGAATGTGATTCATATTATTTGGACAAAAGAGAATTGAGATCCAAGATGATTAAATATGATTTAATTATCATGGATATGAATGATGTGGATAGCAATATCCATATTAGTCATATATATTATAAAAGTGATTTATAATATATAAGAGAGAGCTATTTGTAATTTACATTTGTTAATTAAGTGTTAATGTGAATTGGATTCACATTGGACATCAAATTGAAAATGTAATTTACATTTTGTTTTGGGTTGTGAATGTGATTCACAATTTTTCAATGGCATGATTGCAATGTTCACAAAATAAATTGGATTTATTTTTTGTGAAATAATTTGCAACAAAAGTTGTTGCAAATAATGGAGATTACATAAAAGGTGAAATAGCCACCTTCCTAATGGAGGAGGGTGGACGGCCACCACTCCCATTAGGAAAGGGAGGCCGTCCCCCCTCTCCACATGGAAGGAGGCTTTCTCTCCTTTCATTATCTCCATGTATTGATGATTTAATTTTGTAATAAAATTGTGTTGATTTATCAACATATATTTAATTTAAATTAAATTAATTGTTGTTGTGTTTTTAGCAACAAATCATGACCATTGAAAGAAACACAAATTGATGTGGACCATTGGATTTGTGTTGACACATGGATTGAGATCCATGGATCCCAAAACCCTAAAAAAGGAGAGGCACCCCATTGCTCTTCTGAACACATAAGTGAGACAACAAGTCTCTCTCTCTCTCTTTCTTTCTCTTTCTCTCCCTCTCATGGCCGTCCACCATGGATGCCCTAGAGAGTCTCCATCGCCGCGGCACCATCGTTATGCTGCCCGATGTTTTGCTCGTGGAACTCCGTCTACTTCAGCATGCCTTGCTCGTGAAGAAGACGTCGGATCTCGTGTGTCGAGATCAGGAGATCCACCGCTTGGATCATCAACTTGGATTGCGAGAAGCACACGGTTCATCCCCGCGCTCGCAAGCGTCTCCTCCGACGGATCGGACTTGAGACAGGAGGTCTCTTCGTTTAGAGACTTGATCGCAACCACGCTTCAAGAGGTAAATCTAATACTTGGTTGTGGTTAAGACGAAACGATCCGAGAAGTGTTCTTGGATCATGTGGTTTCGTCACATGAAATTTTTTTAATTTCCGCTGCATAGAACAACTAGTGCGACTAGTCGTTCTTCGTCGTATTCGATACGACGATCACACTTCCGTGATGCGCTTGAGGATCTAACCATATCCTTCAGGCAAGTCACAATCAGGATGAGATACCTTGGTGTATGTTATTCAATAATGATATTGTGTTGATCGATGAGATTAGAGATGGAGTAAATGAGAACCTTGAGGCCTGGAGACATGCATTGGAGATTAAAGGATTTCATATAAATTGAGCTAAAACTGAATATATGGAGTGCACTTTTGCTGAAGCAATTATGATGGAATCAAGGTGAAGATTGTAACGATAACATTCAGAAAAGACATTCTTTTAGATATTTGGGATCTATTTGCAATATGATGGGGAAATTGATGGAGATATTACTAACATAATAAATGTATGTTGGCTGAAGTGTTGAGGAGCCTCTAATGTTCTCTATGGCAAGAAAATTCCTTTGGAAATCAAAGAAAAATTTTACAAACAGCCGTAAGACCTGCTATACACTATGGATATGAATGTTGGCATGTGAACTGTAGACATGGACGGAAATTTCGTGATATATCGACGATATATCGATATCGAGATGCGACCGATATGGGTACTGATATGGAGATATATCCCAGTTTTCAGGCATTTCCTTCAGAAAAGATCGTCGACATGAGTGATATTTCGCCGATATATCGTCGAAATATCGTATCGATATGATATCGAAACGATATCAATGTCGATACGACCTTCCCTGACTGTAGACATTGTTGTGATATTTCTACATTCCATGTATCTCGTATGTTATTTTATTTCCTTTTGTCTATCTTTTGTAATTTACCCATAGACCTCTCCCCTATATAAGAGATCCTAGGGTTACAAGAATAAACAACTATTCTCTTTCTTCCAACATGGTATCAGAGCGGCGGTCCTAGACTGGAGCTCTCGTGCCCAAAACCCTATCCCCACCTCGTGCCCCCATCTCGCGCCGCCGACCCCATCTCCTCGCGCGCCGCCGCCTCACGCGCACCGTCCCATGCACGTCGCCCAACGTGCACCACCCCACGTGTACTGCAACCCCACGTGCGCCGTCCCCTCTGTGTGCCTCCATGCACACTGTTCGGTGCGCTTCTACGCGCACAACCTAGTGTGTCGATGCACCGCCTTGCGTGTTCTCGCGCATCCATCCTTGGGCACCGTCCTTCGTACGCGGCTCCTCCACGTGCTTCTCCCCCAAGCACCGACGTTGTTCGCTTCTTCTCGTTAATGGATTTGGGGTATACGTATACATATGCACTCAAATCCACATATGTTTGTGTAGACGTTCATTTGTGGTCTACAAACCCTAGTCTTCTACATCCGGCAAGATGTCTAAGAATAAAGTTGATGTACCTGCCATATGCACATTCAGAGGTCCAACGCCTATTGTTAAAATGGACTGGACGAACTATGAGCTTTGGGCTATGCAGTTCATGAGCCTTATGAAATTGAATGGTAAAAACACATTCTTACCAAGGAAGAACTGGTGGAGAAAACTGGGGTAAACGCCTCATGGGAGGCGGACGACGTATATACCAAGGTTTGGCTTCTCAGAACATTGACGATTGAGATCGCCAATGATATGTTACATCATCCCACTGCTAAGGCAATGTGGGATATCCTTGCAGCTACATATTCACAAGCGAGGAACGAGACAAAGATCCTCCAACTTTCGCATGACATATTTACTATCATGCAGAACAAACATCCTCTGCATTCATTGTATACGTCCTTGCGTGGGATGTTTGAGAAGCTTCATAGTTTCATTCCTTTAACTGCAACTCCAGAGCAACTGAAGTCATACAGGAATGCTACAATGGCAGGGGAATTCATTACAACACTTGACCCTGAATATGATGCTGCTCACTCTCAGATTCTTGACGATGCAACTATTCCCCCCATGGTGGAAGCATTCCGCAAGCTCAGCAGGATTACTATTCCTTCCAGTCAGACTTCCTCGGCCATGGCAGCCTCCCGAGGAGGAGGAGACCATTCTACTCTTCGTGGACGGGGACCTCGTGGTAGAGGAGGTTGCACTCGTCAGCCCTGCACTTTCTGTCACCACCCAGGTCATACTGAAGAGGCATGCTATTCCAAGCATGGGTTCCCAGCTTCAACCCGAGTTGCAGAACAAATTAAGTCTCCTGCTGCTTCTACTCTAGATCAGCAGTTTGATCACCTCGTAGCCAGACTGAGGGATATTATAACTCCTTCCGCATCACCATCCTTAGGAGATCAGTCAGATGCGGCAACCTTAGCTTCTGCCAGTACCTCTGCTGCTGCCAACACCTCATGTACTTATGCTTTTACATCCCGTCATGGCTTTGACATTCAGAATAGATTATGGACTCCGGTGCGACACATCATCTATGTGGAGGCAAACATCGACTTACATCATATAGACAGGTCAAGCCCCATGGCAAACAATTGCGATAGCTGATGGGACTCATTCTCCGATCACAGGACAGGGAGAGATTACCTTGATGCCTTCGATGCGTCTGCAGGACGTGCTATGTGCTCCAGATTTCTCTATGAATTTGCTTTCTATTAGTCAGATTACCTAGGATTTGCACTGTCGTGCTATTTTTGACCCATCGACTCTTGTTTTTCAGGACATTCTTACGGGCAACGTAATTGGGTGTGGTCGTGAGCAGGGTGACCTCTATCGTCTGATTTGGACTCCTTATGCTGGCGTATCTTCTCTTTCGTCTGGCTCTAGCTCCCCATTCACCTGGCACCTCCGGTTTGGTCTTCTCCCTCTTCAAAAGATGTGTCATATGTTGCCGCGGATTTCACCTACTTCCTTTCTGTGCGAAGCTTGTCAGTTGGGAAAGCATCATCGATCTGTCTTTCCCAGTCGTGAGAGTCAGAGCAGTAGCTCCCCTTTTGAGTTGTTTCATATTGACATATGGGGTCCAAGTCGTGTACCTGATCACCAGGGACACATATTCTATCTTGTAGCTGTGGATGATTTTTCACGTTTGTCATGGTTGTTTCTTTTGAAAAATAAATCTGAAGCAGGGGATGTGATAAAAACTTTATTAATGAAGTGAAAAATATTTTCTCTACATCTGTGAAGTTTGTTCGAACTGATAATGCGTTAGGAGTTTTGTACTCGTGATATATCTCATTTCCTTTCATCTAGAGGGATTATTCGTCAAACATCTTTCCCTTACAGCTCTCAACAAAATGGTGTTGCTGAGAGAAAGGATCGTCATCTTCTTGATATCACTCGGACTCTTCTCATTAGAGTCATGCACTACACTCGCTTTGGGGTGATGTTGTTCTCACAACATGCTATTTGGTGAATCGTATGCCATCATCTGTCTTGTGTGTGAAAGTTCCTTTCTCTGTTGCCTTTCCTGAGGAGGAGTTATTCTCACTCACCCTTCGTGTGTTTGGTTCTGTCGCTTTTGTTCACCAATTGACTCCTGGTCTTGACAGGCTTGCTCATAGAGCTATTAAATGTGTGTTTGTTGGATACTCCAGGACTCAGAAGGGATATCGGTGTTATGATCCTCTACGCAGGAATTATTATATCAATGCTGATGTCACATTTTTTGAGTCTGTGATGTACTTCTTCCTACAGGTGATATGTTGGCTTCATCGAACACTGAGGAAGCCATCTATATGCCACCTCTTCCCATGGCTGCTGTCCCACCTCCACCAACTACACCTCCACCTCCACCTCCACCACCACCTCTACCTCCACCTCCTCTACCCCCTCCTACTACCCAGTCGCATGCGCCACTTGTTCCATCCCTACCTAAGTTCTACACTCATCGGTCTACTTTTGCTCATGGTCATCCGCCATCTTCCATGGAGCCCCAGGTTTGTTTTGATAACATAGCATCTAACGATGGGTCTGGAGGTGTATCTGTGCATGAATCATTGCAGGAAATTACCACACAGATGGAAGATGTTCGCTATGATCTGGATATTCCTATTGCAGTTCGAAAGCAGAATAGAACTTGTGCTTACTATCCCCTAGCTTCTCAAGTCTCCTTTCATCGTCTAACAGGGGTTTTCAGAAATTTGCAGTGGCTCTATCTGTCATGGACATTCCACGAAATCATGAGGAGGCATTGCACGATAGCCATTGGTGCTTGGCTATGTGAAGTCTGGTGACGGCTTCAGTTGATGCATCAATTGTGTGATGCAAATGGGTGTTCACTGTGAAACACCATGCAAACGACAGTGTAGATCGCTATAAGGCGAGCCTTGTGGCACGAGGGTTCACTCATACATATGGTGTGGACTATCAGGATACTTTCTCTCTGGTGGCTAGACATTCTACTTTGCGTATTCTACTATCAGTTGTTGTGACAAGACATTGGACCCTATACCAACTTGATGTGAAGAATGGCTTCCTCTATGGTGATCTACAAGAAGAGGTTTATATGCTGCAGCCACCAGGGTTTTCTGCTGAGGGGGAGTGTCAGAAGGTATGCATGCTTCACAAGGTTATTTATGACCTTAAGCAGAGTCCAAAAGCATGGTTCCAGAAGCTCTCGAACTTGATAGAGCGACATGGGTTTGTGCGATCGACTGTCGATCACTCCCTGTTTATACATAAGACTCATAGAGTTACTATTGTCATTCTTGTGTATGTTGATGATATTATTGTTACAAGAGATGACAAGCAGGGCATTCAGGGTGCCAAGGACTTCCTAGATGAGCAGTTTCTGACTAAGGATCTTTGACATCTTCGTTACTTCCTTGGGTTGGAGTTTGCACGGAACCAGAGAGGTCTTGTGATGACTCAGAGGAAGTATGTTGCAGATCTTCTTTAAGAGACAAGCATGACAGATTGCAGACCTGACACTACTGCTATTGGCCCGAGCATGAAGGTATATGATGATGACACTGAGGAGGTCGACAAAAGGAGGTACATGAAGCTTGTTGGCAAGCTACTATATGTGACTATCACAAGGCCTGACATATCATTTGCCATGCGCAAAGTAAGTTAGTTTATGGAGCAGCCCAGGCAGGAGCAATCCATATGATTCTAAGATACCTGAAGACTTCACCTGGTACATGACTTCTTTTCAGCAGTGGTACATCTCTATCAGTTACAGCATGTGTAGATGCAGATTATGCTGGATGTCCAAAGGATAGAAAGTCTACCTCAGGTTTTACTGTGTTTATAGGGAATTCCCTGGTTTCATGGAAGAGCAAGAAGCAGACTGTGGTTGCCAGATCTAGTGGTGCTATGACAAAAGCCACCACGGAGTTGATGTAGGTCAGATCTATTCTTACTGACCTAACTATAGAGGTGCCACTTCCGATGCACCTCCAATGTGACTATCGAGATGCTCTTTTTATTGCCAACAACCCAATGTTCCAGGAGAGAACGAAACATATTGAGATAGACTGTCATTATGCGAGAGATATGATTCAGGAGGGTCTGATTTCCACTTCTCATGTTAGTTCATGAGAGCAGACAACAAATATCTTCACCAAGGCATTACTCAGGGGGCCATTTTAGAAGTTTTCGTTCAAGCTGAGCATGATTGATATATGTTGGGAAAAATAAGAGATTTGTTTATTCCATACGCCCTAGACTCTCTTATATAGGAGAGTAGCCTATGGGTAAATTACATCAAGAGTCCAGAGGAAAAGAAAAATATGAAACAATACAAATAACATAACATATATCTCTACACTCCCCCTCAAGATGGAGCATAGATGTCGATCATGCTCAGCTTGCACGAGCATTTCTGGAATGACCCTCTGAGTAACGTCTTGGTAAAGATATTTGCAGTTTGGTTCTCTAAGCTAACATGAGATGTATAAATAAACCCCTTCTGAATCATATCTCGTATAAAGTGACAATCGACCTCAATGTGTTTGGTTCGTTCATGAAATGCTGGATTATTGGCAATAAGTATAACAACTTGATTGTCACATTCCAGAGCCATAGGAAGTGGAACCTCTATATATAGATTTGTAAGAACAGCTTTCACCCACATCATTTCTGTACTAACCTGGGCCATAGCCCTATATTCAGACTCAACACTGGATTTGGCTACAATAGTCTGCTTCTTGCTTCTCCATGAGACAAGGGAGTTTCCAACATATACAACAAATCCAGTGGTGGAATTCCTATTCTTGGGACATCATGCGTAGTCTGCATCTGCACATGCTGAGATAGCAATCTCCTTGTCTTTCTTGAATAATAGACCTGCACCTGGAGATGATTTAAGATATCTGAGTATCATATGTATAGCATCCATATGTGCCTGACGTGGTTGCTCCATGAACTGGCTCACCCAACTAACAACAAAAGCAATATCAGGTCTGGTAATGGTAACATAAATAAGTTTTTCCCACCAGTTCTCTGTATCTTCTCCTATCCACCTCATCAATGTCATCATCATATAATTTCATGCTTGGATCCATAGGTGTAGTGGCCAGTCGACATCCAAGCATTCCTATTTCACTCAGCAGGTCAATGACATATTTCCTCTGGGTCATTACAAGTCCATGTGGATTTCTGGCGAACTCCAGTCCCAGAAAATATCTAAGGACTCCAAGATTCTTGGTGACAAATTCATGACCCAACATTTCTTTTGCCCTCTGAATTCCTTGTTCATCGTCACATGTAATCAGGATATCATATACATACACCATAATTACAATATACCTTTGGATGTTTTCTATATAAACAGGGAATGATCTGCATTGGAACATCTGTACCCTTGTTTCTCAAACAAGTCTGAGAGCTTTTGGAACCAAGCTCTAGGGCTTTGCTTAAGGTCATAGATGACCTTATGAAGTCTACACACCTTGGAACACTCCCCCTCAACAGCAAAACTACGTGGCTGTTGCATATAGACTTTCTCCTGCAAGTCAGCATATAAAAATGCATTCTTAACATCTAATTGGAATAATGGCCAATTACGAGTAACCTCAACAGAAAGAAGAATCCGTAAGGTGGAATGGCGAGCAACTAGCGAGAATGTATTAACGTAATCCACTCCATAGGTCTATGTATACCCACGAGCAACCAAGCGTGTCTTGTATCTGTCAATGCTGCCATCTGCATTCTTCTCAACCATGAAGACCCACTTACAACTCACTATAGACACCCCAGTAGGTGTAGGAACAAGGCTCCAAGTATCTCTTAATTGAAGAGCAGCCATCTCTTCTTCCATTGCTAAACGCCATCTTCTGTTCTTCAATGCATCTTGGTAATTCCGTAGAATATCCACTGCAGATAGTGCAATCACAAAGCTCCTGAATTCACCAGATAAATGATCAAAGGAAACTGTGGATGCTATAGGATATGTCACGCAGCTACGCTTATGTTTCTGAAGTGCAATAGGTTGATCCAAATCACTTGCATCTTCATCTGTCCTCTGTAACACAACCTGCTCAGGTAAATCATTAGATCCATAATTATTGATTATATTCTCAGAACATACCTCAGGCGAGCTAGATGATGAGCGGTGACTATGAGCAGAAACAGGTCTACGGGTATAGTGGAGTGGCAATGGGGGAACCGAAACTGTAACAAGAGGTGTAGGTGGTGTAGATGATGTAGGTGCTGGTGGAGGTGAGGATGGTGGTGGTGGCATGTATATAGTTTCATCAACGTCCGAGGATACCAACTGATCACCTGTAGGAGAGAAGTACATAACATACTCAAAAAAGGTGACGTCAACACTAACAAAGTATTTCCTGCGCAATGGATCATAACACATGTACCCTTTCTGTGTTCTGGAATACCCGATGAAAACACTCTTGACAACCCTAGGAGAGAGCTTGACAATTCCTGGAGACAACTGGTGGACAAAGGCAACCGAGCCAAATACACATGGAGTAAGGGAGAAATATTCTTTGTCTGTAAAAACAAGGGAGAAAGGAATTTTCTCACCTAAGACCGACGACGGCATGCGATTAATGAGATAACATGTCGTTAGGGCAACATCGCCCCAGAAAGAATGAGGAGCATGACTCTGTATGAGAAGCGACCTAATGACATCAAGTAAATGACGGTGTTTCCTTTCTGCAACTCCATTTTGTTGGGAAGTATAGGTACATGATGTTTGGTGGATAATCCCTTGTCTTGAGAAATAGTTTGAGAGAGTATGAGTACAAAATTCCAAGGCATTATCACTTCTAACAATCTTAACAGATGCAGAAAAGACATTTCGAGCTTCATTTATGAAATTTATGATAATGTTCCCAGCTTCAGATTTATTCTTTAATAAAAGACCCAAGATACACGAGAAAAATCATCCACAATGACCATATAAAACCTGTGTCCGCGATGATCAGGAACACGACTAGGACCCCAGATATCAACATGAAATAACTCAAACTTGGAGCTACTACTCCGACTCTGACGACTGGGAAAGGTGATGCTTTCCCAGCTGACAAGCTTCACATTGGATGGACGTATGAGGTGAAACCTGAGGTAAAACACGATGCAATTTCTGAAGTGGTAGATGGCCAAAATGCAAATGCCACAGGAATGGAGAGACAGATCTAGCAGGAAGAGAGGAGAGTCCCGCACATGGGGTCCGACTGAGACGATATAGGCCTCCCTGCTCATAGCCACGTCCAATAACGTTGCCCGTAAGGATGTCCTGAAAAATGAGAGAAGATGGATTAAAAATTGCTCGACAATGTAAATCCTTTGTAATTTTGCTAATGGACAACAAGTTCATAGAGAAATCATGTGCATGCATCACATTCCTTTGGTACATAGATGATGTCAGGCTAATCTCCCACTGACCAGTAATCGAGGAGTGCGTCCCATTAGCAATAATCACAGTGCGGCTTGGAGGAGCCTGTCGGTAGGATGTAAGGAGACTTGATCACCACACAAAGGATGTGTGGCACCTGAGTTCATAATCCATTCTAAAGTATCAGATCAACTACTGCTACTGAATGCATAAGTACTACCTGAGGTATTGGTGGATGCAGAGGCAACAATGCCAGAATGATTCTCGGAAGCAGGCGCTGATGCAACAAGATCGGATGAAGGAATGATACCCCTCAAACGAGCTACAAGATCATCAAGTCGTTGATCCAGAGAAGAAGCAGAAGGAGGTTCAATCTGTTCAGCTACTCGTGCAGAAGCAGGAAATCTATGTTTGGAACAACACGTGTCCTCAGTATGTCCAATAATGAGTGTAGAAGCCGTCCATTCTTCTTGATTGTAAAGATGTCATGTTGAAGTTGCAGAATTTTCGTCTCATTCTTTGCCTGTGAGTAGGTAGCAGTCGGAATACCCACATTGCTTTTGCAGTGGGCTGATGGAGAATATCATTTGCAATCTCAATTGCTAATGTTCCTGATAGCCACACGCTGGCGTATACATCATCTGCCTCCCATGAGGCGTTGACACCAGTCTTCTTAGCAGGCTCTTCCTCTGTAAGAATGTGCTTCTTGCCAGTCGACTTCATCATACTCATGAACTGCATTGCCCACAGTTCGTAAATTGATCTATACATCTTCACAATTGGCGCAGGACCTCTGAAGGCGCCTGTAGATGGAATATCTGCCTTGCTTTCTGACATGATGATAATAGAAGACTAGGGTTGTAGATTGAAGATATGATCGTCTACACTGACATTCACGGGATCGGTTGCATGTGTAGACTTAAGCAACCAAAGCCATTAACGTGGAGGTGTAGATGAGAGTCTCCTCGATGACGAAGATGCCCTAGGGTTGGCCGAACCCTAGGACATGGGGTTGCACTCGAGATCTAAGATCCCCCCCCCCAAAAAAAAAGGAGAGGCAACATGCAATGGGTACGAGGCACACACAACCAACAGGGTGAGGTGGCAGTGCGTGGGGCCGAGTCACGACACACGGAGGGCCGTGAGGTGCATGAAGAGGGCGCGGAGGGCTGAGAGGCGCCGGGAGGGCGCACGACGCATGGAGGAGTGCACGGGCCGAGGGCTGAGGGGTGGCGCACGGAGGGGTGGGCGGGGCCGAGGGCGCCACGCGGAGGGCTTGGAGGTGGGGGCTAGGGTTAGGGTTTGGTTCGAGAACTCCGGTCTAGGACCATCGCTCTGATTCCATGTTGGGAAAAAAAGAGACTTGTTTATTCCATACGCCCTAGGCTCTCTTATATAGGAGAGTAGCCTATGGGTAAATTACATCAAGAGTGCAGAGGAAAAGGAAAATATGAAACAGTACAAAATAACATAACATATATCTCTACAATATATATGCTCCATTTTGAGGGGGAGTGTTGAGACATTTCTACATTCCATGTATCTCTTATGTTATTTTATTTCCTTTTATCTATCTTATGTAATTTACCCATAGGCCTCTCCCTATATTAGAGAGCCTAGGGTTACAGGAGTAAACAACTATTCTCTTTCTTCCAACAAACATGTACAAAGAATAACAACAACATAAATGAAAATGCTAAGGTGGATGTGTGGACACACATGTAAAAGATCGGATTCGTAATGACGCAATCAGAAGGAAAGTTGGTGTAGCTCTAATCAAGGATAATATGCGAGAAAATCTCTTATGGTGGTTTAACCATTTGCAAAGGAGGTCAGCTGATGCACCAGTGAGGCGATGCGAGTTTTGGGATGTTGAGCCGGCTAAGAGAGGGCGAGGAAGGCCCAAGAAGTATTGGAATGAGACTATACGAAGAGATCTTAGTTTTTTGGATCTAAGCCCGAGAATGACCCATGATAGATCTGAATGGAGGCAAAGATTCAATGTAGCCGATCCTACTTAATGTGTGTAGAGATAGTTCGTAGCATTATTATCTCTTTATGTATCTGTTTGTTATTTTATTATCTTTGATAGATCTCTCTGTAATTTACCCTTAAGGTCTCTCCCTATATAAGAGAGCCTAGGGTTTTCTAAATGATTATCGAAAACACATTTCCCAACATGGTATCAGAGCCGCCCCTAGGGCTCCACACCCGGCGCCCCTCCCTTCCCCACCCGCCGCCCTATCCTCGACGCCTCTCACGCCGCCGCCGCTCGATCTCCGGTCTGATCTAGGGCTTCCATGCCGCCCTAGATCTTCCTCCTAGCCGCAGCCAGCGGCCCCAGCCACCGTCTTAGCCATCGCCGAAGGCCACCAGGCAACCCATCTGCTGCCTTTGGCCCCACGCGGGCTCCAGCCAACTCCCAACGGCCCCTCCTCCTGCCGCCTTAGGCCTCTAGCAGCCTCCAGCTTGCCCCAACGGCCCCTCCTCTTGCCGCCTTAGGCCCCCAGGCCGCCCCGGCAGTCCCATTCTGTCGACTTCAGCCTCCAGCCCAGCCGTGCAGCCGATCAAGCGGTCCCCAGGAGGCACTTGCTAGCCGCTTCAAGGGCTGTAAGCCTTCTTTGAGGCGTGCCCTAAACCTCTCTCCATCCGATATATGGATTTGAGTGCGTAAACGTCTACATACGTACTCAAATCCGATGCAGTTGGTGTAGACATTCATCACCGTGTCTATATACCGTTGTTCTTCTCCAAGCAGCATTATGCCAGAATCGAAAGTCGATTTGCCCTCCACCGGCGCATTCAAAGGTCCTGCGCCAATAGTGAAGATGGACGGGTCTAACTATGAGCTCTGGGCTATGCAGTTCATGAGCCTCATGAAGTCTAATGGTAAGAAGCACATTCTTACCGAGGATGAGCCTGCAGAGAAGACATGGATCTATGTCTCATGGGAGGCTGATGACGCCTACGCTAAGGTCTGGTTGTCTGGTACTTTGACGATGGAGATAGCTAACGACGTTCTCCATCAGCCCACTGCCAAGGCAATGTGGGACATCCTTGCCGCTACTTATACGCAGGTGCGAAATGAAACAAAGATGTTGCAGCTTCAGCATGACATTTTCACAATGAAATAGAGCGGCAGACCCTCCCTATACACATCCCTAAGAGGGATGTTTGAGAAGCGATACAGTACCATTCCGCTCAACGCTACTCCTGAACAGCAGAAGACGTTTCGGAACGCCACCATGGTGGGCGTTCTACTTGCGGCTCTTAATCTTGAGTATGATGCCGCCCGGTCCCAGATCCTAGCTGATGCAGTTATTCCTCCAGTGGAGGATGTTTATAGATGGCTCAGTCGCATTCCAGTCTCCTCCAGCTCTTCTACTCCACCCCCATCAGCGATGACAGTCTCGCGTGGGAGAGGTGGACCGCATTCTGGCCGTGGTCGTGGATGTGGCCGTGGACCCCAGGGAAGGGGTGGCCACTTCAGTTAGACATGCTCCTATTGTCACCACACATGACACTCAGAGGAGACATGCTATTCTAAGCATGGATTCCCAACATCGGCACGTGTTGCAGAGCATTCTCAGTCCCCATTATCCTCTACTGTAGATAGTCGATTTGACGAACTTGTGGCCCGTCTCCGAGATATTATGCCACAGTCATCTGTTGATTCGTCTGGTGGCTCTTTAGATATTGCCGCCACTGCCTCTGCTAGTTCATCTGCTGCTGCTGGTACTTCAGGTAGATCTCCTGTATTCACAACACCTAATGA
Organism: Ottelia alismoides; assembly: GCA_037367405.1. Taxonomy (NCBI): domain Eukaryota; kingdom Viridiplantae; phylum Streptophyta; class Magnoliopsida; order Alismatales; family Hydrocharitaceae; genus Ottelia; species Ottelia alismoides. Next base: position 241,332 of record JAZKJV010008563.1, read on the forward strand.
TATATCTGACTGGGTTATAGATTCCGGAGCCACACATCATCTCTGCCGAGACAGAGGCAGATTACATGCCTACAGGGATATTCCTCCCGTCCGTTCAGTTCAGTTAGTCGATGGTACATATTCGCCTCTGGTTGGACAGGGGAGGTTTTTCTATCCTCCACTATGCAGCTACAGAACGTCCTACATGCTCCTGAGTTCTCAATGAATTTGCTATCTATTAGTCAGATTACGAAGATTTGAATTGTCGTGCTATATTTGACCCATCTTCTCTCATTTTTCAGGACATACTCACGGGCAAGGTGATTGGCTGTGGTTCTGAGCAGAATGGCCTATATCGACTGGTTCGGGATTCCTATGCTGGCGTCTCATCTCTTTCTGCTGGACCAGTCTCTCCGTACATTTGGCACCTCCGGTTTGGTCATCTTCCGCTCCAGAAAATGCGTCATCTTCTGCCCCAGATCTCTCCTACTTCGTCCTTCCGATGCGAAGCGTGTCAGTTGGGAAAGTATCACAAGTCGAGCTTCCCACGTCGTCCGAGTCGGAGCAGTAGCTCCCCTTTTGAGTTGTTACATATTGATATATGTGGTCCGAGTCGTGTTCCCGATCATCAGGGGCACATGTTTTATCTTGTGGTAGTGGATGATTTCTCGCGTATGTCATTGGTCTTTCTTTTGAAAAATAAATCTGAAGCAGGAGATGTGATCAAGAATTTGCTTAATGAAGTACACAATGTTTTTTCTACCTCTGTCAAATATGTTCGAATGGATAATGCCCTTTAATTTTGCACACGCTCACTTTCTCTATTCCTTTCGTCAAAGGGTATTATTCATCAAACCACTGTGCGTATACCTCACAACAAAATGGTATCGCGGAAAGAAAGCATCGCCATCTCTTGGATATCACTCGAACACTGTTGATTCAGAGTTGTGCTCCTATTTCATTCTGGGGCGATGCTGTTCTTACTGGCTGTTATCTGGTTAACCGAATGCCATCCTCAGTTCTTGGTGATAAGATACCTATCTCTCTTATTTTCCCAGACAAGGAGTTATTTTCACTGACTTCACGTGTTTTTGGTACGGTGGCTTTCGTTCATCGTCTATCTCCCGAACTTGACAAACTCTCTCCTAGAGCTGTCAAGTGTGTCTTTGTTGGTTATTCCAGAACTCAGAAGGGCTACCGATGTTATGATCCTGTGACTATGCGGTACTTTGTGAGTGCTGATGTCACTTTCTTTGAGTCGGTCATGTATTTTTCTCCTGCAGGCGACAGAATGGTACCATCCACTACCACTGATGATATCTATGTTCCTCCACCACCTACATTGAGTACTCCTGAGTTGTCTCATGTGCTAGCCTCCACGCCAGCACCACCACCACCACCTCCACCTCCACCCATTCCACGACCTATCGTATCACCGTTACCTAAATTCTATACATGCCGTTCAGGTCCTGCTCAGACTACACAGCCGCTAATCTTCACGCCTCAGGTATGTTCAGATGGCATTACTACTGACGGGTCAGGTTTGATACATGTGCAGGATCCTTCAGTACAGGCAGACACTAGTCCCTCCAGTACGACAAACGGTGATCTTGATGTTCCGATTGTCATTCGGAAACAGAAGAGGCAATGTGCCTCTTATCCGTTTGCGTCACAGGTATCTTTTCACCGTCTCACTGGTGATTTTCAGAGGTTCTCCATAGCCTTGTCTTCCGTGGATATATCACGGACATACCAGGACGCTTTGCAGAATGATTGCTGGAGAATAGCAATGGAAGAGGAGATGAGGGCGCTACAGTCTCGTGGCACATGGTCTTTGGTCCCTGCACCTTCTGATGCTTCAGTTGTGAGCTGTAAATGGGTCTTCACAGTCAAATATCATGCATATGGCACGTTGGATAGGTACAAAGCCCGCTTGGTCGCCCATGGGTTTACACAAACCTATGGTGTAGATTACATAGATACATTCTCTCCAGTGGCGAGACACTCTACTCTTCGTATTTTCTTATCCGTTGCTGTGGTCCGTGATTGGAGTATCTCTCAACTAGATGTCAAGAATGCCTTTTTGTACGGGGACTTACAGGAGGAAGTCTACATGCAGCAGCCACGTGGGTTCACTGCTGAGGGGGAGAAGCATATGGTCTGTAGACTTCACAAGGCGATATACGGGCTCAAACAAAGTCCGAGAGCATGGTTCCAGAAGTTATCCAGTCTAATTGAGCAACAAGGATTCAAGAGGTCAAATGCCGATCACTCATTGTTTGTCCAGAAGTCATCGGCAGGTACGGTTGTCATTATGGTTTATGTGGATAATATTCTTGTTATAGGAGATGATGCTCAGGGCATAGAGAGGGCGAAGGCATTCCTAGGACGGCAGTTTGTTACAAAGGATCTTGGGACCCTAAGATATTTTCTGGGGTTGGAATTTGCAAGAAATGCACAGGGCTTGGTGATGACCCAACGGAAGTACATTACAGACTTCCTGACTGAAACTGGCATGGATGGATGCAAACCATCAAGTATTCCCATGGACCCTAGCGTGAGGCTGTATGATGGTGATACTGAAGAAGTAGATAAGAGGAGATATAGAGAAATGGTGGGAAAACTCCTCTACATTACCATAACTCGCCCAGACATTCAATTTACAGTTAGCAGGGTGAGTCAATTTATGGAGCGGCCAAGACAGGTTCACATGGATGCTATATACATGATACTGAGGTATCTGAAATCTTCTCCAGAGTCAGGGTTGCTATTCAGAAAGGGCACAGATTTATCCATCTCAGCATGTGCAGATGCAGATTATGTAGGATGTCCTAAGGGTCGGAAATCAACCTCAGGGTTTGCAGTCTTTGTTGGAGGCTCCTTGGTTTCTTGGAAAAGCAAGAAACAAACTGTTGTGGCAAGGTCCAGTGCCGAATCTGAATATAGGGCCATGGCTCAAGCCAGCACGAAAATGATGTGGGTTCGTTCACTACTAGAAGATCTACATGTAGCGGTGCCCCTACCTATGAAGCTTCAGTGTGACAATCAGGCAGCATTGTTCATTGCCAATAATCCAGCTTTCCATGAAAGGACCAAGCATATTGAAGTTGACTGTCATTATTCGAGGGACCTGATCCAGAGAGGATTGATATCTACTGCACATGTGAGCTCAGGAGATCAGACTGCAGATGTATTCACCAAGCCACTGCTCAGAGGACCTTTTCAGAGATGTTCATCCAAGCTGAGTATGATAGACATCTATGCTCCATCTTGAGGGGGAGTGTAGAAATAGTTCGTAGCATTATTATCTCTTTATGTATCTATTTGTTATTTTATTATCTTTGATAGATCTCTCTGTAATTTACCCTTAAGGTCTCTCCCTATATAAGAGAGCCTAGGGTTTTCTGAATGATTATCGAAAACACATTTCCCAACAATGTGGGAAACGACTTTGTTGTTGATTCATTAATATTGAAAAAAATAAGAGTTTGTCGAAATAGTTGGACACAATTTATAGTAAACATGAAGTTATGGGCACAGGTGAAACATCATATTTTGGCATTCATCTTATATCATCATTATCTCAAACAAGCATATAGTCATAAGATTTTTAAACTATTAATCATTAAATAAAAAATACTTCAAAAAATAATAAAAACATCTCACAAAACGCCTTGGCCACCTGAGGCACACGCCTCATTGGACTAGGTCGAGGCACACTCTTTGATGCTAAATGGGGCTGCTTCTCCTCGAGGCGTACGTCTTGACCGCCTTGACGCTAGTTTTTTCAAACCATGCTATAATCGTGAATATTGGTAGAAGTGTTAGAAAATCGTTTTCACAATAATATGGGCCAAAAACACCGACCTATGTTGTCGGTTCATCTGATGTAAAGATATATGGTTTAAATATTGGGTATAATGAGCGAATATGCAATATATTGGCCAATGTAAACAATGGTGTATGCGGATGATATTGGTCATGAGACAAATTCCTTAGTAACGTAGTTCGAAAACATTAATCTTTCACTTAGACAACAAATTTTTTTTTTGTAAATACCGTAGGCATATCGCATTGTATGCAGATGATATGCGGATGACATCGGTCAAGAGACACATCCGCCTTTGCGTCCGTACACAGGTCCTGGATCACCATTCGCTTCTTAGGCCCCCCACGACCCTCACATTCTAGGAGAGAGTAATTATAAGGGAACAATTTTAGCTCTCATTGGTGGCACGACACCTAGGCAACCCCGAGGTATGCTGTTGTGCTTCGCTGCTATGAACCGACACCTTTGGTTCTGCTGATCCATCTGGCTCACACGTGTTGCTAACCATAGTTTCTGTTGCCCTATCAGCTTCTAGTGCCACCGTCGCCATTGGGACTCCATTACTGTCCGACCCCTCATGGAACTCACACATGGCAAATCGCCTTTTCCTTCTATACTCTTTGGAAGCAAGCCTTAGATATCTTTTGCCGAACTGCTACGGTGAGAAGAAGTGCAACAAAAGAGCCTCTCTGGGGACCTGAGTTGTCTCAGCCAAAGATCCCAGAAAGGTGTCCGTCTCCATTGAGCAACAAAGGGCACCATCAGAAGAGGGTCCCTACAAATCTTCCGCGCCGCTTCCCCTTTCCTTTGCATATCTCAAGATCAACCAAAAGAGTTGAGATACAAAAACTTGGAGCCCTTTGTGCGTCAAGAGACCGGTGTGGAACCCTCCAAATGTAGCTGGTGTTGGAAAATGCGAGCCCACGGCGAGCCATTATGCAATAAATGTTATTGCACATATCATTCCCTGATCTGAAATAAAGAATAAATGGTTTGCATAATAGGTCCCTTAGTAAAAGTAGGGATATGTACCATGACCATCTTAATAATCATACAACTGTTGATTCAACTATTGAATCATAGAGGCTGGTGCTTGGATGAATATCTAAATGGTTAGATTGAGGACTCATCAAGCACCGTCAAATGATTATTAAGAGATGATTTCTAGCCTGAGTAGGAGATGGCAATCCTTATCTCTGAAGGCTGATATCTGACCGACCTCTTGATGCAGGTCTTCTGCATAGGAATAGAGATTCGGAGGTGTCAGAGTAGTTAGGTCAAAGAGTTGACTTAACGAGATCGAGATAACCGAAGTCCTATATCGTATACTGTCACGATACAGGCACGCATCCTCTGACTGGAGACATATGTGTTACTATATGTCTAAGTATGTACATTTGGCAGACCAATAGGTTGATGACCTAACCAAGGTCTATACACCGGCGCGCTGGTGTGCATATAAGGGCATATGAGTAATACGATCTCTCAAAGGGATCATACATGTTCAGTTACTGAACCGGAAGACATGAGCTCACTCATGAGATATTGGGAAGAATCAAATTCCGTGCGCACGGTCGTCTCGCTTTGGAAGCTTGATTGAATTTGTAGGTTTGATATATACTTTTGGAAAGTATATGATCAAGACCTAGGTATGATATACGCTTTTGGAAAGTGTATGATTGATACCAACTCCCAATGATCGAATGAGAAACTTACTGATAAAACCATTAAGTAGACAATATAAAGTTGATCCAATACTTCGGGTTTAGTCTGAGTCTTCCAGTATGCAGGATGTATAGGTATTGGGAATACCTGAGGGTAATGTGATCATAAACGATTGTATAACCATGACGCTTCCAATTCTAGGGAGTAATGAAACGGGTCTGGATTTTAGTGACTCCTCTCAGTAAAGAAGTGATCTGATCTTGGTCCAAGTGTTGGACATTGATCTAAATGTGATTCAGATACAATGAGAAGATTAGATTTACGGTCTTGATTTAATCAAGCATCTATGGGAGGCCCGCGATCTGGATTTGAGATATGATCTCAATATCCATGTCACTATACGTGGAACAATACAATCACCCTGTCCTTATCTCCAAGTATCTGCGGAGAAAGCGCATTATCCTTGAAGGAGTTCATGGATAATTCTATTGTTGATTTATGTATCCGAGCATTGAGAAAATGGATAATTAAATGTGATTTAATTATCATGATTAATATGAATTCGATTCATATTATAAAAAGAGTCGTCTTAGATAATTAAATATGATTTGATTATCAAAGATGTAAATAATGTGAATATGATTCATGTTATTTGAGAACAAGAGAATAGAGATCCAAGATGATTAAATGTGATTTAATTATCATGGATATGAATAATGTGGATAGCAATATCCATATTAATCATATATATTATAAATGTGATTTATAATATATAAGAGAGAGATATTTGTAATTTACATTTATTAATTAAATGTTATTGTGAATTGGATTCACATTGGACATTGAATTGAAAATGTAATTTACATTTTGTTTTGGGTTGTGAATATGATTCACAAAATTTTTCAATGGCAAGATTGCAATGTCTGCAAAATAATTGTGAATTATTTTTCTGAATAATTTACAACAAAAGTTGTTGCAAATAATGGAGATTACATAAAAGATGAAATAGCCACCTTCCTAATGGAGGAGGGTGGACGGCCACCACTCCCATTAGGAAAGGGAGGCCGTCCCCCCTCTCCACATGGAAGGAGGCTTTCTCTCCTTTCATTATCTCCATGTATTGATGATTTAATTTTGTAATTAAATTATGTTGATTTATCAACGTATATTTAATTTAAATTAAATGAATTGTTGTTGGTTTTACCAACACAAATCTTAGTCATTAAAAGAAACACAATCAATGAGAGCCATTGGATTTGTGTTGTCACATGGATTGAGATCCATGGATCCCAAAACCCTATAAAAGGAGAGGCACCCCATTACTCTTCTTTACACAACAAGAGACAACAAGTCTCTCTCTCTCTCTACACGCCCTCTCTCTCTCTCCGTCTCATGGCTGTCCACCATGGATGCCCTAGAGAGGTTCTCCATCGCCGCAGCGTCGTCGTTATGATGCCCGATGGTTTGCTCGTGGAACTCCGTCTACTTCAGCGTGCCTTGCTCGTGAAGAAGACGTTGGATCTCGTGTGTCGAGATCAGGAGATCCGCCGCTTGGATCATCAACATGGATTGCGAGAAGCACGCGGTTCATCCCCGCGCTCGCAAGCGTCTCCATTGTCGGATCGGACTTGAGACAGGAGGTCTCTTCATTTAGAGACTCGATTGCAACCACGCTTCAAGAGGTAAACCTAATACTTGTTTGTGGTTTAGACGAAACGATTCGAGAAGTGTTCTTGGATCATGTGGTTTCGTCACATGAAAATTATTTTAATTTCCGCTGCATAGAACCACTAGTGCGACTAGTCGTTCTTCGTCGTATTCGATACGACGCTCACGCTTCCGTGATGCGCTTGAGGATCTAATCATATCCTTCAGCTGGAAGAGATTTAGATCCTAGCCCTTTAGTTAAAGCGGATTCGGAGCTGCATGTTCGATCGGTTGGGAGACGGATTCGTGCACCAAGGGGCAGGCCTGAGAGAGTAAACGAAAGCCCCCATCTTTATTCGAAAACAAAGGTTCAAGTTTAAACGGATCTTGGGACCCGAACTGCGGAGTCACACCCTCCTCCCGACCCAGCCCTCGCAGATCCGCATCACCGATGGGTCTAGACATTGTCCCATACAAGTTAGACTCTGACTCGTGAACCGGAATGACAGACTATGCCTTGCCACTCACGATGGAGAACGACAATGACCTTGCCGGGCCCCAGTAATAGCTGCCTCGCCTGAGCCCCAGTAACAACAACGTCGCTAGTCGCTCCTCGAACTCCACTTGAAACGATGTACGTCCATCCTTCAAAGCCAACTTCAGGGGTAGAGAGCATGTCCTAGCGGCGAACTCCACTCTCACATGCACATCATCTCCCCTCGACAACCCAGAGCTAAAGATGGAGACCACCTTTCTGAAGTCACCCTTCAAGGCCTCAACAAATTTACGATCTCGTGCAAGGAGCGGAATTCCCTTTAGCACCAGGATCTTGTAAAACCATCCTTGGGATGATCCATACCCGAAGGTGGAGCGACGCCACACAATAGGTCCATCGCCCCTGGCCAACAAGAAGGTGGCAATCTTGTCAGAGGAAAGGATCCTTGTGCACACAATAACTTCATGTAGGAGGATGATGTCGCCATTAAAACTCTTTTCAACCTTCAACCCAATATCCGTCATGGTCGCTTGCATGCAATCCACCGGGTCCTGACACACCAACCAGAACACCTACCAAGAGATGCTCGATCTCCAAGGTTTTACGCGATGGCTCCATCGTTCCCCTTTGACAGCCTTCCAACGCCTTTGGCGCGTCGCGAGGCTGTGAGACCAGATTACACGTTCGCCTGCGCTGGCCCACACCTCCACATGAAAAGCACACCACCACGTTCCTGCAAGCCCTAGCCATGTGACCCCGACCCTCGCATTTGAAGCAATAAAAAGAGGCCGTTGATGAGAGGGTTAGGGTTTCCCACTACCCTACGCCTCCAACGAAGAAATGGATGTCGAGAACTTCTTGGCCCCGAGGAAGCATTTACCTCCCCCATTTCAATAACAATAAGAAAGCCTTTTCCTAGATTAATTAGGGTTGGCTACATGGTTTCTTTGCCTCTATTTAGATCTATCTTGGGTCATTCTCGATCTTAAATCCAAAAAACTAAGATCCCTTCGTATAGTCTCAACACTTCTTGGGCCTTCCTCGCCCTCTCTTAGCCTACTCAATATCCCAAAACTTACATCTCCTCACCGATGTATCAGCTGACCTCCTTTGCAAATGTTCAAACCACCTTAAGCGATTTTCTCGCATCTTATCCTCGATCGAAGCGACACCAACTTTCCTTCTGATTGCATCATTCCGAATCCGATCGTTACGTGCGTGTCCACACATCCGCCTTAGCATTTTCATTTATGCCATTGCCATTCTCTGCACATGTCTATGGTTTACAGGCCAACATTCGGGCCCATAGAGCATAGAAGGTCTCACGGTTGCTTTGTAAAACTTTCCTTTCATTTTCTAAGGATTTTTCTTATCACAATGAACGGTAGTGTCTCTCCTCCACTTTAGCTAACCTGCATTTATTCTATTAGTAACTGTAAACGTATATTATTCACTTATGTACCTTTTAGTTGCTTTTCTTTCTCGTCGTACTCTTTATGTAATTTACCCATAGGCTACTCTCCTATATAAGAGAGCCTATTGCTGATGGAATAAACATGTTCTCTAATTTTTCCCAACATGATATCAGAGTGACGGTCCTAGACCGGAGTTCTCGAACCAAAGAAACCCTAACCCTAGCCCCACCGTCAAGCCTCTCTCTCTCCCTCTACGCACCGCCGGCTTCGCGCCTCGGCCTCTAGCGCACCTCCGGTCGTGCGCCTCGGTCTCCGGCGCGCACCTGCACCTCCCGCGCGATCGCCTGCGCCTGCCCCTGCGCCTCACGCGCACCTCCTGCGCGCTCGCCTGCGCCTTCCGCGCGCCTCTTGTGCGCCTTCTGCACGTCTGCCTCCTGTGCGCTCTGCGCCTCCTGTCTCGCGCACTCGCGCTCAGCGTGCCGTGAGCCAGCCCCGCACATATTCCTAGTGCCTTTGCGCCTCCTGCGTGCATTGGGCTGCGAGGTCTATAGAATCCTAAGCCAAGCGCGCACGCCTCCAAAGGAATGGGTTTGGTTGCTTGAATTCTACACATGCAACGAAACCCGTTTATGTCCGTGTAGACGATCATATCTTCAGTCTACTACTCCGGTCTTCTGTTACCAGTATGTCAGAAAGCAAGGCAGATATTCCATCTATGGGCACCTTTCGAGGTCCAGCGCCGATTGTAAAGATGGATGGTTCGAACTATGAACTGTGGGCTATGCAGTTCATGAATATGATGGAGCCAATCGGTAAGAAGCACATTCTTACCGAAGAAGAGCCTGCGGAGAAGACTGGAGTTAATGCCTCGTGGGAGGCAGATGATGCATATGCCAAAGTATGGCTATCTGGAACTCTGGCAATCGAGATTGCCAATGATATTCTTCATTAGCCCACAACCAAAGCAATGTGGGATAATATTCTGAAGCGAAGAATGAGACAAAGATTCTGCAACTCCAGCATGACATATTCACTATCAAGCATAATGGACGTCCTCTATACTCACTGTACACATCTCTACGAGGAATGTTCAAGCTGTACAACTTCATGCCCCTGACAGCCACGCCAGAGCAACAGAAGACCTACCGGAATGCTACTATGGTAGGAGTTTTCCTTGCTGCCCTTGATCCTAAGTATGAGGCAACACGGTCCTAGATCTTGGCAGATTCTACTATTCCTCCTATGGAGGAAGCCTTTCACAGACTGAGCCGCATCACTGTCCCTTCTACGACTACGAATCAGAATGCTTCAGCCATGGCTGCCAACCGAGGTCGTGGATGTCACCACCCTCAGGCCCGTGGCCGCGGCCCTCATGGCAGAGGAGGCCGTGTTCGGCCAACGTGTACCTACTGCCACCGCACTGGACTTACCGAAGACACATGCTACTCCAAGCATGGATTTCCTGCATCCGCACGAGACACTGAGCAGATAGAGCCTCTATCTACTGCCTCTTTGGATCAACGCTTTGATGATCTTATTGCCCGTCTAAGGGGCATTATTCCTCCATCTGGCCCAGCACCCACTACTGAGAACCAGTCTGATGTTGCCGCATCCGCCTCTGCTTCTACCAGTGCATCAGGTTGCACTTATGCATTTAGTAGTAGTGGATCAGATACTTTAGCATGGATTATGGACTCTGGCGCCACACATCATCTAATGTGGTGATCAAAGTCTGCTTACAGAGTACAGACAAATCCCTCCAGGTCGAACAATGGTCATTGCTAATGGTACACATTCCCCGATTACTGGTTAGGGGGAGATTAGACTGACATCATCCATGCATCTCAAGAATGTGTTACACACACCTGATTTTTCAATGAACTTGTTGTCTATCAGTCAAATTACGAAGGATTTACAGTGTCGGGCGATTTTTGATCCATCTTCACTTATTTTTCAGGACATCCTTACAGGCAACGTGATTGGACGTGGCTATGCGCAAGGAGGCCTCTGTCGCCTCAGTCTGACCCCCTTTGCTGGATCCTCATCTCTACCTGCTGGACCCGTCTCTTCTCAGCAATGGCACCTGCGCTTTGGACATCTACCGCTTCAGAAACTGCGTCGTGTGTTACCCCAGGTTTTGCTTCACACGCCTATTCAATGTGAGGCTTGTCAGTTGGGAAAGCATCATCGGTCTACCTTTCCCAATCGTCAGTGTTGGAGTAGTACCTCCAAGTTTGAGTTGTTTCACGTCGATATCTGGGGTCCGAGTCGTGTTCCTGATCATCAGGGACACATGTTTTATATAGTCATTGTGGACGATTTTTCTCGAGTGTCATGGGTGTTTTTGTTAAAGAATAAATCTGAAGCAGGGAATATTATCATCAATTTTTTTAATGAAATTCATATTGTGTTTTCTGCATCTGTTAAAATTGTGAGAAGTGATAATGCCCTGGAATTGTGTCCTCATGTCCTATCCAGTTATTTCTCATCCCAAGGGATCATCCACCAGACATCCTGTGCCTATACCTCCCAACAGAATAGGGTTGCTGAAAGGAAACATCGCCATTTATTGGATGTAACCAGGTCGCTCCTTATACAGAGTCATGCTCCTCTTTCTTATTGGGGTGACGCTGTTCTTACTGCATGTTACTTGATCAATCGTATGCCGTCATCTGTTTTGGGTGAGAAGATTCCTTTCTCACTTATCTTCCTTGGAAAGGAATTATTCTCCCTTACTCCTCGTGTCTTCGGTTCTGTTGCCTTTGTACACCAGTTGTCTCCCGGGACTGACAAGCTCACTCCTAGGGCTGTCAAGCGTGTCTTCGTTGGGTACTCCAAAACTCAGAAGGGGTACAAGTGTTATGATCCATTGCGCAGGCGGTACCTTGTTAGTGCAGATGTTACATTTTTTGAATCTATTATGTATTTCTCAGCCTCAGGTGATCAGTTGATACCCTCTGCTAAGACTGATGCCATTTATATGCAACCACCACCACCATCACCACCACTACCACCACCACCACCACCACCTCCTGTCACTATACCTGTTTCACCATTACCATTTCATTATACCCGCCGGCCTGCTTCCGCTCATGGTCATTGCTCATGACCTAACTTGCCTAAGGTATGTTCTGAAGATGTTACTATTGATGGATTTGATGATTTTTCTGAGCAGGATGTGTTACAGAGGCCAGACGAGGACACATATGATTTAGATCTTCCTATTGCTATACGAAAGTCGAAGCAGAGCTGTGCATCATATCCTTTAGCAGTTTCTGTGTCATTTGATCGACTAAGTAGAGAGTTCAAGAACTTTGTCGTCGCATTGTCAGCAGTAGCTATTATGCGGAATTACCAGGACGCACTGAAGGATAGTAGATGGCGTCTAGCCATGGTTGGAGTCTGATTCATGTACCCAGTGTTGCAATAGTCGGCCGACTATCCCGAATAGTCGGTCCGACTATGCGGTGCGGTGGGGTACCCGACTGAACAGACCTCCAGTCGGGCAATAGTCGTCCCGACCGAATAGTCGGCCGACTGGCCCGACTATGGGGCCGACTGGATTTTGACTCTTAATATTTTTATTTTTTATTTTCAATTTTCAATATTTATGGGTTACATTTTACCACGGTATCGCCACAAATGTCAAATTCTATATGTCTATTATATTGATTGGTACTTTTATCTTGTATTCATGTTAAATAATGACCATATATGAATAAAAATGTAAGAATATATGTATTATAAATTATTTTTATTTTAAAAAATACAAAACCGAATAATTTCGAATAGTCGCCCGAATACCGATTATTCTCTATTCAGTGACCCCTCCGACTGAATACCAAATACCGTCTTCTGCAACACTGCCTGTACCTGCTGATGTATCACCAGTGAGCTGCAAGTGGGTATTTACAGTCAAGCAGAATGCAGATGGCAGTATTGACAGATACAAGGCTCGTCTTGTTGCTCGGGGCTTTACACAGACATATGGGGCGGATTACCTTGATACATTCTCCCCAGTGGCCCGCCATTCCACTCTACGGATTTTACTGTCTGTTGCGGTCTCTCGTGAGTGGCCGCTATACCAGTTGGATGTGAAGAATGCGTTCCTATATGGTGACTTACTGGAGGAAGTCTACATGCAACAACCACCTGGTTTTGCTGTTGAGGGGGAATATCCTAAGGTGTGCAGACTTCATAAGGCTATCTATGGCCTTAAACAGAGCCAGAGCATGGTTCCAGAAGCTCTCCGATCTCTTTGAGAAACAGGGATACAAACGTTCTAATGCTGATCATTCCTTGTTTGTACAAATGACTTCCAGAGGTATCATTGCAATCATGGTCTATGTAGACGACATTCTGCTTACAGGCAATGATGAGCAAGGAATAAAGGAGGCGAAAGAAATGCTGGGTCGTGAATTTGAGTAACTACTTATGGAAGTACTACTTCCACCTAGTCTCTATATCCTTTTGAGTAACAAACATGCGATCTTCCTCATCATTAATGCATCTCACTTGAGAAAGGTCTTAGCTCTTTCTTTCTCTTGCTTTAGCCAACTTGAATATATCCTTTTGACCCTTCTTAGTGTTGAGGTTTTTGTATTAAACTTCATAGGCTTTGACACTTCGCTTATAACCTGCTTCGCTATTTTGTATTTTGTGATCGTCTCATATGTTCTATCCTTAGACATAGCTTTAAAGCATGCTATTTTAATTTTGAGCTTCTCGTACACCCATCTGCTCCACCACCAGGCCTCCTTTTGGCATGGAGCTCCTCCCTTTGACTCGCCTATCATCTCTTTGGCTACCCTTCGGATACAAGAAGCTACCACCTCCTACATTTCGTTTGCACTTCCATTAATATCCCACGATAAGTCTTCTAAAACCTTCTCCCTGAAGCTTGATTGCTTCAATTAAGGATTCCACCATCTTGTTCTAGTGATTTTGGCAACCCTCCTTTTCTTTACCAGCCCTTTTATTTGCACGTCCATGACTAACTAGCGATGTTGGGTGGTCAAACTCTCTCCTGTGATTACTTTGCAGTCTTTGCAAAACAACCGATCTCTTCTCCTCAATGCAAAGTAATCTATCTGTGTTCTAGTCATGTCATTCTTGTAAGTAATTAAATGCTCCTCCCTCTTTTTCAAGAGAGTGTTTGTTATGAAAAGATCATAAGCTGTTACAAAATCCAGAGTGACTTTTCCCTCTTTATTTCTATCCCCGAAGCCATGTCGCCTATGAACATTAGCATACCTGAAGCATCCTTTCCCACATGTCCACTACCTCCCCCCTTTGTAGGATAAAATTACAAAGTTATCATGAACTGAAAATCTATTACATTTTGTTAACCATGGAGTCAATGTTTTGATGGATAGCTGCTTGTTTTTTTAAAGCATAAGATGTTTATCCCGGAAGATGTACACCCTAATTTAAGTTTTCTTTTAGTGTAAATAAGGTAAATGGATACAAAAGGCTATGCTTCAAAGATCACTCTTGCATGCTTAACTACATTTTCTACGAAGAATCTCTTTCTCCGAAAGATAACCCCATTTCTCACCATCCAGATAGCCCAATTAAGGCAATATCCCTTTTTCTACCATCTTTAAGCCCTCTAGTTGTCAGGACGTCGACGTCGATAGAGTCCCAATAGACTTCAACTTCCATATGATTACTTTGAACAAAATGTGCTTCCTCCGAGGCTTGTCTTGAGCTCGTATAGGCAAAGAAAATATTGTTTGCATCCTCTTGTCCCTCCCTGTACCATATGCCATTCACGCTCGCTTCCTAGATTAGATTCGCTCTACAAGCTGTTGTTAGAATGTGCCTATGTAGAAGAAGCGAGAGAAGACCTTGATAGTTGATACACATGTGAATTCTCTATTTTTAATCTTGCACATAGTCCCGAATAAATGTCTTGGATCAAACACCACATATGCAAATATAAACATATAAACTTTATTCACTAAGAAGTAGCCATCCTATCAGATCTACGAATCTCTTTAATAGCTGGACCATTTATTGTATCCGAGTAACTTTTAGAAACACAAGAACTCTTTATTCTTTGATCGAAAGATCTGTTAGAAAAATTGGTGTCTAAACGTCACTAGACTAATACTCCACTGCTGGCGCGTCATGGTTAGCCACCAAGGCAAAGCAGCACTAGAAACGATCACATAAGGTGCAATTCTCTCTCTAGTCATTACTTCAGAATTTGTAGCCTCTCCCATCTCTCATCATTGGTCTCAATGATGATATACATTCAAGGAACACAATGCAGATGCCTTTCTAGAAGGTAGAGGTTGAAGTAATGGTCACACCATGCATGCAACTCAGTCGTACCCTGTATATCGAACGGACCAACTTGGTAAGCAAATCAATGCCTTCATGCCAAATATATATGATCCATTTTCACATTCAAGGCCTTGTTAATCTTCTTTTGCTTGAACACTCCTAAGCCTCCATTTTTATCAAGCTGAGTAATAGGGTTCCAGGTCTGGAGTTGAATGCTCATTGACTAGGTTGAGGAGGTCCAAAAATTGCCTTATTAGCGATTCAAGCCACCTTGGCATCCCATGCAACACGAACCGCGATGAGAGGAAAAATGGAATAACTGACATGATCGCTTCCACCGACACCAATGGATCTCCTATAGAAAGAATATGCCTTCCACCCGGCTAACTTCTCCAATTTATCAATTTGGGTTTGCCAATCGACTTGCCTCGGTCTTCTTCTTACTAGCGACATGCCCGGATAAGAGATGGGAAAGCTCCCTCTAGGCATCCCCAAGGTAGCTTCACATGCGACCACCATCTTGGACGACATACCAGGGGGAATGAGAGGAGGCTCTGAGGAGGAGGGGTGGATGCTCGTTTATCGGAGGAGATCGATGCGCCGAGAGAGCATGTCTACCAAACCCACTCCCCTCCCCAATCCTTTTGGGTGGGGCTGCTTTCGTTGTCGCTCTCTATTCCACTGGTCACGACAATGCTGGGAGCCCTTGCGGTGCTTTACATGTCGCGGTTCCGCCCACAGAAGTTGTCACTGTCCTCTGAATGTGACGTGGACACGCCGACAAAAGTTGCTGGAAATGTGGTCGATCAACTCCTTTGCACTGGATGATGGCACACGTTTGCTGGTGGGAAAAGGCGGCGGCCCGGAGGAGGCTCTATTCCGGGGAACCTCTGATGTGGGGCTGCTTACGGCGGGCCTATTCAAAGGGGACATCACGAGATTGTCTCCATGGCGGGTCATGGCTCGTAGCCTGAGGGACAGTGAAGTGGCGGAGCTGTTGCGTTGGTCTAAGGAGGGCTGGACAAAGCTGGGGTGGTGGCAAGCCGGGGTGGAAGACGACCTTCTACATCTGAAGCCTACTTCCCTGGTGTCGATTAGGGGCATCCCTTTCGCCTAGCGTGGGCGAAGTCGGCTGAAGCAACTGCTGGGGGCATGGGTGGGCGTCTTCAACATCATCTCTACGGGTTGTCTTCCTAGAGAACCACAGGACCCCGTGATTGAGGTTCCCCGATCGTGAAATGGTGGGGCGCCGGGGAACTTAGGCGACGGAGTGGTTGCCTTCGGGAGCGGACGGCGTGCCGCTGGGTAATCGAACCGCCGCTGCGGGAAACGAGGCGCTGGCGCCCTTTCGTGAACCGCAGTCAATTCGATTTGGTTCATTTTTGGCCCCGCCGCTTGGTTTTCCCCAAGATATCCACCTCGGGAATTTATTTGGGGGGCGATCCGAATCACCTAGGGCGGGCCCTCCTGCTGTGATTACGGAGGCTCGTAAGTCGATTGAAGATAACGTGGGCACAAGGGTCGGCGGCCCTGATTATACTCAGCAGGTGGACCCATCTATGGATCCCGTTGGCATTTTCAGAGAAATCACCCCATTTACGGACCCCACGAAGGATATGGTATTATCCTCAAGCGCATCACGAAAGCATGATCGTCGTATCGAATACGACGCAGAACGACTAGTCGTTTTGTGCAACGGAATTTAAATAATTTTCATACGATGAAACCACATGATCCAAGAACGATTCTCGGATCGTTTCATCTAGAACCACAACAAGTATAAGGAATACCACTTGAAGCGTGGTTGATCGAGTCTTTAAGAGAAGAGACCTCCTGTCTCAAGTCCGACCGTCGGAGAGGTCACTTGCAAGCGCGGGGATGAACCGCGTGAGCCTTGCAATACAACAAGTTGATCCAAGCACGGTTAGCTCCTGATCTCGTCGTACGAGATCGAAAGTCTTCTTCGTGAGCGTAGCACTCAAAGAAGACGGAGAACTGAAGAACGTCGAAGCGGCAACACGGTGGCGAAAGCGTCGACGAGACTCTCCTCTAGGGTTTGGTGGACGACCACCAAGAAGAGGGGGATAGAGTTGGCATGTGAGAAGAATGAGAGAGAGTTGCTACAGTATTGCATAGCCCTAGAGAGCATGGTACGCATCTCTATTTATAGGGTTTTAGGATCCATGGATCTCAATCCATGGGATATATAAAATCAATGGATGAGATTGATTTATGTCCAATCCAATGGTCAAGATTGCTTTTGGTGAAAGCCAACAAATTATGATTTAATTTAGATCAAATAGATTTGACAAAATCAAATATAAATCAATCTTAAATTACATCATCCAAATAAGGAGAGAATATACATGGAGATTACATCTCCCATGCATATTCAAGGTGGACGGCCACCCATTCCAAGTAGGAATTGTGTGCCGCCCACTCCATTCCATATGGAGGCAATCTCATGAGATTTCATGAGACTGCATATCTCCATGGAAATCTCCATTATTATTTCCAACCACCTTTTGTTGTGATTTATTCTTCAAAAAATAATTCACAATTAATTTTGAGAATATTGCAATCTTGCCATTAAAAAATGTGAATCACATTCACAATCCAAAACAATATATAATTTACATTATCAATTAATTACACAATGTGTATCCAATAGACATAATAATTAATCAACAAATATAAATTATAATTAGCTCTCTCTAATACATTATAAATCACATGTATAATATATTATGAATAATTGGATATTTATATCCACATTATTCTTATCCATAATAATTAAATCACATTTAAATATATTGGATTAGTTCTACACACATCAAGATGATTAAATCACATTTAATCATTATTTCTTCATTGCTTAGATCTTATGGAATTATTCATGAATCCTTCAAGAATAATGCGATTTCTCCGTAGATACTTGGAGATAAGGACGGGGCGATTGTATTGTTCTACGTATAGTGACTTGGATGTTGAGATCATATCTCAAATCCAGATCTCATGGACCTCCCACAGATGCTTGATCAAATGAAGACCGTAGACCTAATCTTCTCATTGCATCTGAATCTCATTCAGATCAATGTCCATTACATGGACTAAGATTAGGTCACTTCTCTATTGAGAGGAGTCACTAAAATCCAAGCCTGTTTCATCACTCCCTCGGAATGGAAGCGTCATGGTTATACAATCGTTTTTGATCACATCACCCTCCGGTATTCCCAATACCTGTACATCATGCATACTGGAAGACCTATGATCATTCTGAAGATAAAGATCACTTTTACACTGTCATCTTTAGGGTTTGATCATTAAGTTTCTCAATCTTAGTCACTGGGAATTGGTATAGATCATATGCTTTCCCAAAGCATATATCTTACCTTCAAATTCATGTTATGCTTCCAAAGCACGACGACCATGCATGGAATTTGATCAGTCCCAATGCCTCATGAGTGAGCTCATGTCTCCCGGTTCATAAGTGAACTCGTATGATCCCTTTGAGAGATCGTATTACTCATATATCCTTATATGCACACCAGCTCGCCGGTGTATAGACCTTGGTTAGGTCATCAACCTATTGGTCTGCCAAATGTACATATTCAGACATATAACAATACATCTGTCTCCGGTCAGAGGATGCATGCCTATGTTGTGACAACATTCAACATAGGTCTTTGGTTATCTCGATCCCGTTAAGTCAACCCATTGACTCAACTAATCTGACACCTCCGAATCACTATTCCCATGCAGAGGACCTGCATCAAGAGGTCAGTCAGATATCTGCCATTTGAGAAAGGATTGCCATCTCCTACTCAGGCTGGAGATCATCACTTAATAATCATTTGATGATGCTTGATGAGTCCTCTATCTAAATCCTTAGATTTTCATCCAAGCATCAGCCTCTATGATTCATTCAATGAATCAACAGCTGTATGATCATCAAGTTGGCCATGGTACATAACCCTTACTGTACAGAGGGACTTTATAGTGCATTCATTCATTTAATCTCAGAAAGGGAGTGAAAATAATCAAAAACTTTTATTGATAAATCATTTATTACAATAACATTTATTGTAGGAATGGTTCGCCCGGGGTTCACATTGCTAACAATCTCCCGCTAGCCCTCAGAACCATTCAGGTACAATCCTTAAACCCATACTCGTTACATACTGGTCGAAAACCTTCTGTGTCAGAGGTTTGGTAAAAGGATCAACAACGTTGTCGGCAGAGGCCACCTTGGTGATGATGATGTCACCACGCTTTTGTATCTCCCGAATGATGTGGTATTTCCTTTCCACGTGCTTGCTCTTCTGATGCCATCTGGGTTCCTTTGCCTGGGTAATGGCTCCGTGTTATAGCAGAGTAACGGGATGGGAGTATCAGAGGAGACTATACCAAGCTTGCGCAATCACACCGCCTCCTTTGCAACATCCGATGCGGCAATGTAGTCGGCTTCTGTTGTTGAATCTGCAGTAGTGTCCTGCTTCTTGCTTCTCCAGCTCACACTACCACCATTCAACAAGAATACAAACCCTGATGTCGACTTTCGATCATTTACATCCGATTGGATGCCAGAATCTGTATATCCCAGGACTTGGAGATCACCATCTCCATAGACCAAGATGTAATCTTGCGTCCGTCTTAGATATTTGAATATGTTCTTTACTGCATTCCAGTGTTGTTTTACATAGCAGGATTGGTAATGACTTACCACTCCCACTGCATGGCAGATATCTGGCCTAGTACACATCATGGCATACATTAAGCTTCTTACAGCTGATGCATAAGGACATCCAGCCATGGCTTTCTTTTCCTCAACCGTTTGAGGAGTCATTCCTTTAAACAAGTGGATACCATGTCTTAAGGGTAGGAATCCTTCCTTGCTACTATCCATACGGAATCGTTCAAGAATCTTCTTAATGTATCCATGTTGTGACTATCCCAAAATCCTCTTTTCTCGGTTTCTGAACAACTTCAGACCTAAGATGTAAGAGACTTCTCCAAGATCTTTCATCTCAAAGGTATGGGATAGCCAAATCTTCACACTGATCATCATCCCTGTATCATTCCCAATGATAAGGATGTCATCTACGTAAAGCACGATGAATACAATGGCGCTCCCACTAGTCTTCTTGTATACACAAGGTTCATCAGGATTTTGCACAAAATCATAACTCTTTATGGTTTCGTCAAATCTGATGTTCCAGCTACGAAAAGCTTGCTTGAGCCCATAGATGGATTTCTTCAGCTTGCATACTTTACCATCCTCAGTTATGAAGCCTTGGGGCTGCTCCATGTAGATATCCTCCTCAAGGTATCCATTGAGGAAAGCCGTCTTGACGTCCATCTGCCAGATGTCATAGTCAAGATATGCAGCTATAAGTAGCAGTGTCCTGATGGATTTAAGCATAGCCACATGAGAGAATGTTTCATCATAATCGATGCCTTCTATCTGTGTGTAGCCCTTGGCTACGAGCCGTGCCTTGAAAGTTTCTACTTTCCCTTCAGGTCCCCTTTTTCTCTTGAAGATCCATTACACTTTAGGTGGATCCTCTAGGGTCCATACACCATTCTTATACATGGAGTCAATTTCTGACTTCATTGCTAGCATCCATCTATCCATGTCTTGATCCGCGAGTGCTTCATCAAATAAAGTAGGATCAATGTCAGTCTCACTTGACACATGGAATCCATACCTTTCAGGTGGTGCAACCACCCTCGAACTCCTTCGAAGAGGTATGGGTGTTTTATCTTTATTTATTTCTTCAGTTTCTGGTCTAGGAAGCTCAGAGTCCTTAGGGAATTCAATGAGTTCCTTTATTTCATTTTTATCTTGACCTATAAGGAAATCATTCTCCAGAAATTTCACATCTCTAGAAACAAAAACTTTTTGGGTCTCAGGGTCATAGAGCTGATATCCAATACCATCTCTAACATACCCGATGAAGTAACACTCATGAGTGCGAGATTCTAGCTTACTTGCATCCACGTTCTTTGCAAGTTGGGGAGTTCCATGAGTAGTGAGATTGGAGACAATTCCATTCTCTTTAAGATATTCCTTGAATTCATCTGAGAGGTACTCGCCGCCTCGATCAGATCGAATCCGTTTAATCTTTCTATCGGTTTGGTTCTCAACCAAAGCCTTGAATTCTTTGAACTTTTCAAAGGTTTCAGATTTATAACGTAATAGGAAGACAAACCCGTATCGCGAATGGTCATCAATAAACGTCAAATAATATCGATATCCATTTTGAGTCGCGGTACTGAAGGGACCACATACATCGATATGTATTAGGTCAATAATACCTTCGCATCTTGTAACCTTGTTACGAAAAGGCATCCTAGTCATTTTACCTCGAATACAATGTTCACAGGTAGGTAAAGATTGAACCTGCAAAAAATCTAAAGGTCCATCCTTTATCAATCTATTGATCCTATTAACAGATAAATGACCAAGCCTTTGATGCCAAATCTCATTCGAAAGATTTTCCCTGGATCTTTTAGGGTTTTTATTAGTGGTTGTAACATTTATGACATGCTCATTAATGCACAATTCATATAGTCCACCAGAAGTTAAAATACCCTCTGCAATATATTTATCATAATCATTTATGACTAATTTTTTACAGAAAAGGAATGAATATCCACTTCTAACTAGCTTAGATACAGATATTAAATTCCTTCTAACTTCAGGTACATAAAGACATTCTTTAAGTACTAGGACTCCACCACTAGATAATGATAGTCGACAAGTCCCGACGGCGACTGCTGCAACACTTGCATCAGAGCCCATCTGGATGACTATCTCCCCTTCCTCAAGACTTCTAGTTTCCTGAAACAAATGCAACAAATTGCATACATGAACAGAAGCACCATAATCAACAACCCAACTTCCTTCTCGTCCAATGAGAAAGATAGTTTCAACGATGAAAGTAGATTTCATACTTGCTGAGGCTTTACCTTTGTCTGACGACTTCAGGTATTCTGAGCAGTTACGCCTCCAGTGCCTCGGCTTTTTGCAGTGGTGACAGACGTTGGATTTCCTCGACGCTATCAGTGTGGATGCACTAGAAGATGAGCCAATGCCTTGACTCTTCTTCTTTCTCTTTTGGGCCGGGCCCTTCCGAGAACCTTGCTTCCGACCGCGCTTCCCTCTGACCTGTGCAACCATTGCACTGCCAGCGGGACAATCTTTCTTCATTACGTCTTCTGCAGACTTTAATGCAGCAAGAAGACCAGCGTTTGACAAGTTCAACTTCTTCATGTGGAATGAAACCACAAAATTATTGAAAGACTTGGGCAAGGATAGCAGAATGAAATCAGCTTGCATGTCTGCATCCATGTTGTCCCCAAGAGTCTCCAGTTCAGACAAGTACCCAAACATTTTGAGTACGTGCTCTCAAATCGAAGTTGCTTCCTGCATCTTGCAGCGAACGTGCTCTTTCATAATATTGTAATGCTAGGTGCGGTTAATGTCACCAAACATATCTTTTAGATTCTGCATTGTCTCTTATCATGTACTCATCTCCACATGTTGCTTTTGGAGAACATTGGAGAGAGAACTCAAGATATAGTATCTAGCCAAGACATGATCTTCATCATACTTGTCATTGTATGCTTTTTCTTCCTTGGATTTAGGGCTTTCATGCTTGTCCTCAGAGAGTACATGACTTATGCGCTCAACAGAGAGAACAAGCTCCAAATTACGGATCCAATCCGAGTAATTTGGACCGGTCAACTGATTGACCTCAAGAAGCTTGCTTAGTGGGTTCAATAACTTCATTTTCTGAAATTAAGAATGCACTATATTAGAACATATAAATATATATTCAAATTTATGATATTTGATTAAGGTATTTTAAATCAAATTATTCTTGCATTGTCGACTTTGAAAGTTCATTCACTTAATCACTTTCAAAGTAAGAGATATACTTACCGCTATATCTCTAGCAAGAATTGGGATCTCCTCTTTATCTTTGTCACATCTCAATAATATGAGAATCTGCGACTCCAATAAAGAGAAGCGGGAACACATTCCGCCTTGCAAGTCCAACTTGCATTTCCCAATTCGGTCTTTAACACCCGGGCCCACCACCCCTACTGTGATGTTGACCCGCCATTAATTGAACCAACCGTCAACAGGAATACAACTCGCTATGCGCAATCCAATATCTCCCCAATAATATGAGGATCCGATATTGGGGTTACTATGCATACGTCCTTACTCTTTCGAGAAGCGACGAACCCGATCCAAATGTGCTTGCATATAGGAGCTGTCACTTCGGACATGCATCTCCCACATGCAATCCCTGGCGACGGAACCCTTCACCATGACGGGAGACCATGGATGTCACTTATGTGATCCTCCACCTCATATTCAAATTTTAATTAATTATCATGAATCATATTCATATAGTTAATTCTTTCAAGGGAAAGAACAACTCTATTCATAATAGAGTGTCTCAATTGGACATAATCAATTTAGTCATATTAAATTAATTATCAATCCAATTCAATCAACAAACTTGATTATTTTACTTGAATATATATATATATATATATATATATATATATAATATCTCAAAGTACGTATTAATTCGAATTTTAATAATTAGAAAATACACCTTGATTTTCTCCGGCATTATCGAGTCCCTACCTGCTGTCATGGCCAGTACCGACGAGAGTGGGACGGACCACATACGTTGCAACCCGCAACCCCAATGCTCTCCGACTAGACACCATATCCACCTCAGGAAAGGATAATGCCAAATATATCAATTTCTACTTGAGATCATCGGTTCTTCAACCGAAATTATACCATATAATAATAATCAAAACTTTTTTTGATTATAAGGAAATTTGCTACACAAATTCCCAATCCTATTCAAGCATCAAGTTTGATGATTGTGTTTTCAATTATGATCTAGATCAAATCTAATCAATTAATTGGTTGAGGTCAAGTCAATTAAGCAAATAATCATCTTTCAATATTTCACAAATATTTTCCATAATTATTTCATGAAATTAACAATTAATTTCACTAATCGACAATCACATGGTTCTTGATTAGGACTGTAATTTCAGCAGTGACCCCTACTCACTAAAATTAACATGTCTCAATCAATTTAAATCCAAATTAGACAAACTCAATTTTTATAGATTGCTAACTTGATTTAGGACAGAACCCAAGTGATATTTCACGCATTTCGAGGCGGATCAAAACAATAATTAACTCATTAATCATGTTAAGATTCACAGTTCCCGCAACAGTGCATACATGTTCATTAAAACAACCATATCTCGAGCAAACGGAATCCGATTTACGCAAACTCAGATCCTATGATTTCCTTATTTAATGGGAAACAAAATACAAGTGATTAATTCGTGTTTAAACATTTTAAACATGGCCGAATTTATTCACTAAACAGATATGCGAAAAACAAATGCGACAAAAACTTTCACTACCTTAACGAACCCAAGTCGTCCTACATTTGCGAATCATATTCGAAACCTTCGACTTATGACTCTGGTACCACTTGAAGGATATGGTATTATCCTCAAGTGCATCACGGAAGCGTGATCGTTGTATCGAATACGACGCAGAACGACTAGTCGTTTTGTGCAGCGGAATTTAAAAAAATTTTCATGCGATGAAACCACATGATCCTAGAACGATTCTCGGATCGTTTCATCTAGAACCACAACAAGTATAAGGAATACCTCTTGAAGCGTGGTTGATCGAGTCTCTAAGAAAAGAGACCTCTTGTCTCAAGTCCGATCGTCGGAGAGGTCGCTTGCAAGCGCGAGGATGAACCGCATGAGCTTTGCAATCCAACAAGTTAATCCAAGCACGGTTAGCTCCTAATCTCGTCGTACGAGATCGGACGTCTTCTTCGTGAGCGTAGCACTCCAAGAAGACGGAGAACTGAAGAACGTCGAAGCGGCGCGCCCGGTGGCGAAAGCGTCGACGAGACTCTTCTCTAGGGTTTGGTGGACGGCCACCAAGAAGAGGGGGAGAGAGTTGGCGTGTGAGAAGAATGAGAGAGAGAGAGAGTTTGCTCCAATATTGCATAACCCTAGAGAGCATGGTATGCCTCTCTATTTATAGGGTTTTGGGATCCATGGATCTCAATCCATGGGACATATAAAATCAATGGATGAGATTGATTTATGTCCAATCCAATGGTCAAGATTGTTGTTGGTGAAAGCCAACAAATTATGATTTAATTTAGATCAAATATATTTGACAAAATCAAATATAAATCAATCCTAAATTACATCATCCAAATAAGGAGAGAATATACATGGAGATTAGATATCCCATGCATATTCAAGGTGGACGGCCACCCATTCCAAGTACGAATTGGGTGCCTCCCACTCCATTCCATATGGAGGCAATCTCATGAGATTGCATATCTCCATGAAAATCTCTATTATTATTTCCAACCACTTTTTGTTGTGATTTATTCTTCAAAAAATAATTCACAATTAATTTTGAGAATATTGCAATCTTGCCATTGAAAAATTGTGAATCACATTCACAACCCAAAACAATATATAATTTACATTATCAATTAATTACACAATGTGTATCCAATAGACATAATAATTAATCAAGAAATATAAATTATAATTAGCTCTCTCTAATACATTATAATCACATTTATATTATATTATGAATAATTGGATATTTCTATCCACATTATTCTTATCCATAATAATTAAATCACATTTAATTATATTGGATAATTTCTACACACATCAAGATGATTAAATCACATTTAATCATTATTTCTTCATTGCTTAGATCTTATGGAATTATTCTTGAACCCTTCAAGAATAATGCGATTTCTCCGTAGATATTTGGAGATAAGGACAGGGCGATTATATTGTTCCACGTATAGTGACTTGGATGTTGAGATCATATCTCAAATCCAGATCTCATGGACCTACCACTGATGCTTGATCAAATGAAGACCGTAAACCTAATCTTCTCATTGCATCTGAATCTCATTCAGATCAATGTCCATTACATGGACTAAGATTAGGTCACTCTCTATTGAGAGTAGTCACTAAAGTCGAAGCCTGTTTCATCACTCCCTCGGAATGAAAGCGTCATGGTTATACAATCGTTTATGATCACATCACCCTCAGGTATTCCCAATACCTGTACATCCTGCATACTGGAAGACCTATGATCATTCTAAAGATAAAGATCACTTTTACACTGTCATCTTTAGGGTTTGATCATTAAGTTTCTCAATCTTGGTCACTGGGAATTGGTATAGATCATATGCTTTCCCAAAGCATATATCTTACCTTCAAATTCATGTCATGCTTCCAAAGCACGACGACCATGCATGGAATTTGATCAGTCCCAATGCCTCATGAGTGAGCTCATGTATCCCGGTTCATAAGTGAACCTGTATGATCCCTTTGAGAGATCGTATTACTCATATGTCGTTATATGCACACCAGCTCGCCGGTGTATAGACCATGGTTAGGTCATCAACCTATTGGTCTTTCAAATGTACATACTCAAACATATAGCAATACATCTGTCTCCGGTCAGAGGATGCATGCCTATGCTGTGACAGCATTCAACATAGGTCTTTGGTTATCTCGATCCCGTTAAGTCAACCCATTGACTCAAATAATCTGACACTTTCGAATCACCATTCCCATGCAGAGGACCTGCATCAAGAGGTCAGTCATATATCAACCATTTGAGAAAGGATTGCCATCTCCTACTCAGTCTGGAGATCATCACTTAATAATCATTTGGTGATGCTTGATGAGTCCTCTATCTAACTCCTTAGATATTCATCCAAGCATCAACCTTTATGATTCATTCAATGAATCAACAGCTGTATGATCATCAAGTTGGCCATGGTACATAACCCTTATTGTACAGAGGGACCTTATAGTGCATTCATTCATTCAATCTCAGAAAGGGAGTGAAAATAATCAATAACTTTTATTGATAAATCATTTATTACAATAACATTTATTGTAGGAATGGTTCACCCGGGGCTCACATTGCTAACACCCACGCCATCTGCGGTCAAAGCGGCTGACCTGACCCTGGAGGGGCAACCCGAAGAGCAGTGCAGGTCGAAGATCCGGATTATTGATCCGGCTAGCGCTTCGGATTCCCTTGCTATTGGTCTTGGTCGGGCCAAGATGTCTCCTGCGGAGAGACCGTGCACTGGTGAAACAACTATGGAGGGCTTTAGCGAGGAGACCTCTCCGGGGGCTTGGAGGGGGTCGGCGACCGGGTTCGTCTGCCTAAATAGGTCGCAACACTCGAGGGGCATTCTTCTGGCGAGCTCCCGAGCCTGTCTGCGGTTGATGCGGAACATCCGGATGCGAAGTTCGGGGGGACATTGCCCCATGCCGCCTCCATGCCCAATGAACTGTTGAACTTGGAGGGAGGAGAGGATACCCATAGACCACAAGCGACGATCAACGGCGCTGCCAGATTTGGAACGCGCTACTCCGGGAAGACCTCCCAAAGAAGGAGATGGCGGATGGTGGTTCTGCTAGAGGAAGCGACTCGTGTGGTGAACGGAGCATCAGAGGAGGAAGCCCAGGGGGCTCAGATAACTTCCCATAACCGCTTCCGGATTTTAGATAGGACTGTGGTCGAACGTCTTGGCCTGATCTCGCCAAGGAGGACATCCCAGTTCTTATGCCTTTAAAAGTTCTGTCGTGGAATGTTAGGGGGATCGGAAGACCGGAGAAGCGGAGGGGTGTCCTCAGGCATATATGGGATAATCAAGCAGGCATTTTCATGGTTCAGGGAACGAAACTCGACGCCGCATCCTCAGGGGTGATTCGTGGCCTGGATGGAGGTGGGGTTTATCAGCTGGCGGAGCATGAGGCTCATGGCGCGTCGGGAGGAATGCTAACGGGGTGGAAAAAGGATTTATTTGATCTCCAGACCATATCCAAGTCCCAGTTCTGTCTTTCCACGTTGCTCCGGCGTCGCTCGGACAGTCTGGACTTCCTGGTATCGAAAGTTTACGGCCCTAATGGCGGGGGTGACACCACCCTTGCGACGGAGATTGAACAATTGGGCAGCTCGGAGGAGAATGATGCGTGACTGATCGGTGGGCATCTCAGCATTTCTCTACTACAAGATGATCGGCCCTAGGGGTGTGGGGGGCTGGATCCGGTCTCGGCGGCATTTCGTGGGATGATTCATCGGCTGGGCCTTTCTATCGTGGATGCGACCGGTTGCGCATTCACTTGGCAGAATACGAACTCCAGATTTCACCTGGATTGGTTTCTGGTATCTCATGGATGGGCTGAATATTCCCCTCTCTCTCGGACGTGGGCTCTTCTGCGGGTGCTTTCAGATCATACGTCGATTATGTGGTCGTCTGGAGAGAGGGGGGGGGGGTTCTTCTTTCGTTTCGAGAAGAGTTGGCTACTGGAGGAGGGGTTCCGGTAGTTGGTTGCGGAACACTGGAGAGTGGAGGTTTCTGAGGGAACCACAGTCTCGCGTTTGACGGGCAAGCTTAAATCTTTGAGGAACATCCTATTGTCCTTCGGGAAGGAGGTCAGGACTCGACGAAAAACGAAGTAGGTAGAGGCACAGAACAAGGTGGCTAGACTCGATGGCCTGGATGATGAAAGAGGACTTTCCGATTCCGAGTTCTTGACTCGGCAGGCCTTATTGGAGGAGCTTCTTCTTGACGACAGGAAGGAGGAGGTGGAATGGGGGCAGAGATCCAAGCAGAAGTGGTTGAAGGAGGGGGACGCCAACACTAGGTTCTTCCACTCGATGGCTTCTGGGCGGCGGAGAAGAAACTTCATCCATGATTTTGAGGTGGGAGGTGTGCGGTTTTCGGGAGAGGCAGCTAATGGGAGGGCCTTGCGGGGCCACTTTGTTGGGGCTACTAGAAGAAGGGGAGGAAACGGTTGGGGGTGTCGACATCTCAGGCAGACGGGCTGACGACATCGTTCACGGAGGAAGAGCTAAGGCGAGCGGTGTGGTCTCTGAATGCAGAGGGGTCCCCATGGGATTGATGGATTTCCCGTTCTGTTCTATCGTGTATTCTGGGACTTACTGAAGGAGGACTTTATGGAGGTTCTAATTTAGTTCAGGGAGGGCAATTTTGGTTTTGAGAAGATAAACCGTTCGCTGATCTTTTTGTTACCGAAGAAAGACAACCCCTTGGGGGTGGAGGTCTATCGACCTATCACAATTTCAAATGCGATTTACCTTATCATTGCGAAGGTCCTGGCAAATAGAATGAAGGGGATTATGGATTCCGTGGTTCTATTGGGACAGTCTGCTTTTATTCCAGGTAGGGAGATGGCGGACGGACTGGTCATGGCCTCGGAGATCTGTCTCGAATGGAGGAGGAAGTGGGCCAAGGCTGCCCTGTGGAAGATCGAGTACTCTAAGGCTTATGACTGTGTGCGTTGGAAGTTTCTTTGGCAATCCCTGACGAAGAGGGGATTCCCTAGTGCTTGGGTGGACTGGGTGAAGAGATGCATCACGACGTCGTCTTTCTCGATCCTGGTGAACGACAAGCCTGAGGTTGGCTTCTTTCAGCCGCAACAGGGTGTGAGCATGGCTGCTCGCTGGCGCCTATGCTATTTGTCATAGTGGTTGATGCCTTGGGGTCCTTTTCAAGCAGGCGGTCGAATCAGAGTGGTACGAGGGCTTCCGGGTTGAGGATATATCTATCCCCCTTTTACAATATGCGGATGACACGGTCATCTTCCTGGGAGGTACGACTGATCGGAGCAAGAATGCAGCCCAGTTGGTGGAGATCTTTGGCGACATCTCGGGCCTCGAGATTAACAACAGGAAGTCATCCATTGTAACATTTGAGTTGGAGGAGGCCGACCGTATTGAGCTTGTTGCCGTCTGCGGATGTGGACGGGGTAAACTACCCATTTCCTACTTGGGGCTGCCTTTAACGGCTGGGAAACTAAGGAACAGGGATTGGGATCATGTGGTGCAACGGATCGAACAACGACTGGACGGATGGAAGGCTATCACGTTATCTAAAGGTGGAAAGCTGGTTCTTCTGAAGCATGTGCTTTCGGCAATTCCGATCTTCTTCTACTCGACCAGAATCATGTCGGCCAGGGTGAGGAGGAAAATTGAATCCTTGATGAAGCAATTCTTTTGGTCAGATGGGAAGCAGATGGGGCATGTCCTCCATCTGGTCAAGTGGGAGGATGTCACGAGGTGGCGCAGGGAAGGTGGTATGGGAGTCAGTGATATCAGCAGCATGAACATGGCCCTCTTCGCCAAATGGGTAATACAAATCTGGGGGCACTCCACCTCGCTGCCTGCTACTCTATTGCGGAAGGTATACGGTGTGGGGGGAGGGCTGGCCACGGCAAGGCTCCCCTTCGAGTCTCCACTTTGGACGGGTATTCACGAGGTGCTCCCATCTTTGGCCAATCTTTTGCTTCCCAAGGTGGGGGACGGAAAAACTTTCAGGTTCTGTTTCGACGATTGGATTGGCAATGACTCCTTAGAGGAGAGGTTCCCGCGTCTTTTCTCGTTGGCGGAGGCCAAGGACGCGGTGGGCAACACCTTCTTTGTGAAGAAGGCTTACAAGGAGCTTAGTCGGAGAGAAGAGCAGGACAAGGAGCTCTGCCAGGACGTCAATATCATTTGGGCTGCAAGAATCACGTTGAGGGTTAAGATTTTTGTTCGGTGCATAAGGAGGAACCGTATTTGCGACAAGGTACGAAGGGGATGCATTCTAGGGGCCTCTGATACGCGATGTGACAAATGCGGTACATCGGATGAGGACGCTGAGCATATTTTTTCAATTGCCCTTCCTCGACTGCGGTTTGGATTGAGATGGCGATTTCGTGGGTGCGGAGCGAGGGTTTCACAGAATTTTGGAGATCCATTAGAGTGGTCGGCGGCAACTCAAATGATGATTGTTTGAAGCCTTTTGCTACGTTATGGGCCATTTGGACCGGGAGAAACGAGACAATCTTCAACAACAAGAGGTTTTATGTCAAAAACATCTTGTCCCATTGTAACGCTCTTTATAATCTCTGGGTATCACGGTAATGTACTCTAAAACTTTTTAGTGGAATATAGCGGCGGTGACCCCCAAAATGGGGGTTCACCCGTTTGATTCTCAAAAAAAAAAAAATCTTGGACGACATACTGAAAGGGACAAATGCATACTTACACCATGTTTACCTTGAGACTAGAGACATCCCCATAGAGATCAAGCACATCCATAATACCTTTCAGTATTAGACACCACTTTTTGATTAGACACTGATTTTTTTCTTCTGAAAAATGTAACCTACAAAACAGTGCATAAGAGGAATGCCAACGCGATTTAGGATCTTTCCATGGTTTGTGTTTACAGCAAGGAAAATATATGGAGGTTTTTTTGACTTGGAAAATATTTCTATCTGAAATGCGAATCATATAGCTTTGAACATGCCGTCCATTTCTAATTTCCCCTTTTATTTGAAACTTGAAAAGTTTATTAGGCCATGCCTATAGGACACACCTTCCATTTCTTCCTATGCATCTCCTTCTTTATGTTTGTAGTGTTAGCATCCGTTCCCGGTCTGGTTAATTTCATCTATCTATGCCTATTATTAAATGTAGTTAAACGTGTAACAAGCTAGTTCTGGTCGAGCTCATCTTTCTGCAACTTTTATTAAATAGGACTTGCTTTGTCACAGAGCACACTTGCATTGTGATATTGCTGTGAATTTCACATATGCAGATGTTCAAAATAAATAAAATATATAAAGCACAACTTACATTATTCTAAAGAACACCATGGCCTGTATATATGGCAATCCTACGAGGCAATCCTAAGTTCATTTTTTTGTTATTTTCAGCCTCACTTATAGTGGGGAGTGGTCTATTTGTTTTTGTTGTTTATCTGTGTGGTTGATTTTTTTTGGATTTTGAAGCTGAAATGTGGTTGGCTCTTTTGTTACCTATGCAGATCAGATCTTTAACCTTAGATGTAAAGGTTTGGGAACCTGCGATGTTGTCCTTGTTGAGGGCATTGGGAAATTCATATTGCAATTCTGTATGGGAGGAGTTGCTTCAAAGAAAAAACCAAAGGTGGACTTCGATTTTGCTAATGTATTCAGATTCTTGGATATTTACAATTTGCATATTGTTGTAATGTGGGATTATGTTAAGTTAATTGGATCCTCGGGGGATCTGTTGCTCATTTAAAGTTCTATATACCTAACACATGAATGAATTTGAAAGAAGAGGATGGGTGGTGTGCGACGTTTGGAGGAGCGGAGAGAGGTGGATGAGTGGCGTCAGGTGGTTCGGTCTGTACCTGGCCATGGTGAATCCTCGCATGGAAGAAAGGTGATGGAGGTGCCTACTAATTTGGTAGGGCATTGTTTTCGCTGTGGTGATCGTGGTCATCAAGTGATAGAATGCAGAGATCCGATTAGATGCTTTGCTTGCAGCATGTTCGGGCACCGCTGTGGAACTGTTCGGTGAGGTCGACATGGCTACCACGAAGAAACCAGCTGCATCTCTCAAGGGAAGCGGGGATGATGGACAACAGACGGCGGGGATGGGTCCTCGTTCTTTGTTGTTGTGTGTTGGAAGGAAGACACATCGCATGCAAATGCCATAACATACATCAGATGTATGATTTGTATGATTGGGCCCAATTTCACCAGAGATGTTGTGCGCATGGAAGATATTGTCGTGTACGTATGAGGTTTGAGGGAGACAAAGGACCTGAAATTGCTTGATTTCGGCAATAAAGCACAATGATCTGTTCACTGGCGAAGGCCGAGGGATCATGATGGTGCTTTGGGGGCGAAGTCACGCAAAACTTTTCAGATTCGGGGGCATCCCCTTACCTATCATACCAGAGATATCATTAACTCGGTCTTGTCATTAGCAGGATGTTCAGTGATGTTGATCTCTGATGGCCTGGGTAGAGGGCAACGATGGATGTCTTCATCTCTGTGGCTACAACACTTCCCATCTTGGTGACCTTTGAAGCTCGTTTGGGAGGTTCATTGTTTTGATTGGCGATTTGCGTGGTTGATGAGACTGATCATCGATCCCAGCTGAAGTTGTGTGTTGAAGGATGTACCTCATCGGTACGATAGTCGGAGGCGACCGCTTCACCGTCGAGTGTGGTGGCCCAAGGGTTGGGAGTTGAAACGCCATCAGGAGCAACGGTCCAAGGGTTGGAACTTGGAAGTTGAAATGTCTCCAATTTTGGAAGACAAAATGCCTCACACTTTCGTATGGATGTTTCTGAGGAAGTAAGCATCCTCAGACTCTATGATTCGACTGGGTCCCACCTTTGCAACTATTCTTCGAGTCAGATCTTCAAATACTTGCTCTGCTAGCGATGCTGATCCATCCCATCACATTCTGTAGAGGGATTTGACTAGGGGGTCTGCGGATCGATTAATACGAATCTTAACATCGTTTCGAATCAAGGAGCTTCTCATTTGGTGACTGTTCTTGACTATGCCCTATCAGGCTTTGTTGGTAAAGGCGGAGGCGACTCTGGTCCCTCATTACAGTGGCAAGCCCCTCCGATCGGTGAAGGTGGGTTGGTTTGTGATGCAAGCATGGGAAGATGCTATCACAGTAGGTTGCTCAAGGTGCGCCCATCTCGTCTGGGGCGTTATACGAAGTAGTACTCGTGCGTGGGCGCATGGGCTCGAAGGTATCGCCGAATGGAGGTTTACCGATCTCTCGAGAACTCCGAAGTTAGAGGGATGGAGGTGGCGGGCAACAGACAGGGGGTGTGCCATGCCTGACATATCGGCACCGACGGTCCAACAGGAGTCTATTTTGTCTAAGAATGTGGAAAGTGAAATATCAAAAGCCGCTTCAGATCAGATTACCCCGTGGTCTGACATGGAACGAGATTTTGTGGAATGCTTGGGTGTTGCTCCACCGTTAAGGAGCACAACCTTTCATTGATAAACATTCTTACTTGGAATGTGAGGGGCCTAGGGCGACCTGAGAAACGACATGGGGTATAGGAGCTGATCCAAGATGCAAAGGCTGGTGCTATGCTGCTGCAAGAAACTAAACTCTCTCAGATGAAAGATGCGATGTGGAGGACAGTTGGCGAGCGGTTAGTTTCCGATTTTAGACATGTTGCTTCGATGGGTTCTTCAGGTGGACTAGCGATCGATTAGAATGAAGGAAAACTCAAACTGGAGCAAGACGAAATTTTCGACATTCATTCTATTTCCCTACTGCTGAGGTAAAGGTTAACGATACTATTGTGTCATTAGTAACGTATATGGACGAACCTAGGGTACAAACTTGGTGGAGTTACTTAATCAGCTACATTTGGTTCACACAAGGTTCCTGTTGGAGCAGTAGATAATTGGGGGTGACTTTAATGTTACTCTGTGCAATGAAGACAAATCTGGGTTGCATGGTGGTATGAATGCTGGTTTGGAAGTGTTGATATCACTCATTGTGGAACTGCGATTATCGATTGTTGATGCTTCGAGTTGTGCTTACACTTTGAGGAATTCGAGATCGTGGTTGCGGATCCATAGATTCATTATCACCAGAGGTGTTGTCTTTGTTTCCGCTTGCTCGAGCCTGAGCCCTCTCTAGGGTGCATTGAGATCACACACTTTGCTATGGTCTCATTAGGAGAGGATTGCCCGCATAGGCGTTTCTTCATATTTGAACGTGCTTTACTTTTGGAGGACGGCTTTCGAGAGGCAGTTAATCGCTGCTGGTCGGGTTATGTGGCTAGTGGTTCCACCACAACCAGGTTGGCGGCCATGCTAGTAAAGTTGCGGAAATTCCTGGTGGATTTCAAGAGGAATGTTCGGGAACAACGTCGTTTCAGGAGGGCAGATGCGCAAGAGGAGATTAACAGATTGGATAGACTAGAGGACAAACGGGTTTTGGAGGCAGAGGAGAGGGAAGAAAGCAACAGTTAGCTACATTAGATTACTCTGGAAGATAAGAACATAGAGATTGAATGATGTCAGAGGTCGAGACAACCCTTGTTAAAGGAAGGTGACACCAATTGTAATACACGTTTTGTATAGTCTTGAGTTTTTGTAGAATATCACTATATATATACTCTATGTTTGGATGTTAGTAAGTGTTATTGGATTGATAGTATTCACACACTTTACGGTTAACACAGTCAATAGATTCACCTTAATACAACGATTTTATGGAAACTTGTTGTGTGTAAATCAGAGACCATCTTGTATAAATATGACTTCAAAAAGGTTCTCTGGTTTTTTGTAGCACATCAAACATAGTACCGCATCTAGAAATCGGGAAGTATGGTAGTAGCATAAGTAGTAGAATCCACTACTAGTATATGGCCACAATGTTATAGATTTATACTCATTAGCCCATAATCATGTCATTAAGACAAATTAAGCGTGATTAGCACTAATTATCCGTCATTAGTGATAATTAAGTGTCATTAACAATAGTAGGACACATGACGAATCATAGGACACGTGTCATTGTACATTCAGGACATGTGTCAATGCACAAGAGTACCATGTGTCATCATTCTAAGACTAACATGTGTCGTACACATCATTAAGACTAATTAAGCGTGATTAGCACTAATTACCCGTCATTAGTGATAATTAAGTGTCAATAGCAAAAGTAGGACACATGGAGAGGAAATCATGGGACACGTGTCATTATACATTTAGGACAAATGTCAATACCCAAGATTACCATGTGTCATCATCCTAAGACTAACATGTGTCCTATTGTAGCCTCTTGCCTGGGCAACAAGTTATCTCGTGCATAAGCCATGTGCCATGGTACATGGATGACAAGTGCTTGCCATGTGTCTTCATACATGGAAGAGAGGCAACATGTGTCATAAAGCCTCTCTTATATGTTGACAAATGTCACACATGGCAAGGGGTTGGAGGCCTATATATACCCAAGACCTCCCCATTCTACTCACTTCATTCCACACCCCTCTCACCACCTTAGAGCCACAAGGCCGCCGAGGTTGCTAGAGGAGCACGATAGGAGTTACGGCGAAGCTCTGTCGGTGACCAAGAGCGCATTAGAAGCCGTAACGAAGTTCTGTCCGCATCAAGCCGTAGTATTCAATCTAAGACGGATATAGGGGGGATTCACTAAAGAAGGAGATCTAGACTCGAGTTAGATAGCGATCAGGTGAGGGATGCTCAAGCGCTATTTTAAAGTAATAATCTTTAGCTTTTTATGCATGGTTCTGAATAGCAAGTATGCAATCGTGTTTTTCTAAAGCTTTTATGTATGAATTGCAAGTACAGTATAATAGATATGAAATCCGGTCTTTAGAAAGTTTTTCAAATGTTGTTTCAAGTGTTTTATCATGATAGAACGTTTCCAAGCATTTTCTTTTTGTAGAACACGAAACAGAAGTTTCACTACTTAGATTTGAGCTTTATATTAAAGAAACATGTTGGAACAGACATTATGCAATATATATCAGTTTTCAAGTCCTTAATAGTTTCCAGTTGCAAAAATATGCATGTTTTGCCAGATTATTGTATGATCATGAATTAGAGCTGTTATGAGCATGAATTAGCAAGAGTACGAAAAGAATCATAATCAGAAAGTAAGCACCATAGTAGCTATTTTATACAAGTCATGAACTAGCCATTAGATATGGTGATGTCATTAGATATGACCCTGAAACCGCCATTAGATATGGCAAACCATTAGATATGGTATCAAGAGGACTTTGGGTCCGCATTCTGTATACATATAGGCTTTGGGCCGTATGCAGGGTGTTTTTGGTCTTTGGGACCATCTGCGCGTATGACTTAGCTTTGTTTCAGCGTTCATGAGTCGATAACTTAGCCACAGTGGTGATTAATGCAAACAGCTTGATAGTGACAATTATGTTTCAGTTTATCTTCTTTTGAAGTGATTTCAGTGTTCAATTGCAAAATTAGCATGTTATTATATGATTACTGTCATAAAGTCTCTTTCAAGCTAATTCCAAGTTATCAGCATAAATTTTGGTATGATGCTCATATTTCAACTTTTAGCTATAAGTAAAAAGCTTGAGATCCTTTCACCGGGTCTAAGCTCATAAATGGGTTTAGACTCATCCCGTTATATTATAATTATGTACAACAGATCAACAGAGTCACTACCATAAGGAGAAAGGACTGCTTACACACTAGAAGGAGGTGGTGTTCATTGTTTTTTTGTTATTTTTGTAAGGAGTTGTAATAGAGAACTTGTGTAAGACACTTCTTTGTAATGTGAACTTTAAATAGAAAAAAGATATGTTTGATGAGATTGCCACATGTGTTTTTGAGGATAAAGGTGAAGAAAGATCTCTGTCGCGGCACGTTCTGGTTAGCGGGACGGGTCGTGACACCAATGCACGGTTCTTTCACTTT
Source organism: Ottelia alismoides (assembly GCA_037367405.1). Lineage (NCBI taxonomy): Eukaryota > Viridiplantae > Streptophyta > Magnoliopsida > Alismatales > Hydrocharitaceae > Ottelia > Ottelia alismoides. The sequence goes on from JAZKJV010008563.1 coordinate 279,046, forward strand.
ATGGTGTTTGACAGAAGGAGGAGAAATTGTATCCATGAGGTTGTTGTGGATGAGGTGTGATTTACTAGTGATAAGGAGGTGCGAAGGGCGACGCGGTCTTACTTCCTGGCGGCAAGTAGGAGAACATCTCGTGTTGGTCGGGGATGGCATGGCATAGGCGCAAGGAGGATTTGTACAGCTCAGGCATATGCTTTGACCGTCCTTTTTAATAAGGAGGAAATTTGGAAGGAGATTTCTGGGCTTAATGCTGATGGGGCTTCGGGTCCAGATGGATTCTCGATCCTGTTCTACAAAGAAGTCTGGATGATCGTAAAGGAAGATTTCATGGAGGTAGCTCACTAGTTCAGTAGTGGAAATTCTGGTTTCGAACGACTGAACAAAGCGCTCCTATTCTTGTTACTAAACAGGGAGGTGCCTATTCGGGTTGAGGACTTCAGACCCATCTCTCTCTCGAATGCAGCGTATGCCATCATTGCTAAGACCTTGGTGAACTGACTTCGTAGTGTCATGAATAATATTATCTCGTCGTAGTAGACAACCTTCATTCCTGGTAGATCCATGGCAGATGGCCTCGTACTTGGTACTGAGATTGTGTTGGATTGGAGGAGGAAGATGGGCTAGGGTCTCCTACAGAAGGTTGACTTTTCCAAGGCATATGACTGTGTGGATTGACGTTTTCTTTGGGCCTTCCGGCAGAAAAAGGGCTTTCTTGACATTTGGATATCTTGGATGAAAAGATGCATCACTACGGCATCGTAGTCGGTCTTCATTAACGAGCATCCTGAAGGTGGTTTCTTTTAGCCTCAACGTGGTGTCTGTCGGGGATGCCAGTTGGCTCCTCTCCTGTTCGTATTACAACTGATGCATTCGCAATTATGATGAGACTCACGTCGGATAGTGGACTTTGCTTGTCTTACTGTAATGGTGATATTGCGATCCCTTTACTTCAATATGCAGATGATACAATGTTATTTCTGGAGGCTCCAGAACATGCCAGAAGAGCTTCCCACATTTAGACTTCTTTGGTGATATCTCAGGCTTGCAAATTAATAAAGGGAAATTTGTAGGAGTCCCTTTTGGTCTTTCTGAGCCCGAGGTGCAGAAGACTGTCGATATTCTTTGCTGCCCTATTGGTGAGCTACCCATTACTTATTTGGGTCTCTCGTTGGTCGGGGTAAGGTTGAAGGCTACCGACCGGTGGCTGGTCCTTGATTGGTTCGAGTCCATGATGTCTGGTGTCACATGGTCAAAATCCCACTATCGATTTCGATCGAACCTGTGCGGCGTTAGCTAACCTGTAGCTAACCAACCTTCCTGAGTAGAATGGTCGTGGACGCGCCCTAACTCTTCTCGATACTCCTGCTTGCTAACGCACCGACGCTCAGACACAAGCACAAGCTCGACTCTATGGATCGTTCAAGAACACTCTCAAGAACTCGCTCAAGAACGTTCAAGAGCACAACCACTAGATTACACAAGCATGGACACAAAGCTCTTCTCTTATTAGAAGGGGAACTCGCTCTGGAGTGGGGTATTGACACTCTACACTTGTTTGTTTACAAATGAGCCATCACCTCTCCTTTTATACAAGACTCAAGGCAACCCAAGAGACACTCATTATTACATATACAATAATGATACATAAAGACACAAGAGACCCTTCGAGTTCTTCGGCAACCCTTCACGTTCCTCAGCAACTCTTCTTCTGCTCGTCTCTTCGACTCCCTTGTTGTCCTTTCATCTTCCCGCACGGTTGACGCCACATCAACCGTTCAATCATCAGCACACTCGCGTTTTAACACTTGCTGATGCAGCTTTGCCGTAATTCACCGAGTGCATCCGAACACTCGGTCTTGTGTCAAAGGGAACCCGCGGCCTCCAGACCTTCGTGCGGTAAACCCTTAGCGTTCTGCATGCTAAGGAGAAGTCCTCCAGAATTTCGCTATCGTGGCCTCCAGACCACTCTCGTACGTATACTACCGAGTATGCTCGACAATGCTCGTACTCAGCACCTGCAACGGTCCGTGCCTTTGTGGATCACCACGCATCAGTACCGATACCGTGCGCCTTTGTGCGTACGCCTATGTGATCGTACCGCATTGCTCCTCAATGCATACTGCTTCACTGCATACCGCCCTTCTGCGCTCGCGTACGTACCCGCTGCGTGCATCCACCGTCATGTCTTGCACTGCTGCCTGTACTTCGTTGTGCTCGCACTGCTACAGCTTCACGACACTCTGCTACCGAGCCAGTGTCTTGTGTGACTCGTTGTCGGTATTTTCGGTATCTTTCCTCCCGCTAGATCGTTGGTGGTGTGGTTCGTCACCACTCCAGTCCCATGGACGTGTAACTCGTTGTCCATGCTGTATCACCCTCCAGAGCTCTGCCTCGCCTTCTCATGCACAGATGTTCTCCTATCCGTGACTTTGGTCGTGTGCCTCCTGACACACGTTGGTGCTCAACACGCACTTGCGCACTCCTCTGCATCCTCGATCGAGCCTTGGTGCCTCCAAAGCTCTTTGTTGTGGAGTTCCCTTCCTCCACTGAATTCGAAGCTCTAACTCGAAGTGTTGTGAGGTGTACCTTGCACATAGTACTGATTTCTCCCAAGCGTACCTCACGTTCTTCTTCCTCCTCCTCATCCGCACGAAGAGAATTCATCTTCTCCTTCTTTGGGCACTCCCGCTCCCGACGCGGTCCATCGCATATGAAGCACCGCTTGCTCTTGGGTTGCTCCCTCCTTTTGGAGTACTTTTGTTCCTCCGTTGGTGGATCATGGGCAACGCCTTTGCAATTGTCCTTCGACCGCGCCTTCTGCTTGCTGGTGAACTCCTTCTCCTCAACATTGTAGCCTGGTTGGGCACCATAGTCGATTAACGCATCCGCCACCACGATCGCTGAATTCAGGTCCTTCACGCCCTGCCTCCGCAGTTCGGCTTGTGCCCAGCTCTGCAACCCGATAATGAAGTTGAACAGCTTGTCCTCCTCGGACATCCCCTTGATGTCCAACAGCAAAGACGTGAACTGCTTCACGTACTCACGAACTGTGCCTGTCTGCTTTAGGCGTCGAAGAGCCTCCCGTGCGACCCACGTAGTGTTCTTCGACAGGAACTGCTCCTTTAGTTCCGTGACTAGATCGTCTAACTTGGAGATCCTTCGTCTTGCCTCGTCTGCTGCATGACTCCTCCACCATAACTTGGCGTCGCTCGACATGTACATCTTTGCCAAGCTCACTTTTTCGGCTTCCTTCGTCTTGGTCACCTCGAAATATACTTCCATATCACATAGGAAGTTCTCCAAATCGTTGGCACTCCGCGTACCTGTAAAGGGTTTGGGTTCAGGTACCTTGCGTCGCTGCACCTCCGTGGAGCCTCCGTTATTCGCCAACGCCTTCTTGATGAGGGAGATCTCACTACGTAGATCCTCCATCGTCGTGCTGAATGCCTCCAATTTGTCCTCCAAGGACTTGTTCTGTTTCAGAGAGCGTTGGGTCTTGTCCCCAACATCCGATCCTTCTAAAGAGCGGTCTTCTACACGCGGTCCGTAACACCCATCATCTTCGCTCTGCTGGTTGAATATATAATTGCCCCGACAAGTATCTTTTTGTTCCCACGATCGACTGCACCGACAGTCGCTCCTAGCTTTGCCCGCTCTCTTGGCACCAAACAAGCTCTGTGATCTGCTCCTTCCTCTGATACCAATTCGTGCCAACGAATTGTATCACGAACCATGCGCTGATACCAAATCGTTCGAACGAATTGTATCACGAACCGTGCTCTGATACCAAATCGTTTCAACGAATTGTATCACGAACCGTGCTCTGATAGCAAATGTCACAAGGTCAAAATACCGCTATCGATTTCTTTCGAACCTGTACGGCGTTAGCTAACCCGTAGCTAACCAGCCTTCCTAAGTAGAACAGTCATAGACGCGCCCTAACTCTTCTCGATACTCCTGCTTGCTAACGCACTGAGCCCCAAACACAAGCACAAGCTCGACTCTATGGATCGTTCAGGAACACTCTCAAGAACTCGCTCAAGAACGCTCAAGAACACAACCACACGATTACACAAGCACGCGCACAAAGCTATTCTCTTATTAGAAGGAGACCTCATTCTGGATTGGGGTGTTGACACTTTACACTTGTGTGTTTACAAATGAGCCACCACCTCTCCTTTTATACAAGACCCAAGGCAACCTAAGGGACACTCATTATTACATATATAATAATGATACATAAAGATACAAGAGTCCCTTCGAGTTTTTCGGTAACCCCTCACGTTCCTTAGCAACTCTTCGTCTGCTCGTCTCTTCGACTCCCTTGTTGTCCTTTAGTCTTCCCGCACGGTTGATGCCACATCAACCACCCAACTATCAGCACACTCGCGCTCCAATGCTTGCTGATGCAGCTTTGCCGTGATTCATCGAGTGCCACCGTACACTCGATCTTGTGCCAAAGGGAATCCGTGGCCTCCAGACCCTCATGTGGTAAACCCTTCCTTAGTGTTCTGCATGCTAAGGGAAAGTCCTCCAGAACTTCGCTATCGTGGCCTCCAAACCACTCTCGTACGTATACTACCGAGCACGCTCGACAATGCTCGTACTCATCACCTACAACTCTCCATGCCTTTGTGGATCGCTATGCATCAGTACCGATACCGTGCGCTTTCGTGCGCACGCCTATGTGATTGTGCTGCATTTCTCAATGCGTATTGGTTCACTGCATACCACCCTTCTGCGCTCCCGTACGTAGCCGTTGTGTGTATCCACCGTCATGTCTTGCACTGCTGTCTGTACTTCGTTGTGCTCGCACTGCTACAGCTTCACGACACTCTGCTACCGAGCCAGTGTCCTGTGTGACGCTTCTCCCTTGTAACGTACGGTTGAGCCTCCAGACTTCTGTGGATAAGCTCCGTAATATCCACGCATTTTCGGACTTCTCCTGAAGTCCATCTCCATCGGTGATTCTCGAGCATCCAGCTACCGTGTCTGTACGATCATTCTCGATCATGGAATTTGGGGGTGTGACAACTGGATGGAAGGCAACCACACTCTCCAAGGTTGGCAAGTTGATTTTACTCAAGCACGTGCTCTTAGCGATATCAATTTTCTTCTATTCAACCATGATGCTGTCAAGTGCAATTCACAAGAGGTTGGGGAGCGTGATGTGAAGACTTTTCTGCTCAGATGGGAAACATGAAAAGTACGGCTTCCATCTTGTTTACTGGTCCGTGATTACTACTCCTAAATGGAATGAAGGGTTGGGAGTTCTGAAGGTAGAATGCATGAATAACACATTGATTGTAAAATGGTTGCTTAGATTGTGGGGGTGAATTAGATGACTTGGTGTGCCGTCTTATGAGAAGGATTTACGACATCGGGGGATCGACCATTGCTGCTGCTATTCACCTGCCATCTTCCTTGTGGCTAGGTATCAGGAAGATTATACCTGATATGGCGGGGAAAATGTGACTGATTCTCGATATTGGGGAGAACTTTAGGTTCTATCTAGACGACTGGACATGTGATTGTGTTTTGGGGGATCGCTTCCCACATCTTTTGGCCATTGCCGAGTCCAAGGTTGCTTCTTTTATCTGGGTTTGGACGCATAACACGTGGTCTCCATCCTTTGTGGCAAAATTTTCTGAACAAAGAGTGGAGGACTTCTTGCGCTTACATGCAGTGTTGGCTTATGAGGCATGCCCATATATGGGAAGGAATTATTATAGTTCGACAGAAGGGAGATTTAGTGTGAAGTAAGGCCTACTGATATTTCGCGAATGATGCTATAACACATTGCGAGGATATTTCCTGTGACACGAAGATTGTGTGGGCTAACATGATGCCTTAGAGAATCAAGGTTTTCATTTGGTTGGTGATGCATGGTCACATCCTTGCCAAAGAACTCTGGGATAGGATCTTGCGAGTTGGTTACAATTTATATGACAGATGTAGCATTGAAAATGAGGACCTAGACCATCTCTTTTTCAGATGTGGGCACTCGGTTCAGGTATGGCAATCAATGATCATTCGTTGGCTCTCGTGGGTGATATTTCAGGCTTCTGGAGTTCTGTTCGAGCATATTGTGGCAATTCTCATGAGGACAACTCTTTAGTGGTTGCGTTACTTTAAGTCGTTTGGTGCGCGAGGAATGAACTTGTCTTCAGTGGTCAACGTTTTTATTCTTACAATGTACTACAATTTTGTGGGGGTGACCATGGAACACTGATTATGACCACCATAATCCTTTTTGTTTCAAGCAGATGTAAACATAATCTTCTTTTTGCCGTACTTTAAGAAATTCAATGTATTCTTTTGTAGGTACAATAGGCTTACTTATCTTGATTGTACGTGTTTTCAATTCACAATTTGGTAAGACACATCAACATGCTTTCTTTTTCTTGCTACTTGTTCTGAACTAGGTGATGTTTTATCGACCTTATCACTATTAATTTAAGAAGACATGTTTTAAAATGAAGCTTTTGTCAAGAACATTTTAATTTGTTTTGATATGTTGCATCTCCATTGAATGTTGTTAGTTATGCTAGTGGATAGAAATCTTGATGGTGTGATGAGATGGTTCCTATTGAAGTGTTGGGAGAGAGGGTTCTAGAGGAAGTTGTTCTTTTGCTTGTTGCCTCAAATGTTTTGGGAATTGGATTTTATGAGTTGTAATGCATATCTTCAAAGAGGTGGTGACTTTGATGAGAATGGAAAGAGCTTATGGGGTAATTTTTAGTTTTTGGTATGAGACTCTCTTGATTGGGAGATGGACGTCCTAGAGGTGCCTATATAGATTTGACGTATCATAGTTAATTTAGGAAGAAATGTTGTAGTGTGAAGATTTTCTCATAATAATTTTTAGTGACTTAGATTCACTGCATCTCAATTGAGCTTTGCTGGCTAAGCCGGTGGAGAAACTAGGACGATTCGTTTAGATGGTTCCTATGGATGGGGGAACGGATTTCATTTTGAGTTATGGAGGAAGTAGTTTGTGTGCTGTGTTGTTTGCCTGAGTGTTTTTGCGAATTGGATTTAATGCCTCATTTAAAATGAGGTGTGAATTTAATGAGAATGGAACGAGTTCATGGAGTAATCATTAGTTATATACGAGGGACTCTCATGAAGTTGGATATTTAGTTGACTTAAAGGTGCTTCAATAGTTGAGAAAGGCTTGTATAGTGTAGTGTTGAACGTGGCAGGTTGGTTTGGACACATACTAGGGTCATAGGTCATTTACCCTATTAATTTATTTTTATTTCTTTCTCTAAAAAACTAAGCGGTATACTTGTATTTTGGTTCCTCCTCCTTACTCCTTTATAAGATGATACCCTATCTTCAATATATGCCTTTGGGCTCACATCCCAAAAAAAGGAAAAGAGGGGAAGGAAATACATGAGCTGCTCTTTCCAAAAACCTTAACGTTTTTTTGATAATCCACTATTAGATATCTCGCCTTTAGTGCCTTGGTCCGGCATCTCACCTTCGCATTCTCTTTAGATCTTGCCAGTGCGACCAACCTACACACATATCTTGAAATATTCACATAAAGCAAGGTGGTAGACGGTTACTAAGATATGGGAGAATTTGAATAAGATGTACTTGTAGAGATATTCTATGTTTTCGTATAATTTATTTATTTTCTTTCTCTTCTATGTAATTAACTGATTGCATCTCTCCTCTATATGAGAGAGCCATATGGTCTCTTGAATCAGTAGATTTGTTGTTTTCCACCAACTTGGTATCAAAGTGATGTCTTAGGCCGGAGTTCTCATACCAAAACCCTAGCCCTACTACCCAACCCATACACGCTACCCCTTCCTCCTCTCCGGCGGTGCTTCCTGACCCTCCACACCATCTTTGGTTGCCCCAGTCGCCTCTTGGACCCGCCGTCGCTGCTCAGCCCCTCACGCTCCTCCTCGTTGGCACCACTACCGTTGTTCTTCCTCTCTCACGGGTTATGATGCCCCTATCTCGGCTAGGGTCATGATGTTGCATCACTGTTGTTGGAGTACTTCATTATATGCGTCATGAGTTGTAGCAGGGTAAATGGATCCTGGAGAAGATCCATTTACCCCATCCAGTATTTAGTCCCACACCGCCTAGTGGTGGGACTTGGAGGCTCTGCGAAGGCTATATAAGGAGCCCTAGACCTCCTATATCTCTTGAGAAAAAGCAATGCATAGCATGCCCCTTTGAGAACTTCTCCCGTGGTTTCATCCCGCTCCTCACGGAGTAGAGTTCCACGTAAAATCATGGTGTTCCATGTTCTATCTTTCTTGTTTATGCTCTGTTTATCAATCGCTTCCGCATTCTTCTTATTTTATAACATGGTATCAGAGCGGGTCGATTCTCGAGGGTTTCAAGTTTTATCTTTATTCGAAATTTGATTTTGAAAATCGTGTAAGGATTATTTCAATATGGGAGAGTTGCAGAGATTATGTTTTTTCTAGGGTTTTTGTTGGAAACCCTAATCGCACTTTGTTCGTGAACATATGGCCTCCAAGCTATTCCAGATCGATGATCTCCATGGAGTGATCCATGTTATCTCCACGACGCAACCCCATCTGCGGAATCCCATCGCCTACAGCGGGACACGATATCATCTTCCAGGCATAACATGCGGGCCTTGCGCGCATGTCCAGAACCCTTTGGCGGTTTCCGGGCTCTTGCGCGTGAACCCCAGACAAGCGGTGCACTCCCCAGACAGGCGTTGCATCAGGAGGAGGTCCTTCCCGATCTCATGTCTCTTCATTTGGCCGCGCATCCCGCCCCCAATGGCTCGCTGTGAGCCCCTACTCCAGCTGTGTTGGAGTATTTGGTAGTGCGCCTATTGAGTTGTAGCAGGGTAAATGGATCATGGAGAAGATCCATTTACCCCATCCTGTGTTTAGTCCCATACCGCCCAATGGTGGGACTTGGAGGCTCTGGGAAGGCTATATAAGGAGCCCCAGACCTCCTGTACTCATTGAGAACTTCAATAGAAGAAATGCCCAATTCAGGGGCTTCTCCCGTGGTTTCATCCCGCTCCTCACGGAGTAGGGTTCCACGTTAAAATCCCGCGTTCTTCGTGTTCTTTATCTTTTTCCATGTTCGCTTCTGCATTCTTCATATTTTATAACATGGTATCAGAGCGGGTCGATTCTCGGAGTTTTTTCATTATATTTTCTTTATGTTCGAGATTCGATTGTTGTTCCTGAAGATTATTTTATTGGAGATTATTGTTGGTCAAAAGTTCTTATTCTAGGGTTTTCTGAAACCCTAGATCTGGTGTACGTGAAGATCAATCGAATGCCTCATCTTTCAAGCCCCGAAGATGTTCGACAATTATTTTTGGGTACTGATTTCGAGTTCTAGCTCCCGGAACCCTTATTCGACGTTCTGGATTCAGTCCAGGATGCGATCTCGTGCAGTCTTCTGGTTCATCTCCAGCCCTGGCGGCACGATAAGGGGAGCACAGGCGGTAACATACCTCGCATGCCTCCTGCATCAGGCACGCATCAACCGATTCCCCTTGGCGGGGCCTCCTCTAAGCGCGCGCGCAGGCGCGAGCGGCGACTTCTGCGCCCCATCGCCCACCCCAGCCTTGGAGCACAACTCGCGCACACCTCACGCGTATCTGAAAAGGGACTTGGAGCACAACTCGCGCACACCTCGCGCGTATCTGAAAGGGCTGATGACTTCTCGTGTGCCACAAGCATCGCCAACACCTCCTCGGCGGCGATACGCATCATACCTCGCGTAACCCTCCAGATGTTGCGACTTCGGTTGCACCAGAACCTCCAGGCGGAGGTCCCACGATTCCCGATGGGGCTCCGTTATGCCCCTCCTCTCTCTGATTACGCGAGCCAGGCGAGCCCCTGACGCGTGCCCCACGTGCAGCGCATCCTCTGCAAGCGAAGGCGGCAGGCTCCTCCGCGCCTTCTCACCGAGCTCCAGCTTCAGGCGCACATTGCGCGACCTCCTCCGAGCTCTCATCTCCAGACGAAGGCGGCGATGGATGATGCCCCATCGGGGTATCCTTTGGCAGCGGCGCTCCCTTCAATTTGATTTGATGGGTTCCCGTAAGTGGGAACCCTAATGGGGATTCAACACCTATTTAAATAAAAGGAAGAAGAAGAAATGTGGGCTACTACTTGGCCCATGCGAGCGGATGGGTAAAAAAATGGAGGTTATTTGCTTGTGGGCCCAAGTGGGCTGATTAAAAAAAAGGAGAACAACCGTGTTCTAAAAAAAAAGGAAGGACGAGTTATTTTGTAAAAAAAAGAGAGGTATTTTGTAAAAGCCCAAATGGGCTAAGGTTTCTTTGGGCCCAAATGGGTCACGCTTGTTTAAAAAAAAGAAGAAAAGAAAAAGAAAAAGAGGCGCGTACATTTGAAAAGCCGTACGCACAAAAAAAATGATGATGAAGTTTGAAAAAGAAGGGAATTTGAAAAGGCGCGTACACACACAAAAAAAAGCCGTGCGCAAAGTTTATTAAAAAAAAGGTTGAAAAGCCGTGTAAAAAAAAGGTTGAATGGCTTTTGTTAAAAAAAATCATGGCGGCTATTTAAAAAAAATGACAAAGCCGCAAGTTTCATGTTCTTGTTGTTTACCCTCTATTTATCTTGTCTTCTCCCAACTTTGTCGATGTTCATGTTCCGACAAGTATGGGAGAAAGGGGGAGTATATATGTAGAGTCACAGGTCTTGTATTCCAGATCCAGATTCAGATACCAGTCTTCAGACCAGCCAGTTGATCAGACTCTACAGTTCGGTTTCAGACTCGACAATTGATGTTCCGAGTCTCCAGTTTCAGACACGCACGAGTGTGCGGTCATATCAGATGAGCATATGTTGCCATCATTGTCAGAGGTCCCCATCATTCTTCTAGTTGTCAGGCCAGAGTTTTCATGTGAGCCATAGGGACTCCAGAGTAGAGGACCATTCCCTATGCCATATGTTGGCAAGGGTTTTTCATGTGGTATCATAGGTACACCAGAGCAGTGCACCATTCTCTGAGCCAGATGGGAGAGACCCAGTTCTCCGACGAGGAGACTTTTCAGACTCCATTCTCCAGCGACCGTGGACTCCGACGAGGATTGCACAGCCACGACTCTTGTTCAGTTCGGCCCTTTTCAGAGATGGAGCAATTGTCCACATGTTGTGGCGGGCCAGAGTACTCCGATGAGGAGACTCATTTTTCAGTTGCAGTGACTCTGACAGGCGCAGTTCAGAGCACATGCTCTCCGACGAGGAGATTCAGAAGACTCACACTCCAGCCCGTTCGTCCTCCTCGCCTGCACGGCATGAGAAGCAACGTCCTCGACTGCAGCATGTGCGCGTTGGGTTGATATTGTCCGTAGTGTCCTGTAGCGTGAGTTGAGTTTCCTTCTGTTTGTTTGTCCAAGCTGAGCATTGCATGCTCCAGCTTGAGGGGGAGTGTTGGAGTATTTGGTAGTGCGCCTATTGAGTTGTAGCAGGGTAAATGGATCATGGAGAAGATCCATTTACCCCATCCTGTGTTTAGTCCCATACCGCCCAATGGTGGGACTTGGAGGCTCTGGGAAGGCTATATAAGGAGCCCCAGACCTCCTGTACTCATTGAGAACTTCAATAGAAGAAATGCCCAATTCAGGGGCTTCTCTGTTGGAAATGCGAGCCCACGGCGAGCCATTATACAATAAATGTTATTGCACATATCATTCCCTGATCTGAAATAAAGAATGAATGATTTGTATAATAGGTCCCTTAGTACAATTAGGGTTATGTACCATGGCCATCTTGATGATCATACATCTGTTGATTCAACTATTGAATCATAGAGGCTGGTGCTTGGATGAATATCTAAAGAGTTAGATTGAGGACTCATCAAGCACCGTCAAATGATTGTTAAGAAATGATCTCCAGCCTGAGTTGGAGATGACAATCCTTATCCCTAAAGGCTGATATCTGACCGACCTCTTGATGCAGGTTCTCTGCATAGGAATAGAGATTCGGAGGTGTCAGATTAGTTAGGTCAAAGAGTTGACTTAACGAGATCGAGATAACCAAAGTCCTATATCATATGCTGTCATGATATAGGCACGCATCCTCTGACCGGAGACAGATGTGTTACTATATGTCTGAGTGTGTACATTTGGCAGAACAATAGGTTGATGACCTAATCAAGGTCTATACACCGGCGCGCTGGTGTGCATATAAGGGCATATGGGTAATACGATCTCTCAAAGGGATCATACAGGTTCAGTTACTGAACCGGAAGACATGAGCTCACTCATGAGATATTGGGAAGAATCAAATTCCATGCGCATGGTCGTCTCGCTTTGGAAGCTTGACTGAATTTGTAGGTTTGATATATACTTTTAGTATATGATCAAGACCTAGGTATAATATACGCTTTTGGAAAGTGTATGATTGATACCAACTCCCAATGATCGAATGAGAAACTTACTGATAAAACCATGAAGTAGACAGTATAAAGTTGATCCGATACTTCGGGTTTAGTCTGAGTCTTCCAGTATGCAGGATGTACTGGTATTGGGAATACCTGAGGGTGATTTGATCATAAACGGTTGTATAACCATGACGCTTCCATTCCTAGGGAGTGATGAAACGGGTCTGGATTTTAGTGACTCCTCTCAGTAGAGAAGTGATCTGATCTTGGTCCAAGTGTTGGACATTGATCTGAATGTGATTCGGATACAATGAAGATTAGATTTACGGTCTTGATTTAATCAAGCATCTATGAGAGGCCCGTGATCTGGATTTGAGATATGATCTCAATATCCATGTCACTATACGTGGAACAATACAATCGCCCTGTCCTTATCTCCAAGTATCTGCGGAGAGATTGCATTATTCTTGAAGGGTTCGAGAATAATTCCATAAGATCTAAGCAATGAAGAAATAATGATTAAATGTGATTTAATCATATTGATGTGTGAAGAAATTATCCAATGTAATTAAATGTGATTTAATTATTATGGATAGGAATAATGTGGATAGAAATATCCAATTATTCATAATATATTATAAATGTGATTTATAATGTATTAGAGAGAGCTAATTATAATTTATATGTGTTGATTAATTATTATGTGTATTGGATACACATTGTGTAATTAATTGACAATGTAAATTATATGTTGTTTTGGGTTGTGAATATGATTCACAATTTTTCCATGGCAAGATTGCAATATTCTCAAATATAATTGTGAATTATTTTTGAAGAATAAAACCCAACAAAAGTTGTTGGAAATAAATAAAGAGAGAATTTCCATGGAGATATGCAATCTCATGAATTATCATGAGATTGCCCTCCATTAGGAAAGGGGTGGGCGGCACCCATGTCCTATTTGGAATGGGTGGCCGTCCACCATGTTATACATGGAATTGTAATCTCCATGTATGTATTCTCTCCTTATTTATTGATTTGATTTAGGACTAATTTATATTTGATTTTGTCAAATATATTTTGACCTAAATTTGTTGGTTTTACAAACAACAATCTTGACCATTGGATTAGACATAAATCAATCTCAACCACTGATTTTATATGTCCCATGGATTGAGATCCATGGATCCCAAAACCCTATAAATAGAGAGGCATACCATGCTCTCTCAATAGATGTGATATTGAGGCTCTCTCTCTTTCTTTCTTCTCTACACACGTCAGCCCTCTCTCCCTCTAATATTGGTGGCCGTCCACCAAACCCTAGAGGAGAGAACCATCGTCGCCTTCGCCACCGCGTCGCCGCTTCGACGTTCTTCGGTTCTCCGTCTTCTTGGAGAGTTTCTCTCACGAAGGAGACGTTTGATCTCGTGCGACGAGATCAGGAGCAACTACGCTTGGATCATCTTCTTGGATTGCGAGGACAACGCAGTTCATCCCCGCGCTCGCAAGCGGTCTCGCCGACGATCGGACTTGAGACAGGAGGTCTCTTTCTTTAGAGACTCGATAAACCACGCTTCAAGAGGTATTGCATTATACTTGTTGTGGTTATAGATGAAACGATCTGAGAATGGTTCTCGGATTATGTGGTTTCATCGAATAAAAAATTTTTAATTTCGCTGCACCGAACAACTAATGCGACTAGTCGTTCTTCGTCGTATCCGATACGACGATCACGCTTCCGTGATGCGCTTGAGGATAAATTCGATATCCTTCAAGTGGTATCAGAGCCTTAGGTCGACGGTTTCGAATATGATTCGAAAAACCGAGGACGACTTGGGTTCGTTAAGGTCGCGAAAGTTTTTATCGCATTTGATTTCGCAGATCTGTTTAGTAAATAAATTCGGCACTGTTTAAATTGTTTAAACACGAATTTAATACTTGGATTTTGTTTCCCATTAAATAAGGAATTTATAGAATCTGAGTTTACGTAAATCGGATTTCGTATGCTCTAGATATGGTTGTTTTAATGAACATGTATGCACTGTTGCGGGAACTGTAAATCTGAACGTGATTAAAATGTTAATTACTGTTTAGACTTGCCTTGAAATGTGTGTAACATCACTAAGGTTCTGTCCTAAATCAAGTTAGCAATCTATGAAAATTGATTTTGTCTAATTTGGATTTAATATGATTGAGATATGCTAATTTTAGTAAGTAGGGGTCACTGCTGAAATTACAGTCCTAATCTAGAACCAAGTGATTGTCAATTAGTGAAATTAATTGTTAATTTCGTGAAATAATCATGAAAAATATTTGTGAAATATTGGAAGTTGATTATTTACATAATTGACATGAGCTCAACCAATTAATTGATTAGATTTGATCTAAATCTTAATTGGAAACACAATCATCAAACTTGATGCTTGTATAGTGATTGTCATTTAATCAATTAGTGAAATTAAAATGTTTAATTTCCTATAATAATTGTGCATAAATATTTGTGAAATATTTGATGATAATTATTCCCTTAAATGACATTGCCTTAACCAATAATTGATTAGATGTGATCTAGATCACTAATTGGTTACATGATCAACATTCCAACAAACATGTTGCTTGAATAGGACTTGGGATTTGTTTAGCAAATCTCATTATAATGTTAATCAAAAAATTGTTTTGATTATTATTATATGGTATAATTTCGGTTGAAGAACCGATGATCATCTCAAATACAAAGTGATTTATTTTGCATTATCCTTTCCCGAGGTGGATATGGTGTCTAGTCGGAGAGCATTGGGGTTGCGGGTTGCAACGTATGTGGTCCGTCCCACTCTCGTCGGTACTGGCCATGACAGCGGGTAGGGTTAGTATAATGCTTAAGAAATCATGACGTATTTCTAATTATTAAAATTCTAAATAATACGTATTTGAGATAATACCACAATTCCAGTAATAATAAAATGTTTGTTGGATATTAATGGGATCATTAATATGATTAGATTGATTGGAATCCAATTAAAATTAGAACACTCTATTATGAATAGAGATGTTATTTCCCTTGCAAGAATTAATCATAATGAATATGATTCATGGTGATTAATTAGAATTTGAATATGATATGGAGGATCACATAAGTGACATCCATGGTCTCCCGTCAAGGCGAAGGGTTCCGTCGCCAGGGATTGTATGTAGGAGACGCTTGTCCGAAGTGACAACTCCTGTATGCAAGCGCATCTGGATCGGGCTCTTTGCTTCTCGAAAGAGTAAGGACGTATGCGTAGTGACCCCAATATCGGGTCCTCATATTATTGGGGCGATATTGGATTGCGCATAGTGAGTAGTATTCCTGTTGACGGTTGGTTCAATTAATGACGGGTCAACATTGCCTTAGGGGTGGTGGGCCTGGGTGTTAAAGACCGAATTGGGAGATGCAAGTTGGACTTGCAAGGCGGAATGTGTTCCCGCTTCTTTTTATCCGAGTTGTAGGTTCTCATATTATTGGGATGCAATAAAGATAAGGAAGGAGATCCCAGATCTTGCTTGAGATATAATGGTAAGTATATCTCTTACATTGAAAGTGATTAAGGGAATGAACTTTCAGTGTTGACATGGCAAGACAACTTTGATATAAAAATGCCTAAATCAAAGTAAAATATGTATATATATAAATACATACATCTATGCAAATTTCTTATTTCAGATAATCCTTTGTTAAAAACCCACTCAGTGATATACTCAATAGTAACCAGTGAAATATCTTGGATTAGACTCATGATCCAGATATTGTACTTGCAGTTGGACACATAATGTATATGTGGTTGCAATGTGCAAGTTTCTTCATATTGAGGAATGACAATTAAATAGATAATAGGACTACAACCCTAGGGTTTGTATATCTCTATAGTCTTGATTTCTCGTCGAATGTACTTTGGAAGTGACATGTCGATGATGATCGCAATTGTCAAATAATCCTTATATAATTAATGAAGATATTCTGGCATACATATGTGCTCTTTGACATTTATCATGAATGACATGGTTCACTGCATCATGCAGAATGGTGGCTCTATAAGAGATGATGTATTTAAAATGTTTGAATACCTACCTGAACCAATATTTTAAGAGTTTAGATGGATGTAGATGATGAGTGTCATCATTCTACTAACTATACTCTAGTCATTCATGAAGCTTCATAATATTCATATTGTATGAATTTAATGAAGCATGTATAAATGTTAAAATGATCTTACATTGAATTCTTTTGAATTTAATGTAAGAGATCCTTAGTCTTAAGCAATGGTTGCTTATAGATAAAGGGAGCGCAGTGGAAGCATGGGTTGGACCCAAGAAAGAAGGAAAGTCAAAGAGTTGACTGGACTTCTGTGACTTCCATATGACATCCAAAGAGTTAGATGAATGTCTATACTGCAATAAGTTGATGTGTTGATAGTATGACTATCAAGTCCGTCTAGAATCCTTAGAGAAGGACTCAGATAGAGCATCAGAATAATCTACATAAATCATTGATATTGACTTGCTTATTGAATAAGATAAAGTCTTGTGATTGTATCTCAATCTTCTACAACACTTGCAATGGGTTGCACATGTTTTGGAAGACTGGAAAATTTGATCTTAAAGGTTTATAATTATCCAAATAATTCTGTTTATCCAAGCTGAGCATTGCATGCTCCTGCTTGAGGGGGGGGGGGTGTTGGAGTATATTGTGTTATGCGTCACTCATGGTTAGATGGGTAAATGGATCACTCCAGGATACATTTACCCCATCTAGTGTTTAGTCCCACAACTACTAATGTTGGGGCTTGGAGTGTGTGAGGAGGCTATATAAGAAGCCCCATATCTCCTGTATCCAGTGAGAAAGTCAATAGACACACCATCCCTTTGATGTGTTCTCCCGTGGTTTCATCCTGCTCTTAGGGGCTAGGGTTCCACGTTGAAATCCCGCGTTCTTCATTTCTTTATCATTTATTTCTGATTCCGTTTGAGTAGCTTCACAGATTCATGCCTCTTGCAGTTATGTCTGAGCTGTAGGAGTATACGAATGCTGCGATGGTTGGCATCTTCCTAATGGCTCTTGATCCAGAATGCGAAGCCACACGATTACATATTCTTACAGATGTTACTATCCCTTTTATGGAAGAGGCATGCCGTCGACATAGCATGATCATCTTTCCATCATCCAATTCATCACAAACCTCCTCTTCGGTGGTTGCATCCCACAATAGAGGAGGTAATTCACAGTACAAAGGTCAAGGGTTTTGTGGTCGAGGAGGTAGTCGTGGTCCTCGTTAGCCGTGCACCTCCTGTCACTATTATGACCACTCTGAGGATACTTGCTACTCCAAGCATGGATTTCTAGCCTCTGCTCGTGCTGCTGAGCACGATGAAACTCCTGTTGTATCTTCTTCCGATCAGAGATTTTTATGACCTTGTCTCTCGCCTGAGAGAAATCATGCCTCCTGTTGCTTCTTCCAGGTCCTCGAGCAATTCAAATGTTGTTGCTTCTGCCTCAACTAGTACCTTAGGTTCTGCTTATGCTCTTACCAATTGTAGTAGGGCCGGCATTATAGAATGGACTATGGATTCTAACACCTATCATCATTTATGTGGAGATAGAGATAAATTTGCATCATACAAACATATATCTCTTGGCAGATCAGTGATCATAGCGGATGTGACTCATTCTCCCATCACTGGACATGGGGAGATTAGTTTGACGCCATCCATGCATCTCCAGAATGTGCTTCATGCACCTGACTTTACCATGAATATATTGTCTATTAGTCAGATCACTAAAGATTTACATTGCCGTGTTATTTTTGACCCACCTTCCCTTGTGTTTCATGACATACTCACATGCATGGTGATTGGATGTGGCCGTGAGCAGGGAGGTCTGTATTGACTGATCTATACACGTGCTGGTGCTTCATATAGTTTTGCAGGACTAGTTCTCTCCTTTTATGTGACATCTTCATTTTTGTAACTACCCATTCAAAAGATTTGTCACACGCTTCCTTAGATTTCTACTCGTTCTATTTTCCGGGGTGAAGCTTGTCAGCTAGGGTAGCACCGCCTATCTTCATTCTCAAGTCGTCATGATCATAATAATAGTTCTCTTTTTTTGAGTTATTGATCTTGATATTTGGGGTCCGAGTCGTATTCCCGACCATCAAGGACATATTCTATTTTGTTGCAATAGATGATTTTTCTAGAATGTCATGGGTTTTTTTTGTTAAAGAATAAGTCTGAAGCTAGGCATGCGATTCAATCATTTATCAATGAATTAAATAATATCTTTTCTGCAACTATCAAATTTGTTCGCACTGACAATGTGTTGGAGTTCTGTACCTTACAACTTTCACATTTCTTTCGATCGCTTGGTATTTTATATCACATATCATGTGCCTCCACATCCCAACAAAATGGTGATACTGAACGTAAACACCATCATTTACTTTATGTCAAAAGAACTCTTTTGGTTTAGTGTCGTGCTCCTCACTCCTTTTGGGGTTATGCTGTCCTCACCGCTTGCTATCTTCTGAATCGTATGCCATCTGCTGTCTTAGATGAGAAGATTCCTTTCTCGATTACATTTCCCGAGAAATATCTGTTGCATTAGTTGTTACCTGGCCTTGACAATCTTGCTCCCAGAGCTGTCAAGTGTGTTTTTGTAGGGTATTCCAAGACATAAAAGGGATACTGGTGTTACGATCCTATTCGTCAGAAGTATTATGTCAGTGTTGATATCACCTTTTGAGTCTGTGATGTAATTTTCCCCTGTAGGTTACAAGTTCACTCCGTCGAATTCTATAGATGAGGTTTACATGTCTCCACCTTCTTCACCGTCGCCACTGCCTGTTCCAATACCACCTGCGGTTCCTCCACCACCACCACCATCACCTCCTTCTAGTCCCATTACCCAGTTTTTACCACGATTATTAGTTTACATGCCGTCTATTGCTCATGGGCCTCTCCAATCATCCAACACTCCTCATGTATGTTCTGGTCATAATGTTTCTACTGATGGCAATAGTGAGTTGTCTCTACAACAGGCTACTGTACACGACAAGCAGGTTCCTTCACAAGAGGCTAGTGAGCATGTAGAAGGGGTTGTTGATGTTCTTGAGGTGCCTATTGCGCTTAGGAAGCAGAGACATACATGTGCCTCGTATCCTCTTGCTTCCACTGTTTCTTTGACACACCTGTCAACAGATTTCTGTTGGTTTGTTGTGGATCAATCTGCCGTGGAGATTTCACAGACTTACTAGGATGCTATGCAAGACAGTCAGTGATGTTTTGTAGTAGTGGAGGAAATGGCTAAGTTACTGTCATGCGACACGTGGAGTTTAGTTCCTATTCCCCATAGGGCATTTGTTGTCAGTTGCAAGTGGGTGTTCACCGTGAAACATCGAGCAGATTGTACAATAGATTGTTATAAGGCGAGACTTGTTGTGCGACGGTTCACCCACATATATGTGGTGGACTATTAGGATACCTTCTCACCAGTGGCCCATAAGTCTACACTTTGGGTTCTTCTTACTGTTGCGGTACGAGATTGGCCATTATTTCAGCTTGACGTCAAGAATGCATTTCTCTATGGCGATCTCTAAGAGGAAGTCTACATGCAACAACCTCCAGAGCTTGTTGATGAGGGGGAGCGTCAACAACCTGTCAACAGATTTCTGTTGGTTTGTTGTGGATCAATCTGCCGTGGAGATTTCACAGACTTACTAGGATGCTATGCAAGACAGTCAGTGATGTTTTGTAGTAGTGGAGGAAATGGCTAAGTTACTGTCATGCGACACGTGGAGTTTAGTTCCTATTCCCCATAGGGCATTTGTTGTCAGTTGCAAGTGGGTGTTCACCGTGAAACATCGAGCAGATTGTACAATAGATTGTTATAAGGCGAGACTTGTTGTGCGACGGTTCACCCACATATATGTGGTGGACTATTAGGATACCTTCTCACCAGTGGCCCATAAGTCTACACTTTGGGTTCTTCTTACTGTTGCGGTACGAGATTGGCCATTATTTCAGCTTGACGTCAAGAATGCATTTCTCTATGGCGATCTCTAAGAGGAAGTCTACATGCAACAACCTCCAGAGCTTGTTGATGAGGGGGAGCGTCAACAAGTTTGTAGACTTCATAAGGCTATCTATGGCCTTAAGCTAAATCCAAGAGCATGGTTCTCGAAGATCTCAGACTTAATTAAGTATAAAGGGTTCACAAGGTCAAATACAAATCACTCGCTGTTTGTTCAGAGAATCAAGAGAAGTACTATTGTTATTATGGTTTATGTTGATGATATCATCGTTACATGAGATGATATGTAGGGGATTAGCAATGTTAAGGAGTTCCTTAGGCAACAATTTGTTACCAATGGTCTTGATCTTTTACAATACTTTTTGGAATTAGAGTTTGCCAGGAACCAGCAAGGTCTTATGATGACCAAAAGGATGTATGTTACATAACTTTTAGCAGAAACAAACATGAGCACGTGCAGACTTGCAACTACCCTTATGGACCCAGCATGAGACTATATGACAATGATACATAGGAAGTGGATAAGAGGAGATACAGAGAGCTAGTTGGGAAGCTACTTTATGTTACAATCACGAGACCAACCATCTCATTTGTTGTTTGTCGTGTTAGCCAGTTCATAAAACAACCCAGACATGTACATATGGATGTTGTTCACATGATTCTGAGGTACTTGAAGTCATCTTCAAGTACGCGACTATTTTTCAAGAAACGGACATCTCTTAATGTCTCAGCTTGCACAGATGCAGACTATACACGATTCCATAAGGGCAGAAATTCTACCTTAGCATTAGCAATATTTATCAGTAGTCTTTAGTATCATGGAAGAGCAAGAAACAGACAATTGTGTCCAGATCCAACATAAAACCAGAGTACAAAGCTATGTCACAGGGACCACTAAGTTAATGCAGGTTAGATCAGTCTTGATTGACTGGCATTGATGTCCCACTTCCCATGCACTTATCGTGTGACAACCAGGCTGCACTAGTTATTTGCCAATATCTTGCTTTTCACGAAAGGACACA
This sequence comes from Ottelia alismoides, assembly GCA_037367405.1. NCBI lineage: Eukaryota > Viridiplantae > Streptophyta > Magnoliopsida > Alismatales > Hydrocharitaceae > Ottelia > Ottelia alismoides. Next base: position 300,505 of record JAZKJV010008563.1, read on the forward strand.
ACATATTGAGGTGGGTTGCCATTATACATGTGACATGATTCATAAAGGCTTCATCTCCACCTCCCACATCAGTTCGGGGGAGTAGACTGCAGATATCTTCACCAAGGCCATGACTAGAGGCCCACTTCAGAAGTGTGGATCCAAGTTGAGCATGATCGGCATCTAGGCTCCATCTTAAGGGGGAGCGTAGAGATATTCTATGTTTTCATATTGTATTTTTGTTGTCTATCACTTCTGTCCACAATATGTAATTTGCCCATTGCGACTCTCCTCTATATAAGAGAGCCTTAGGATCTCTTGAATCAATAGATTTGTTCTTTTCCACCAACAATATTATTAGGATAAAAAATATGCATGGATACATATCTTGAGATAATTTTAAATCAAACAAGTTAATAGGATTTCTTGAATTATTGGAATCCATTGTTGTAGTGGACTTCTTGGCAGATGGGATGGGTTTGTAAATCTAGCAGGATGAACACTTCTTGGTGAATAAAGTGTATAAGGATATGTGCTACTGCTTGTTTTTTGTTTGACCCAAGCATATGTCCATAGGTGTGCGCATGTATTTGGAAGTGGAAAATCCTATACATATTAAGGTTTTTCTCAGGCTATTCGGGCGTGGAGGCATCACATGTGGTGCGCGGTGGGTGGGATACTGGAAAGCAGTTGATGTCAGGTGCATGCGTTGCGAGGAGGCCTCAAAGCATGTCAACCACACCTTGTTTGTGTATGCATGTATGAAACGAGCATGGGAGGAGGCATGTCTTGCTGGCCTAACTTTGATGATGCTGACTTTTTCTAGGATTTGATTGGTGCATTGTTGCAGAAGTCCGTATTTGGTATTTGGTCAGAGGTGTCACTGAATAAATAATAATCGATATTCAAGGGAATATTCAGAATTATCCAGTTATGTAATTTTTTATTATTTTAAATATAAAAAAATTATTTTAAAGAAAACTATTCCTTAAATATAAGGGATATGCTATAATTTTTTTACTAGGATCATTTAAATTATAATTTTTTGTGAAAGAAAAAGGGCCACCACCGTATAGGTGTGTGCCCAAAAACTTCACCATTTATCATCTCAAATAGAATTTACAAGCCTTAGAAATGCGTACATAAAAATTGATTACAGATTCCAGTTCTTCGCCACACTTCAACATGTGCCACAACATTTTCCCCATAAATCCCTGTTGGAGGATATAAGAGAATTGTGTATTCCTGTAACCCTAGGCTCTCTTATAAAGGGAGAGACCCATGGGTAAATTACATATGATGGACATGGGAAAATAAAATAGACAAAAAGATACATAGAAAGAAGAAATATCTCAACACTCCCCCTCAAGATGGAGCATAGATGTCAATCATGCTCAGCTTGGACATACACTTCTGAAATGGCCCCCTGAGAAAAGCCTTGGTAAAGATGTCTGCTGTTTGTTCTCCTGAACTAACATGAGAGGTAGAAATCAGGCCCTTCTGGATCATATCTCTAGTGTAATGACAATCTACCTCAATATGCTTTGTTCTCTCATGGAATGCGGGATTGTTGGCAGAAGAGATATTTCTAGTATTTATGTACTTATGTGTCATGCTTATTTTCGTTGTTCCGTGTTATGTAATTTACCCATAAGCTTTCTCTATATAAGAGAGCCTAAGGTTCCCTGGAATAAACTAGTTCTCTCTTTCATTTCTTCCAACATGGTATCAAAGCCTCCACCCTAAACCCTAGCATCCCTAAACCCTAGCCGTCACCCATATCCGCCACCCACCCCATCCCCCACCGCCTCTCCTCCTCGCCATCGCCTCTCCTTTCCGCCAGCTCACCTCCACCCCACCGCCTCTTCTCCTCACCAAGGGCGTCGTGCGTGGGCTCTAAGCCGCCCCTTTTCTTCAACTCGGCGCCGCCTCTTCTCGTCATGGGTATGAGTGCATAAGTCTACATATGCACTCATATCCCCACATGTTTGTGTAGACAATTCTTCATTGGTCTACAAACCCTAGTTCTTCATCTCCGGCAACTATGTCAGAAAACAAGGTTGATATGCCCTCCATTAGCGCCTTCAAAGGTCCAGCGCCAATAGTCAAGATGGATGGGACGAATTACGAGCTCTGGGCGATGCAGTTCATGAGCCTCATGAAGTCCAACGGTAAGAAGTACATTCTTACCGAAGATGAGTCGGCGGAGAAGACGGGGATTTACGCCTCATGGGAGGCTGATGATTCGTATGCCAAGGTCTGGCTTTCTGCCACTCTAACAATGGAGATTGCCAATGATGTCCTACATCAACCCACAACTAAGGCCATGCGGGATATTCTTGCTGCGACGTACTCACAGATGAGGAACGCGACCAAGATCCTACAACTTCAGCATGACATCTTTACGGTCAAGCAGAATGGTCGACCGTTGCATTCGTTGTATACATCCCGACGGGGGATGTTTGAGAAGCTTTATAGTATCATTCCACTGACGGCGACCCCTGAGCAGCAGAAGACGTTCCAGAATGCTACAATGGTGGGGGTCTTACTAGCAGCACTAGACCCGGAGTATGATGCGGCTCGCTCGCAGATATTGGCAGATGCTACTATTCCTCCAGTGGAGGAAGTGTATCGACGACTCAGTCGAATTTTGGTTTCATCTTCAGCGTCTACGCCACCTCCTTCAGCGATGGCTACTTCCCGAGGCAGAGGTGTCCCCTCCTCTTTTCGCGATCGTGGACCTCGTGGTCGAGGTGGCCGCTTCCATTAGCCATGCACCTTCTATCATCGCCCAGGTCACGCGGAAGATACATGCTATTCTAAGCATGGTTTTCCTGCATTTGCCCGTGTAGCCGAGCATGCTGTGCCCACACCGCCATCTACTTCAGACCAGCGGTTTGAGGATCTTGTCGCCAGACTACGTGATATTATGCCTCATGCCACTACTGATTCACCAGGACACTCAGACATCGCAGCTTCAGCCTCTGCCACCACCTCATCCACGGCAAGCACATCAGGTAGCATATATGCCTTTACATCATGTAACGGTTCTGATGTTTCAGAATGGATCATGGACTCCGGTGCGACAAATCCTCTCTATCGAGACAGAGATAAGTTTACATCCTACAGGGAGGTTCCCCTAGGAGATTGGTAGTAATAGCATATGAGACTCATTCCCCCATAATTGGACAGGGGGAGATCAGTTTGACACCCTCCATTCGCCTGCTGAAGGTTTTGCATGCTCCAGATTTCTCGATGAACTTACTCTTTATTAGTCAGCTTACAAAGGATTTGCATTGTCGAGCGATATTTGACCCATCATCTCTTTTTTTTCAGGGTATTATAACGGGCAGTGTAATTGGCTGTGGCTGTGAGCAAGATGGTCTTTATCGGTTGGTTCGCACCTCCTATGCTGGTGTCTCATCTCTGTCCAGTGGATCTGCTTCTCCATTTACCTGGTATCTGCGTTTTGGTCATCTTCCTCTTCAGAAGATGCGTTGTATCTTACCTGAGATTTCACCGAAGTCTTCTTTCGAGTGTGAAGTATGTCAGTTGGGAAAGCATCACAGATCTACTTTCCCTCGTCGTGAGTACAGGAGCAGTCGCTCCCCTTTTGAGTTATTGCATGTTGACATTTGGGTCCAAGTCGTGTACCTGATCACCAGGGACACATATTTTACCTAGTGGTCGTTGATGATTTCTCTAGATTGTCGTGGGTCTTTTTATTGAAAAATAAATCTGACGCGGGAGATGTTATCAAAAATCTTATCAATGAAATTCGAGATGTTTTTTCTTCTAATGTGAAGATTGTACGCACAGATAATGCATTAGAATTTTGCACTCGTGCTCAATCCAATTTCTTCTTGTCTTGTGGCATTATCCATCAAAGAACTTGTGGCTACACGTCTCAACAGAACGGTGTTGCAGAGAGAAAACATCGTCATCTCCTTGATGTGGCTCAGACTTTACTTATTCATAGTTGTGCTCCTCTGTCTTTTTGGGGTGATGCTTTTCTTATGGCAGGTTATCTGATCAATCGTATGCCATCTTCTGTGTTGGGTGAGGAAGTTCCTCTTTCTATTGTCTTTCCTGACACGGAATTGTTCTCAATAACTCCTCGTGTTTTTGGTTCAGTTGCATTTGTCCATCATCTCACTCTAGGGATTGACAAGCTCTCACCTAAGGCTGTCAAGTGTGTGTTTCTGAGGTACTCTCATACTTAAAAGGGCTATCGATGCTATGATCCTGTGAATAACAGATATTATGTCAGTGCTGATGTCACCTTCTTTGAAAATGTCATGTATTTCTCGCCTACAGGTGACAGGTTGACTCCCTCCACTACTGATGATGACATTTATGTTCCACCTCCTCCTGTATGTAAGTCTGAGCACGTACCTAATCCTGTTGTGTCACCACCGTCACCACCACCTCCACCACCACCAGTACTACCTCTACCAAAATTTTATACTCATCGCCAGAATCCTGCTCATGGAGGCCGTCATTCATCCACCATGCCCCAGGTATGTCCAGATGATATTAGTAATGATGGGACTGACAATGCACAAGTGCAGGACAATGATGTACAGGTGGACACTGCTGATGATTTAGATGTACCTATTGCCCTGAGGAAATCCAAGTGGACGTGTGCAACTTATCCACTTGCTTCACAGGTTTCATTCCATCGCCTCACTGGTGACTTCAAGAGATTCGCTATTTCCCTATCTACCGTGGAGATACCATGAAACTATCATGATGCCTTAAAAGACAACAGCTGGCGATTAGCCATGGAAGAGGAAATGGCTGCATTGCGATCTCCTGGTACATGAAGCTTGGTTGATGCTCCACCAGGAGCTTCTGTGGTCAGTTGTAAATGGATCTTTACTGTCAAATATAACGTGGATGGCAGCCTTGATCGCTACAAAGCAAGACTAGTGCCGGGGATTCACTCAGACCTATGGCGTGGATTATATGGACACTTTTTCCCTGGTGGCCCGTCATTCTACTCTACGTGTTCTTCTGTCAGTCGCAGTGGTACGTGATTGGCCCTTATTTTAGCTTGATGTTAAAAATACCTTTTTATATGGAGATCTGCAGGAAGAAGCCTACATGCAGCAGCCTCCGGGGTTTGCTGCTGAGGGGGAGTGTCATATGGTGTGTAGACTTCACAAGGCCATATATGGTCTTAAACAAAGTCCGCGGGCATGGTTTCAAAAGCTTTCAGATCTTATTCAGAAGCAAGGGTTCATAAGATCAAATGCTGACCACTCTTTGTTTGTCCAGAAGACTCCCAGAGGTATTGCTGTTATTATGGTATATGTTGATGATATACTTGTTACGGGAGATGACATGCAGGGGATAAAGATGGCAAAAAGTAAGGTTGCAAAAGTCGGTAGTCGGTACTCGGTCGGCTGGGTCACTGACTAAGGATTAATCGGTAGTCGGGCGACTAGTCGGATTTAGTCGGACTTTAATCGGCTTTGAATTTTATGATTATTTTAAATATATAACTCATTTTCATACATATATTTACATAGATTTTGTACATTTTTATACTATCATAATAAAATAAAAGAAGTAATTGAATTTAAGTAAAATATTAAGCATATTATAATAAGTTCGCCTATAAAAACATCAATACATAAAAAATATGGTATCTCCAAAGCAAAAAATTGGTTTATTAGTGTACATAGTCGGAATTAGTCGGTACTCGGTCGGTCACCCCATTGACTAGGCTAGTCGGACCCCATTAGTGTATATCATGAAAGATTTATGAAAATATTAATATATTTGACATTAAATGTTTGTTACGATATGGATGATATATTTTACATAACTGTATTATCATCATTATTTTACAATATGTAGTTCAAATTTACAATATTGTTACGTAATTTACAAATTTGGTAGTGGCTTTCTGAATTTCAGGAAAGACCCACCTCATTAGAAGGGCTCCCTATATATATATATACACTATCGTGGTTCGTCTACCTATCGGAGTTGATAGACCTGGTGCTCTATCAACTCCTATAGCTTCTGGTACCAAGCTCTCGGACTCTGCTCCAGGACATAAATTGCCTTATGTAGCATGTAAACCTGCCATGACTCCCCCTCAGCAGCAAACCCTGGTGGTTGCTGCATATAGACCTCCTCCTTTAGATCTCCGTATAGGAAGGCATTCTTCACATCAAGTTAGTGTTGGTGGAAAGAGTTGTTCTATTATTCCAAAGAACACTGGGCTCTTTTATATAGGGGAAAGCCTATAGGTAAATTACATAAGTAGCAACTACGGAAATAAAAAATTGATAAATAGTACACTGACTACATAAATATCTCTATACTCCCCATCAAGATGGAGCATTGATAAATTGTTTCTTGCTTTTCCAAGAAATCAGAGAGCTGCCCACAAAAACTGTAAAGCCTGAAGTAGACTTTCGATCCTTGGGACATCCTACATAGTCTGCATCCGCACATACCGAAATAGATAAATCTGTGTCCTTTCTAAACAACAATCATGAGCCTGGAGAAGACTTTAGATACTTTAATATCACATATATGACATCCATATGTATTTGTCTTGGTTTTTCCATGAACTGACTCACTCGACTCACTACAAAGGCAATATCAGGTCGAGTTATAGTGGTGTAAAAAATCTTACCCACAATTTCTCTATATCGTCTCCTGTCAACCTCCTCAGTATCGTTGTCATATATAAGGTCTACATCCAACCATGCATGTTTTAACTAGCAAATCTGTAATATATTTTCTTTGGCTCATCACATGACCATGTGCATTCCTACAAAACTCCAGACCCAGAAAGTATCGTAAGGTACCAAGATCCTTCGTGACCGAATTACAGCCCAAAAATGCTTTTTCCATCTCTATCCCTTGAGCATCATCTCCTGTCACCAAAATATCATCAACATATACCATGATGACAACCGTACCTCTAGAAGTCATCTGAATTAACAACGAGTGATCCACATTTGATCTTTTGAATCCCTGTCATTCAATTAGATGGGATAGCTTCTGGAACCATGCCGTTGGGCTCTGTCTACGGCCATATATTGCCTTGTGAAGTCTACACATCATATGATTCTCCCCTTCAGCGGCAAACCCTGGAGGTTGCTGCATCTAGACTTATTCCTGCAAATCACCATACAAGAATGCATTCTTAACATCAAGTTGCAACAAGGGCCAATCACGTACCACAACAACTGACAGAAGAATATGAAGGGTGGAATGACGAGCAACTGGAGAGAAGATATCCATATAATCCACGCCATATGTCTGAGTAAAACCTCGTGCCACTAGCCTTGCCTTGTAACGATCAATACTACCATATGCGTGATACTTGACAGTGAATACCCATTTGCATCTAACGACAGATGTTCCTAAGAGAGCGAGAACCAAGATCCATGTACCCCGTGACTGTAGAGCAACCATTTCCTCCTCCATGGCAGAACGCCAATAGTCAATCTTCAATGTATCCTGATAATTATGTGGTATCTCCACAGACGACAGCCACTGCAAATCTCTGAAAGTCCCTCGTGAGGCGATGAAAGGAAACCTGGGAGGCAAGAGGATATGAAACACAATTGCGTTTCTGCTCGATATAGAAATAGGAACATCCAGATCATCAACCACTGTACTCGCCGGTTCACATTCCTCCAGCAATGATGAATCCTACACATGCACACTATTCAAACCATCATTAGTAATAACATCATGACATACCTTAGGCGTGCTAGATGATTGGTGCGTAGTAGGAGCAGGACCCGACCGACGTGTATAATACTTTGGTAGTGGCAAGACTAGTGGTTTTGGTGGCGGTGGCGGTGGTGGTGGTGGCATGACCACAGGGACTAGAGTGGACTCTGGTGAACTCAAAAGTGGAGGAGGAGGAACGTAAACCTCATCATTAGATGTGGATGAGGCCAACCTATCACCTGCAGGAGAGAAGTACATAACGGACTCAAAGAATGTAACATCAGCACTGATGTAGTATTTCCCGTTTACATGATCAGAGCAACGGTATCCCTTCTGAGTCTGAGAGTAACCCACAAAGACACACTTAACAGCCCTAGGAGAGAGCTTGTCAAGACCAAGAGACAACTGATGAACAAAAGCAACAGCACCAAAAACTCGAGGAGTAAGTGAGAATAATTCCTTGTCTAGAAACACAACAGAAAGAGGAATTTTCTCACCAAGTACTGAGGACGGCATACGACTGACAAGGTAACAAGCTGTAAGGACAACATCTCCCCAAAAAGAAATAGGAGCACAACTCTAGATAAGAAGGGTTCGAGTAGTATCAAGAAGATGACAAAGCTTTCTCTCAGCGACTCCATTTTGTTGAGAGGTGTATGCGCATGTGGTTTGATGAATACTCCCCCTTGACGAAAGAATTGTGAGAGAGAACAAGTGCAAAATTCCAAAGCATTGTCAGTACAAACATATTTCACATGAGAGGAAAAAACATTTTACACTTCATTGATAAGATTTCTGATAACATCTCCTGCTTCAGACTTACTCTTTAATAGAAAGACCCACGATACACGAGAGAAATCATCAACGACTACAAGATAAAACCTGTGTCCCTAGTGATTGAGACGCGACTTGGACCTCAAATATCGATATGAAGTAATTCAAAAGGTGAGCTACTGCTTCGACATTGACGACTATGGAAGCTAGCTTTATGGTGCTTTCCCAACTGACAGGCTTCACACCGAAAGGAAGAACTCAGAGAAATCTGAGGCAAGAGATGACATATCTTCTGAAGAGGAAGATGGCCAAAGCGTAGATGCCATGTATACGGAGAGACAGATCCAGCTGCATGAGAGGAGACACCAGCATATGAACTCCTGATGAGATGATAGAGACCATCCTGCTCAGAGCCACAACCAATCACTCTGTCTGTTAGAATGTCCTCAAATATAAGAGAAGATGGGTCAAATATAGCGCAACAGTGCAAATCCTGTGTAATATGGCTAATAGAAAGTAAGTTCATCGAGAAATATGGGGCATGTAAGACATTCTGGAGATGCATGGAAGGCGACAAGGTAACCTCCCCCTGTCCAATAATGGGTGAATGAGTCCCATCAGCTATTACCACTGACCTCCCTGGTGGAATCTCCCTGTATGACATAAGTCTGTCTCTGTCGCGGTAAAGATGGTGGGTGGCACCGGAGTCCATGATCCAATCTGAGACATCAAAACTGAAACAGGATGTGAAAGCAAAAGCACTACCTGAGGTGCTAGCAGTGGCAGAAGTATTGGTTGAAGCTGAAGCAACAATATCTGACGGGCCTCCTGGAGAATTTGTAGAAACAGGAGGCATAATGTCTCGCAATCTTGCAACAAGCTCCTCAAACCTCTGATGCGAAGCAGATGTGGATGAAGATGCAACATGTCCGGCTACTCGTGTCGAGGCTGGAAATCCATGCTTAGAATATCATGTATCCTCAGCATGGCCTGTCCATGACAAAAGTTGCATGGTTGACGAAAATGACCACCTCTCCCACGAGGTCCACGACCACAGAATAAAGAAGAACCACCTCTCCCTCTGGAGGCAACCATCGCCGAGCGTGGTGGAGTAGAAGCACCGGATGAGACAGAGATGCGGCTAAGCTTCCGATAGACGTCCTCCATAGGAGGAATGGTAGCATCGACAAATATCTGGGATGTGGCAGCCTCATATTCAGGATCAAGAGCCGCATGCAGGACTCCCACCATGGTCGCATTCCTAAATGTGTTCTCCTGCTCAGGGGTAGTCGTAAGAGGAATAGTACTATAGAGTTTCTCAAACATCCCCCTCAGGGATGTATACAAAAAAAAGTGAAGTGGCTGCCCATTTTGCTTCATCGTGAAAATGCCATGCTGGAGTTGTAACATCTTGGTATCATTCCACACCTGTGAATATGTGGCGGCCAGTATGTCCCACATCGCCTTAACAGTGGGCTGATGGAGGACATCATTGGCAATCTACATCAACAACGTGCCTGACAATTAAACCTTGGCATATGAATCATCAGCCTCTCGGGAGGCATAGATCCCAGCCTTCTCTGCCAGCTCTTCCTCGGTAAAAATATGCTTCTTACTGTTTGATTTCATGAGACTCATGAACTGCATCGCCCAAAGCTCATAGTTCGTCCCATCCATCTTGACTATTGGCGTTGGACCTTTGAATGCACCTATGGAGGGCATATCGACTTTATTTTGTGACATGTTGCCGGAGATGAAAAACTAGGGTTTGTAGATGAGAAACAAGTGTCTATATAAACTTGATAGGATTTGAGTGCATATGTACACTTTACGCACCCAAACCCATTGAGATAACGGAGAAGACGGCTGTGGCAATGACCGGTAAGAGCGGAACCGGTGGGTGAACGCCGGCTAGAGGGGACCCAACAGGAGGGGTTGTGCCGGTGGGAGGTAGGGCCGGCTAGAGAGGGCCTAGCGGGGGTGAGGGAGAAGGCCCGACAATGGAAGAGAGGGCCGGGCGATTGGAGGGAGGGGCGGCGCCAAGTAGAGGGGGGAAGGCGGCGAGATCCGACGCGACGGGGCGGGGCGAGATTCGGCATGCCGGGCGGAGAGAGAGAGGGAGCGACGGCTGTGGGGGGGATATTTGGGATTAGGGTTAGGGTTAAGATTTTGGCTCTGATACCATGTTGGTGGAAAGAGTTATTCTATTATTCCAAAGAACCCTCGGCTCTCTTATATAGAGGAAAGCCTATGGTAAATTACATAAGTAATAACCACGGAAATAAAAAATTGATACACAGTTTACCGACTACATAAACATCTCTACAGTTAGTACAGAGGCCAGTCCCGTGAGATAGCAACAGAAAGAAGAATGCGTAATGTCGAATATCTCGCCACTAGAGAAAAAGTATCATGATAGTCAACCCATACGTTTGGGTGAAACCACGTGCTACAAGTCTGGCCTTGTATCGGTCCACACTGCCATTTGGCCTCTGCTTGACTGTAAATATCCGCTTTCATCTTACAATAGAGGCCCCTTCTGGTGCAAAAACAACACTCCGTGTACCTCGTGACGGCATGGCTGCCATCTCCGCTTCCATTGCAAGTCGTCACCTACTGTCCTGTAGAGCCTCTGGTATGTACGTGGGATAGTGATGGCGGAGAGTCCCATTACAAACTTCTTGTACTCAACGGACAGATGTTCTAAAGAAACATGAGCAGCAAGGGGATACACGGCACATTGGCGACAAGGTTTCCTAGGGCAATAGGAAGCTCCAGATCAGCAGTCTCTCTATCTTCTGGAATTAAATCATCCTGTGTATCATGTAAAGCTCCAGTATTATCAATAGAAACAATGCGTTCATGATATACCTGAGGCATAGTGGATGATGTGGATGGCACATGAGCAGAGTGGTGAGTAGAAGACCTGCGAGTGTAAACATGGAGAAACACCTTGGACTGGGTACCTGGAAGCGGAGGTGGTGGGGGTGGTGAAGGTGGTGGAGGCATGGGAGGTGGTGCTGGAAGTAGAGGTTGGGGTGATGGAGGTGGAGGTGGAGGAACAACATCTTCTCATGTAGTAGTATTGGATAACCTGTCACCTGTAGGAGAGAAATACATAACTAACTCAAAGAAAGTAACATCAACGCTTACATAATATCGCCGTGCTACAGGATCAAAACATCTATGCCCTTTTTGGGTACAAGAATAACAAAAAAAATGCATTTGACAGCTCTAGGTGAGAGCTTGTCACGACCAGGAGAGAAGTTATGGACAAAGTCCACAGATCCAAATACTCTAGGAGTTAGGGAAAAAAGTTCCTTCTCAGGAAACGCAATCAAGAAGGGAACCTTCTCCCCAAGAATACTAAACGGCATGCGATTCACCTAGTAGCAAGCAGTGGGAACGACATCTCCCCAGAAAGAATGAGGCGTACGACTCTGAATCAATAATGTTCTTGTAACATCAAGAAGGTGACGATGTTTACGTTCAGCCACGCCATTCTGCTGAGAAGTATAGTTGCAAGAGGTTTGATGAACTATCCCGATGGATCTGAGAAATTCAGACAAGTGTAATGTGGAAAATTCCAAAGCATTGTCAATACATATGAACTTCACATTAGCAGAGAATATGTTCTTAACTTCGATAAGAAATGTTTTAATGATAGTACCAGCTTCAGATTTATGTTTTAACAGGAAAACCCAAGAGAGTCTAGAAAAATCATCCACAACAACCATATAAAAATGATGTCCCCGATGATCAGGGACACAACTTAGACTCTAAATATCGAAATGAAACAACTCAAATGACTGACTACTGTGACGACTCGGACGACTCGGAAAAGATGAGCGATGGTGCTTTCCAAGTTGACATGCTTCACAATCCAGGGAAGTACAAGGAGATATCTGTGGTAGCATGTAACACATCTTCTATAGTAGAAGGTGGCCAAAACGAAGATGCCACATGAAGGGAGAAACAAATCCTCAAGGTAAAGTAGCGACGCCGGCACAAGGTGTTATGGCAAGCTTATACAAACCCCGCTGCTCACGGCCATGACCAATCACCCTACCAGTTAGTATGTCCTAAAACACAAAAGAAGAGGGATCAAAAATGGCACGACAGTGTAAATCTTTTGTAAGTTGACTAATGAACAAAAGATTCATCTGGAAGTTTGGAGCCTATAAGACATTCTGAAGATTCACCGAGGGAACCGGTATAATCTCCCCTTGACCGACAATGGGTAGAAAAACACCATTGGCAATAACCACAGATCTGCCAGGTGGGATAGCTCTGTATGTATAGAACTGTGACTTATCTCCGCACATATGATGTGACGTTCCAGAGTCCATAATCCAGTTTGTCAGATCTGAACTGCTAGTACTTGTAAACACAGAAGAAGTACCTGATGAAGTAGAAGATGCTCTGGCAGTGGTTGCAGCATCTGTGGCACCTGGAGTTAGAGTCGTAGGAGTGGTCACCATGTCTCGAAGTTTGGAGACAATATCATCGAACCGTGGATCTGGAGTAGACACACTGAGATACTCGGTTTGCTCAGCTACACGTGCAAACGTTGGATATCCATGCTTCTGAAAGCATGTTTCCTCAGAATGACCAGGACGATGGCAATAAGAACAACGTCCACGATGTCGCCGCCTCCTCAACCTCTAGGTCCATGGCTACGAAAATGGGACAACCCCCTCTGCCACGAGTGACTGCCATAGCAGAAGGAGTCTGGTAAGTCGTGGTAGTGGATGTGGGAGTGATCTTGCTCAAGCACTTGTATACCACCTCCATCGGCGGTATCGTCTTCCAGTCAGAAGCTGAATACGAGCGGCAACGAACTCTGAATCAAGAGAAGATAAGAAAACTCCAATCATGGTGGCATTCCAATATGCCTGTTGTTGCACAGTACTTGTGGTAATAGGCATGAAGTTGTTTAATCGCTCAAACATGCCTTTCAGGTGAGAGAAGTGGGCGTGGAGCAGTCGACCATTCTATTTGGTCGAGTTTGTTGAACTGTAACTGAAGAATCTTGCTCTCGTTCTTTGCTTGCTCGTACGTGTCTGCCAATATGTCCCACATAGCTTTTGTCGTTGGCTGATTGACGATATCATTAGCAAACTCAGTGTTAAGTGTCCCAGAAAGCCAAATACGAGCATAGGCATCGTCTTGCTTCCATGAGGCATTTGCCCCCGTCTTGTACTCGGCTCCGAATCAGTCAGAATATGCTCCTTTTTGTGACATTGCATTAGGGTACGAAACTACATGGACCACAACTCATAGTTGGTCTCGTCCATCTTCACGATAGGTGACGGGCCCTTGAAGACACCGGAAGATGAGAAGACATCACCCTTGCTTTCCGAGATTGTACCAAGAAGCCAAGTTGCAGATCAAGTGAGGATTATATCACGTAGACAAAACACCGTCTACAGAATCATAGGAGGGAATAATTGTATGTGTAGACTCATACAGCCATCCCTAAGTCCTCGTTCGTGAGTTAGGGCCACCGAAGATGAGAGTAATTAGCCCCTGATGTGTCTGGCTGTGGTGCAAGACCACCCTTGAGGCGCCTGGGTGTGCAATGCAGTGCCTGGCGGCACAAAACTGCGTCTGGTGGCGCGTTAATGCGCGTGGCGACGCGTTAAGGATGCCTGCAGGGCCTATGCGAGTGTTTAGAGATGCATTGCAAGGCCTATGCAAGCGCCAGGCAGCACGAACGCCTCGCAACATTAGCGCCTGTCAGCACGCGCGCCTGGCGCGGGGTGGCAGAAGGGGTTGTTGCGAGTGCCTGTGACAGGCGACGGACCCGGAAGGGAGGGTTGGAGCCCTTGTGACGGCTGGCGGCAGATCCGAGGGAGGGAGGGGAGGGTCGCGGGTAGGGTTAGGGTTTAGGGTGGGATATGGAAACCCCGGTCTAGGACCGTTGCTCCAATACCATGTTGGGAGAAAAGAAAACCATGCATTAGAATAGAACGAGCCCTCTTATATAGAAGAAAAGCCCTTGGGTTAATTACACGATAAGTACATAGAGAAATATAAAACATAAAAAAGACCATGAGATATATTTATCTCAACAAGGAGTTATGCTCAAGATGAGATGGTAAGATTGGATTAGCTAGTAGACGAAAGGGATCTAGACGACGAAGAAATTTTGAACCGAGAGGTGGTGCAAAATATACTGGAGGAAGATAAAAAAAGGGAGGTGGAGTGGAGGCAAAGATCAAGGTAGAGGTGGATTAAGGAGGGTGACATGAATATTAGGTTCTTCCATAATCTGGCAACTGGCAAAAGAAGGTGAAACTTGATACGCTCGATTGAGGTGGGGGTGAAGAAAGACAAGGGAAGGTGAATGCGGCAAGGGCGGTCATGAGTGACTCAAGAACACGAGTAGGAGGGATCACATAGTGACTTAAGATGGTTGGATCTGGGGCTGAGGAATATTTTAGAGGAAGATGTGAAGGATCTGACGAGTCTGTTCGGGTTGAGGGAGGTGTGTGACGGTCTTTTCACTCTGAAACGAATGGTTGTCCAGGACCAGATGGGTTTATGGCAGTAGTGATGGAGTTTATGGAGGAGAATAAGAGGCTTGACAATCTCAATTGGTCCTTCCTTTTGTTGCTCCCCAAGAAAGACATAGCAACTAGAGTGGAGGATTACAACCCATTGCCCTGTCCAACAAGGTTTACTTAATTGTGGCTAAGACTTTGGTGAACCGTTTGAGAGGGGTACTGAACAAGATCATCTCGCAGGCTCAGAGTACTTTCCTTCCAGACAGACAATTGATGGATAGTATGGTTCTTGTGTCGGAGATTGTGGCAGATTAGCACAGATGTAAAACCAAAGAAGTGTTGTGGAAGGTGGACTTCTCCAAGTCCTATGATTGCATGGATTAGCCCTTCATATGGGCTTTAACGCGCGTACATGATTTTTCAGATAAGTGGATTGCATGGAAGAAGTGGTGCATCACGATCGTTTCCTGTGTACTGTTAATTAATGGGCAGCCAAGGAGGGATTATTCTAGCAACAACGAGGGGTTCATCAACGGTATCCCTTAGCACCCTTTCTTTTGTCCTTGTTGTCGACGCTCCGTCGGTCATGGTTAACAGAGCTGTAAT
This sequence comes from Ottelia alismoides, assembly GCA_037367405.1. NCBI lineage: Eukaryota > Viridiplantae > Streptophyta > Magnoliopsida > Alismatales > Hydrocharitaceae > Ottelia > Ottelia alismoides. The sequence continues at coordinate 316,080 of JAZKJV010008563.1, forward strand.
AGGAGATTTCTTCATAGGTAACTCCAAGGGTGAGATCTCTATTCCTATCTTGCAATATGCAGATGATATTGTCCTCTTTGTTGGGAGGGCCCTTCTAGCTGTTGAGGCCTATCAACGGTGCTTGATCTCATCGGGTCAGTTTCAATGCTGAGGAAAAGTCGGAATTGTTACTTTTGAGCTATCTGAGGAAGAGATTGGGAGATGTGAGGGTTGGTTGCACTCTCCACACGGGCTTCTGTCGTTGAGATACATCGGTGTTCTGTTGTTGGCAGGAAGGGTGAAAGCAATGGACTGGATTCTAGTGATTGAGAACATGGAACAAAGATTAGCATGGTGGAAATATTTTGGTCTTTCCATGGGCGGAAAACTTGTGCTTCTAAAGTCAGTGCTTTCGGTGATACCTATTTTTCCCTTTCAGCCTCTGAGTAAGGAAAAAAGGAAGGGCATCATGCGAAGGTTCTTCTGGGCTTCAGCAGGGAGATCATGTGGGGTCCCTTTAGTTGACTGAAAGACGATCACCTGCTCAAAAGATAATGGGGGACTAGAGGTCTGAGGTCTGGAGGAGATGAACAAGGCCCTGCTCAACGGATGGATTGCTCGTATATTGGGGGAATGTGGCAGCTTGGTTTGCATTATTATTCATAAGATCTGCATGGCTTGGCTGGCACCTCATTTCCCAACCTCAAGGAGCTAGGCTTGACACCTTATTTCTGGAGAGGCATTTGTGGGGTTGCTCATGACATCAGTTCGATCCTAAAGACCGGTAGTTGGAGACAGCATGTGTTTCAAATTCTAAACAGATGATTAGTGTAAAGGAGAAGCCCAAGGGTGATGTATCTGCAACTGATACCTTTAGCCACCAACTCGGAGGCCTCGATGGTTGAGATCTGGGATGGACATTCGTTCTTCCCCTTCTTTAGATCTGAGCTATAAGATCAGCGAGCGGGTGAGCTGGTGATGATGTTGGAGGAGCTTGGAAATGTAACAGGTTCCACTGAGGGCAGAGACTATTGGTGTTGGCGGGATGGTATCTTCACGGTGGGGAAGGCACGCAAATCGTTAAGGGAACCTACGATATATGATCAGGTAGATTGTGAGGCGAATTGTAGAGGAATATAGATATGGAAAGCTCCGGCTCGAGTGAAGATCTTCTTGTGGATTTGTAGAAGGGGCAAATTGTTGACTGGAGATCGCTTGGCCTTTATCCTCACTTCGGCTGGCCCTCCGCTTGTCGGGGATGATTTTCTCACGCCCATCTTCTGCCCTTCTCCTGCTCCCATTCCCACCGATTCTAGCTCGTTTAAATTATAATTTTAGGGGATAAAATGATGATACGTAAAATCCATTCTATACTAACCTCACTGTCAAAATCAAACTGAGTATGTGCAGCGGTCGCTATCCACTCTCATACTTCTCAGCAAATCTATACTAGCTTCTCTCATCATATCCATGTGCAACATACTGAATATGAAGTATAAATGTACCGCATCAGATTATATACATTTGTAAACCCAACTACTATCTAAACACCCAAAAATCACTACAGAAGGAGCAAAATGGTATGTTGTATGCAACATCTATAGGCAACAGCTACAAGATCTTCGAGGCAAGCTCCACATCAAGATCTTCGAGGTGAAGGAGCTCTTGGATCCACGCCGTTCTTTGATAACAACAAAGGGAGATCCAGATCAATGCCAGACACTTGGAGAATGACAAAAGGAGGCCTAGAAGCTCACTTTAGGTCAACTTGGAAACACTCGGTGGTCGGCGATGGGGCACATCAGCTCGAAGTTTGGTTTTGCCATATCAAGGGAGCGTTAGGGCAAAACAATATCGAAGGATTTTTTCGAAAGGGTTTTATTTCGGTATCGGGTAATCGGGTTGGATCTTGTGGGTTGATGGACTCGACCAATAGGGGGAGGAAATGATGCCCATTCGGCCGACTATTTGGCCGAATACCTGATTATTCGTCCCGAATATTCGGTTTGGGCGAATATTGACCAAACATTGATATTCTATTTGGCCACCCCCTCGATCTGACTATTCGGACCGAATATCCAGCCTATTTGGCCGTATATTGCAACGGTGGATTGGTGGCAGTTAGACGGGCTCGGAGGACGACAAACTAAGGGCTACACCATAATTTGGGCTATCTGATTGGAGAGAAATGTGGCTCTTTTCATGCATGATAGTTTTCATGTGGAGGATGTAACTCAGCATTCTAGAGCATTTGTTGAGACTTGTAACCTTATGTACCCTAATTTTATTGAAATTGTGAGCTAGAGTGTGCATCCTCGCGATGTACGCCCCGTGATTTCCTCAAAATATAATATTTTGAATTTTCTTAAATGCAATAAAACTTGCAAAATTATATGTAAATCTTACAAGCTACATTCGTCTATGAAATCTTGCCTGTTTGGTTGCAGGGTTGGGAAGGGTTGGGTTGGCCCAACCCTTCCCAACCCTCCAACCAAACAGCCCAATCCTTCTCACAGTTTACTATTCACAGGGGTACCCCTGCCCAAACCAACCCTGCCCAACCCTGCAACCAAACAGGCCCTTAAGGGTGTAAATGGGTATTTGATTCCTATCATGTAAACCTTTTGAATAAAAATTCTTACTCAAACTGTCTATGAAGGAGATCCTAATCTTGCATGTCAAAATAAAACAAGCCATGTTTTTCCGTTGTGCATGGAGGATTGAGCATTTAATATTGTATTTTTTTACTTGGAACTTAGACTTGATGTTAAACATTAAGAAAAATTGTGCAGAGGGGGAGAAACAGATGAACTTTCAATGTCCATCAGAAAACCTAGTTCTCGGGATGCCATATCGGTAAAGGAGAAATTTATACACTTAAAGGTACACATGTTCATTTGTTATTACCATAAGAAAAATTGTCTAATTTATACCTTTTTTTTCAACCATGATTCATAGAAAGATATGTCGAGAGAACTTTCAAATTTTATTAAAGTCGAGCAGTAAAGAACACAGCATCAGCAAACAATGAACTTTTTCTTTCATAGATTATAGTGAGAATGTAGTTTAGCTTTAGACTTGTCAAAGTAGCGGGACACTTATCTGACGGAGATGCAATTAGTGAAACAGCATCAACACTAATTGCTGCATTTTTCATGCAACTGCTTATAACTTACCGGATATCTTATTAGTATCACCGCTTCACTATGCTAATGGGGCAGTCATTCATCTGCTCTGATTGTGCTTAGCCAACATGCATGAGAATCTAGTTATCTATATGCATGGGTTATCAGTTGGTCAGTCACCGTCATCACTGGCTGAACAACATTAGAAGCTTTTTTTAAAGTGGGATCATCTGCATGATTTGTTCTTTTCTTAATACTTCTTATCGTGCATGGGCCTATATTATAATGGATGTATCTTTTTTAATTGTTTTCTTCTAACATTTCTTTGGTCTTCCCCGTTTCCCAATGCAAGTCTCTATTGGCTAATCATCAAAGTTGAAACGCTGCCAGGTAAAAAAAAACATTACAAGAGAAAGAAATAGCAGAAATCGTAAATGATTTTCAATTAAGATGGGGTGTTCCTTTTACTCATTTTTTAATGTTTCTTCTTTTATGGGATGCTGAGAATATATTAATGGTATGAAAATAGACAAGTCTTGTCAGCGAGGTTGTCTACGAGGATATGTTGTGTTGATGCATTTGATGCAAAATACACGTGCTTGCTTTGACGAAAGCATATCATTCTCAAAAGTCCTTTTCCCACACTTATTGGTCTTGAAACCTCATGTGAGGCTCTCCTTCCTACTTATTGGATTTTTGAATCATATCCATATGCCTAAATTTCCTTGCGTGTTGAATCAAGGCATTTTCATCACTGTAATGGAGACAGGAATGGTTGACTGTTCAATGATCATTGCCATAAAATTGTCTCCCTTAAGTGCCACATATATTACATATTACCTTCAGAGATATCTTACTATTTCAAAAATTACCCATGGTTCTCTGTACCTCAAATATTGATTTAATGTGTTTGAAAACAAAATTACGAAAAGCATATTAAGTGATATATTGGGCAATTAATGTGATTTTTGGCCTTCTTCACACATGCCTTAAACATCAAAGCCAGCGGTTGATCATCCAACACCTAATGACGTAACAGGGTCTCTCTTTACTTTTTTTAGTTAAGATTGGTCACCCATAATGTTGCGCACTCGAAAATACATTTGATTCTCACAAACGTAATTATATAGCGCAAGACTTAACTTGAGCCTTAGCATGCTCAACTACATTTTGTGCTTAAAATCTCTCTTGACGGAAGATAACCTCATTGCACACTAACTACAAGGCCTAACCGAGAGATGAAGGCTTTGATAGATAAATCCAAGGGCAATGCCTTGCATTTCCAGATGTTCATAAACATATCCCATTAGTGGGCTTCATTCACTCTCATTAGACGTTGAGCCAAATATCTTTAGCCTGTTGATAGGAGAAGTTTTGATTCTGCACATCATTCGAGTACAAATGGCAAAACTGACTCATCAATTGAAAAACATCTCTATGAGATTTTGTGAATTACTCCCATCTCAAATTTATAGGAAAATCTTCATTCTTAAGTGTTGAGGGGAAAGAAAAAGTGGTATTCCAATTAACCCTAGAGCTCTCTTATAGGAGAAAAGCTCTGAGGGTAATTTACATAAACAAGACAATAGAAATAAACAATATAGAAAAAGATATAACATGACTTTTGTTAAGATAAATATATATTGTTATGTCTTTCTTATGTAATTTCAGTTTCTTAGAGTACTTATCATGTAATTAATACAAAGGTTGTTCTCCTATATAAGAGAGCCCTCGGGTACGTCTAATAAACAATTCATTCTCTCCCAGCATGGTATTGGAGCAACGGTCCTAGACCGGGGTCTCGGTATCCCACCCAAACCCTAACTCTCGCGGGCCCTCGCAACCCTCGCGACCCTCCCCCAGCCGCCCCTCGCGGCACCTCCCCCCGCCGCCCCAGAGGTTCCTCACCTCCCCTCGCGGCTCCTCGCGTGGTTCCAGCCGCCCGTGCAGTCACAACCGCCCTCCCGTGCGCCACTAGTCGCCCCCGGTGTCGCCTTTGCCTCCAGTGCCCACACAACCTCCGGGCTGTTCCGCGGTGGATATCGAATCTAGGTTCGGCGCTTGAACGAGGATTAGGGATAATTGTATGAGTCTACACGTACAACCTATCCCTCATATGATACTGTAGATCGACTATTTTGTTTACCTCCGTCGGTCTGTGGCTCTTCTTTAATCATGTCGGAGAACAAGGGTGACGTCTTTACATCTTCGGGTGCCTTCAAAGGCCCGGTCCCAATAGTGAAGATGGAAACTATGAACTATGGTCCATGCAGTTTCGCACCCTGATGCAGTACCATAATAAGGAGCACATCCTGACAGAATCCGAGCCGGAAGACAAAACTGGAGCGAATGTGATGTGAAAGCAAGACGATGCTTATGCTCGTATATGGCTTTCTGGGACGCTGACTACAGAGATTACTAATGATATTGTGAATCAACCCACAACAAATGCTATGTGGGATATGCTGGTAGCCACATATGGGCAGTCGAAGAATGAGAGCAAAATACTTCAGTTACAATTCGACATCTTTTCCACCAAACAGAATGGGAGACCACTCCATGCACATTTCTCTCATCTGCGGGGCATGTTCGAGAGATTGCATAGCTTCATGCGAATCACAACCAGTACTGAAAAACAACAGGCATATCGAAATGCCACGATGACGGGAGTATTTCTGTCCTCTCTTGATCCTGAGTACGATGCAACCCATACTCAACTTCTTACTGGCGAGACTATTCCACCTATGGAGGAGGTGTATAAGCGATTGAGTAGGATTACTAATGCATCGATGTCTACAGCACAACCTACTCCTTCAGCTATGGCTACCGCTCGTGGCAGAGGAGGATCGTCACATTTTCGGGGTTTTGGACATCGTGGTCGAGGGGGAGGCAAACATCGTTGTCCCTGTGCTCACTGCCACCGTCCATGCCACTCTGAAACATGCTTTCACAAGCATGGATATCCAGCCTCTACATGTGTTGCTAAGCAGACTGAGACTGCAGCTGCGCCTCTCCCAGATTCTCGCTTTGATGACATCATCTCTAGACTTTGTGAGATGATGACTACACCTACGTCCCCGTCGCTGGGTACTAAGGATGCTGCAGCTTCAGCTAGAGCGTCCACTAGCTCATCAGGTACTCATTATGCGCTTACCAGTACTATTTACTCGGACTTGACAAATTGGATTATGGATTCAGGGGCCTCCCATCATATGTGTGGCGACAGGTGTGTGCTTGCAGTCTATGGCGAACGGCGTGTGGAAGTCCTTTGGGGCGGGGGCTTTGGACCAGGTGTGTGCTTTCGACGCGGTGGGATCCTCGAGAGGGATGCTGGTGGCGTGGAGGTCCGCGGGTTTCTCCCTCGATGCGGTGGTTCGTGGACAGCACGTGCTGACGGTGTTTCTGGTGTGTTTCGCTTCCTCCCTTCGGATGGCGGTGTCTTGCGTCTATGGCCCTTGCAGCAGTTTGGTTCAGGGGGAGCTATGGGATGATCTTCGGGAGGTTGGTAGATCTGCGGTGGGGGTCCCCTGGCTCGTCGGGGGGGGGGGGACTTCAACGTTACCCTTCTTTCTTCGGACAGGCCTGGGGGCAGTGGGCCAGGACCCGGGCTCGCTAGACTTTGCGGATGTTGTGGACGTTTTCGGCTTGGAGGTCCTGGATGCGGGTGACACCGCGTATACGTGGAGGAGCTCTAACTCGAGGTCACGCCTTGATCGGTTCCTGGCGTCGAACGAGTTGTTGGAGGTTTTTGCTTTGGCGTCGGTACCAGCCAAGCCGCGGGGGTGTTCAGATCACAATCCTATTTTGTGGTGCTCGGGGGAGGCACCTTTGCAGAGAGGGATGTTTAGATACAAAAAGTGCTGGATGTTAGAGAGCAATTTCAGGGAGTTGGTGGCGTCACATTGGTCGGGGGTGACTGTTTTGGGCTCCGCTGCATCTCGCTTTGTGCAAAAGTTATCGTCGCTGCGAGTTCGGTTGTCGACTTTCAAGAGGGAGTCGAGGGCGGCCAGGAGCGCTTCCAGGAAGGAAGCGTAGGAGACTATCCGTTCGCTTGACGCGATTGGGGACCACAGGGAACTCACGGTGGAGCTGGCCGACCGCGCTGCGGCTCAGTTGAAGGTGGCTATGGAGGATAAGAAGCGGGTGACGGAGTGGAGGCAACGGTCAAGAAGCGTGTGGCTTTGGGAGGGGGACGCGAATACTTCTTACTTTCACCGTATTGCTAGTGGGAGACGCAGGTCAAATGCGTTGCTCTCCATCACCATTGATGGGGATCGCGCAGAGGGGAACAGGGAGATGGGGAAGGCTATTGCGGCCCACTTCAAAAAAAAATTTACTTCTTCTATTCCGAGGTTGTGGAGATGGTTGGGTCGTGGCACGCGTACGGTGGCGGGCTCGTACGCTGACTTGCTCGTTCGTGGTGTCACGTTGGAGGAGCTCAAGGATGCGGTTTGGGAATTAAATGCCGACGCGGCTCCTGTCCGTGATGGGTTCCCAGTGGCGTTCTATCGGGATTTTTGGGATCTTCTCGGCCACGAAGTATTGGAGGTGGCGTCGGAATTCGTGCAGGGGAACGCTGGCTTCGATAGGATCAACCGCGCGTTGATCATTCTTTTGCCCAAGTCCTCGACGCCGGCTAACATCGACGACTTTCGCCCTATTGCGGTCTCCAACGCTATTTATCTTATCATCGCGAAGGTTCTTGCTATTCGATTGCGCGGTATTCTGGGAAGCGTTATCTCCCCGATGCAATCAGCGTTCATTCCTGGGAGACAGATCTCTGATTGCCTCACGCTTGCGTCGGAGATCCTTGCGGATTGGAAGAGGAGGGACGTAAGTGGGGTCCTTTGGAAGGTTGACTTTAAGAAGGCTTACGACAACCTTAATTGGAGGTTTCTCTGGTCGGTGCTTCGGTGGAAGGGATTCCCGGAGTTGTGGATCTCGTGGATGAGGCGGTGCATCACCACCGCCTCCTTCTCTATTATGGTGAACAGGCGCATGGAGGGGGGGTTGATTCATCCTTGGAGGGGGGTGCGCCAGGGGTGCCCGCTAGCTCCAATGCTCTTTATCTTGGCGGCTGATGTTTTATCTGATTTTGCGACTCGCGTGGTCGGCGGCGGCATTTCGAGGGGATTCTCCAGGGGGGAGGTGGTGGTGGCTATCCTCCAGTACGCCGATGATACGTTGCTCTTCATTGAGGGGAGGCTTGATGAGGCGAGAGGGATGGCCTCGGCTATGGAGATCTTCGGGGAGTTATCCGAGTTGTTCAAGAACGATTGCAAATCCAAGTTCGTTCCTTTCGGCCTTGCGGCTCAGAGCAGTGACACGTTAGCGTTGGCTTTGGGGTCGGCCTGGTCCTCTTTGCCGATGGATTACCTGGGGATGCCCTTGTGCGTGGGGAGGACTCGGCTGAGGGATTGGCTGAGGGTGGTGGAGAAGGTGGAGGCGTGATTGGCTGGCTGGAAGTTCGTGAGTCTCTCGAGGGGTGGCCGGCTGGTCCTGCTGAAGGCGGTCCTTTCGTCTATTCCAGTTTATTTTCTGTCCAACCGGAGGATCCCTAAGGGGATCAGGGCCAGGCTGGAGAAACGGATGAGGGCGTTCTTATGGGGAAAGCAGGGGGGAGGGTCGAGGGGGATCTACTTGGTGGGGTGGGAGGATGTCACTTGCAGAAAGGATCAGGGTGGGCTTAGGGTGAAGTCCCTCAAGGATATGAACGGCGCCCTGTTGCTTAAGTGGGCGAGCAAGTTGTGGGGGTCGGGGGAGGATATGTGTTGTACTGTGGTGCGGAAGAGTGGGGGGCCTTGCCATCGCAGGTGTCCCGCGTGGCCTCTCCCACCCCCTTCTGAAGGGGGGTCGTGGACGTGTTCTTGAGGAATTCCACGCTCTTCAAGCCGGTCCTTGGTGGGGGAGAGTCTTTCTCCTTCTGGACGGATGATTGGGGGGTGGGGGGCGCTATGCTCTCGCTTCTTGCGGCTGTTTGCTTTGGCTGAGGATAAGTCGTGCTCGATGGCGGCCTGCTGGAGCGATGGGAATTAGTGCCCCAGCTTTGCCGCGAATTTTTCTGATCGGAGGTTGGAGGAGTTCTTGGCTTTGCTCGATGGTGTGAGGGAGGTGGGTCGCCCTCCGGGGGGTGTGACCATTGGTGTTGGAGGGAGGCCCCGTTCTCGGTGAGGAAGGCTTTTGGGGCTATTACTCGGCCGCCGCCATCGCTGTCGGAGGCTGTTGTCCGGGATTGTGCTTTTATGTGGGCGCTCAGGCTGCTAGAGAGGGTTGGCTTTTTCTTGTGGCTACTCCGGAGACAGAGGCTCATGACGAGGGACCGGTGCGCCAGGCTTTTAGGTAACATCTCCGATAGGTGTCTGCTTTGCAATGAGGCGGTTGAATCAGCAGAGCACCTCTTCTTTGGGTGCTCCAGGGTGTTGCATGTGTGGTAGGGGGCTTGTTTGGATTGGTGCAGCACGAGCGATCTCCCGTCTTTCTGGATGTCGCTTCAGGCAAATAAGGGGAGGCCGGCGAGGGACATGCTCCTTCCTATCGTCATTCTGTGGGCGATTTGGCGGGGGAGGAATGATCTCTTGTTCTCGGGCCAGAGGTTTTATCGGGAGAACATGACGATTTTCGCTAATTACCTGGTGGTGGATTGGATGTTGTAGGGGTGATGGGTTGGGTGTTGTAAGGGCTTCGTTTTTTCGGAGTGTGCCTGTTGTCTTTCCCTCTTTTTTCTCTTTCTCTTTTTGAATAATTTTTTTGGGGCATGCACCTTCGAGTGTTTCCCCCTTGTTTCTGGATTTAAAAAAAAATTATGTGTGGCGACAGAATGCAGTTTACTACCTACAGAGCACTTGCACCAGGCCGATCTGTGGTCATTGCCAATGGAGTCTGATTACCCATTGTTGGTCAGGGGGAGATTACTCTAACGCCTTCTTTGAGTCTTCAGAATGTCTTACATGCACCTAACATTCAGATGAACTTGTTATCAATTAGCCAGCTTACAAAAGATTTACATTGTCGTGCCATCTTTGACCCTTCTACTTTTGTTTTTCAGGACATACTGACTGGCAGGATGATTGGAAGTGACCGTAAGCAGAGAGGCTTGTATAAGCTTGCTATATCATCATGTGTTGGACTTGCTACTGTTCCCACTGGATCCGTTTCTCCATTTCTTTGACATCTACGGTTTGGCCATCTTCCTCTGCAAAAGATGTGTCATGTCTTACCATAGATATCTACCCGTATTGCATTGGATTGTGATGCTTGTCAGCTTGGGAAACACCATCGATCTTCATTTCCGGGTCGTCTGAGTCGTCATAGTAGTCGGTCATTCGAGCTGTTTCACTTTGATATTTGGGGTCCGAGTCGTGTCCCTGATCTTCAGGGACATCGTTATTATATGGTTGTTGTCGATGATTATTCCAGACTATCGTGGGTGTTCTGTTGAAACAAAAGTCTGAAGCTGGTGCTCTTATTCGAAAATTTATTATTGAAGTTAATAATATCTTCTCTACCAATGTTAAAGTAATTCGCACGGATAATGCTTTGGAGTTTTCAACATTACATTTGTCAGACTTTCTCATTTCACATGGCATTGTTCATTAAACTTCTTGTAGTTACACTTCGCAACAAAATGTTGTGGCGGAACGCAAACATCGCCACCTTCTTGATGTCACACGAACATTGTTGATCCATAGTTGTGCCCCTCATTCTTTTTGGGGGGATGCTGTTCTCACTTCTCACTGAATGCTACTTGGTGAATCGTATGACGTCTACTGTTCTTGAAGAGAAGGTTCCTTTCTTGATTGTGTTTCCTGAGAAGGACCTATTCTCTCTCACACCTTGAGTCTTTGGGTCTGTGGCTTTTGTGCATAATTGTACCCCTGGTCGTGATAAGCTCTCTCCAAGAGCTATCAAATGTGTGTTTCTTGGGTACTCTCGTACTAAAAAAGGTATCGATGTTATGATCCGATGAGTAGGAAATATTATGTAAGTGTTGATGTTACTTTCTTTGAGTCTATCATGTACTTCTCTCCTACAAGTGACAGGTTATCCAATAACAATGAGGACGATATTGTTGTTCCTCTACCTCCATCTCTTCCACCATTTGAACCTGAGCAACCTTTACCTCAACCATCGCCTCCGCCTCCACCACCACCACCACCACCTGAGCCAAGATTCTTACCCATTGTTTACGCTTGCGGTTCTTCTTCTAGCTCTTCTGCTCATAAGCCGTCCACATCATCCAGCACGCCTCAGGTATGTCATGATAACATTATCTCTACTTATGGCACTGGAGTTTTACATCATACACAGTATGATTCTGCTGTAGAGGACATCGGGGATGGAGATTTGGATGTTCCTATTGCGCTGAGGAATCCTCGACGTTAATGTGCCACATACCCACTAGCAGCACATGCCTCTTTGGATCATCTTTCTGATGAGTACAGGAAGTTTGTTGTAGGATTTTCTGCGGTTACTATACCCCGAACATATATGGAGGTTTTACCGGACAACAGGTGGCGTCAGGCCATGGAAGAAGAAATGACAGCCTTAACGTCCGGAGGGACATGGACTACTGTTTTGACTCCACGAGGTGATTCGATTGTAAGCTGCAAGTGGATATTTTCCATTAAGCAAAATGCAGATGGGAGTGTAGATCGCTACAAGGCAAAGTTGGTGGCTCGTGGCTTTACCCAGACATATGGGATGGATTATCAGGATACGTTTTCTCCAGTAGCGCGACACTCGACGCTTCAGATTTTACTAGCAGTTGCAATTTCACGGGATTGGCCGTTATTTCAGCTTGATGTGAAGAATGCATTTCTCTATGGAGATCTTCAGGAGGAAGTTTACATGCAGCAGCAACCTGGGTTTACTGCTGAGGGGGAGTCCCAGAAGGTATGCAAGCTACATAAGGTAATTTATGACCTGAAGCAGAGTTCTAGAGCTTGGTACCAAAAGCTGTCAGAATTGATTGAGCAACAGGGGTTTAAGTGGTCCACTGCAGACCACTTACTTTTTGTTCAGAAGACACAGAGAGGTACGGTTGCCATTCTTGTTTATGTAGATGACATTATTGTTACAGGAGATGATGCTCAAGGCATTCAGATAGCCAAGAAGTTCCTAGGTAAAGAGTTTGTGACCAAGGATCTTGGCACTCTTCGCTACTTCCTGGGGTTAGAATTTGCCAGGAATCATCGTGGTCTAGTGATGACCCAGAGAAAGTTTGTCATGGATCTCCTTTCTGAGACATGTATGTCTGGATGCAAGCCTGCTACGACTCCTATGGATCCAAGTATGAAATTGCATGATGAGGATACTGAAGAAGTGGTTAGCAGGAGGTACAAAGAACTAGTTGGGAAGCTTTTATATGTTATTATCACCAGGCCAGATGTTATGTTTGCAGTAAGCAAGGTCAACCAGTTCATGGAGCGGCACAGAAAGGTACATATGGATGCTATCTATATGATTTTGAGATATCTTAAGAACTCACCTGGTTCGGGACTCTTATTTAGTAGGGATGCATCCTTGGAGGTAACAGCTTATGCAGACGCTGACTATGCAGGATGCCCCACGGACAGAAAGTCTACTTCAAGGTTTGCAGTTTTTATTGGACACTCACTTGTCTCATGGAAAAGCAAGAAGAAGACTGTAGTTGCTAGATGAAGTGCAGAATCTGACTATAGAGCCATGGCCCAAGGGAGTGCAGAGATGATGTGGGTGAGATCGGTGTTGACTGATCTTGCCATAGAGGTTCCTCTTCCTATGCAACTCTTATGTGATAGTCAAGCTGCATTATTCATTGCGAATAATCCTGCATTCAATGAACGAACAAAACGCATTGAGGTGGACTGCCATTACACTAGAGACTTGATACAGAAAGGACTCATATCTACCTCTAATGTGTCTACAGGAGATCAGACGACAGATATCTTCTCCAAGGCTCTATCTCGAAGTCCTTTTCAGATGTGTTGTTCCAAGCTGAGCATGATAGATATATATATATGCTACAGCCTGAGGGGGAGTGTTAAGATAAATATATATTGTTATGTCTCTCTTATGTAATTTCAGGTTCTCTGAGTACTTATCATGTAATTAATCCAAGGGCTATTCTCCTATATAAGAGAGCCCTCGGGTACGTCTAATAAACAATTCATTCTCTCCCAACAACTATCTTAACACTCCCCCTCAAGCTGGAGCATATGTATCTATCATGCTCAGCTTGGAACAACAATGATGGAAAGAACCTTTAGTCAGAGCCTCGGTAAACATGTCTACAATCTGATCTCCTGACGCTACATAAGATGTTGAAATAAGGCCTTTTTGGATCAGATCACGAGTATAATGACAATCCACCTCAACGTGCTTTGTCTCTTCATGAAATGCTGGATTCTTAGCTATAAACAAAGCCGTCTGATTATCGCATTTAAGATGCAAGAGGTACTTCAATTGTTAAATTGTTCAGGACAAATTTGATCCACATCATCTCAGTACTACCTTGGGCCATTGCCCTGTATTCTGATTCTGCATTGAATTAAACAATAATAGTTTGTTTCTTACTCTTTCATGAGACTAGTGAGCTGCCAACAAATACAATGAAGCCTGAAGTAGACTTCATGTCACTAGGGCACCCGACATAATCTACATCTACACACCCTGTAACTGAGAGAGATGTATTTCTTATAAACAAAAGACCTGCACCTGGAGGTGACTTCAGATATCTCAGGATCATGAAAACTGCATCCATGTGCACTTGCCTGGGTTGCTCCATGAACTGTCTTACTTTATTCCAAAGAAATATCAAGCCTGGTAATAGTAACATACAATAATTTCCCTACCAGCTCTCTGTATTGTCTCTTTTCCACCTCCTAAGATCCGCCATCATAAAGCTTCACATTAGGATCCATCGGGGTAGTAGCTGGTCTACATCCTGTCATGCATGTCTCATATAGAAGATCAGTGACATACTTCCTTTGTGTCATGACCATACCCTGCTGATTTTGTGCAAATTCCAGTCCAAGGAAGTAACGAAGCGTCCCAAGGTCCTTGGTAACAAACTGTTGTCCAAGGAAATCCTTAGCAGCTTGAATGCTCTGTTCATCGTTGCCAGTGATAACAATGTCATCAACATAAACCAAGATGACAACAATACCTCTCTGGTGTCTCTTTACAAGGAGAGTATGATCTGCAGTAGATCTAACAAACCCCTTCTGTTCAATCAATTCCGAAAGCTTCTGAAACCAAGCCTTCTTACGGACATATATAGCCTTATGAAGACGACACACCATATTGGATTCCCCCTCAGCAGCAAACCCAGGTAGTTGCTGCATGCATACCTCTTCCTGCAAATCACCATATAAGAAAGCATTCTTTACATCCAGTTGGAAAGTGGCCAATCCCGTATGACAACAACAATAAGAATCCGCAAGGAATAATGACGCGCTACATGAGAAAATGGTCTTGATAGTCCACCCCATATGTCTGGGTGAACCCATGAGCAACTAGCCTGGCCTTGTATCTGTCTACAGTGGCTGTAGAGCCACCATTTCCACCTCCATAGCCAGACGCCATTAATTGCTCTGCAGGGCTTCCTTATATGATCCTGGTATCTCTATAGCAGACAACCCCACAACAAATTGTTGAAAATCCTTGGAAAGAAGTTCCAAGGAAACATGAGAACCCAAAGGATACATAGTGCATGCTCGTTTCTTCCGTCGAGGTGCTATAGGCATATCCAGATCGTGAGTAGGAGTGGTAGAGACACTATCTGCACCTTGTACCTCAGTCTGTACATGCAAATCACCCATGCCTTTAGAAGAACTCAATTGCTCAGTACATACCTCAGGCGTGCTGGATGATGGAGGCGCATGAGCACAGGGCCTTCGTTGATAGACCTGTGGAAAGAAACCAAGAGGCGAAGGTAGAGGTGGTGGTGGTGGTGATGGTGAAGGGGGAGGTGGTGGTGATGGTAATGGAGTAGAGCATGGTAATGGCGGAGGAAGAGGCATATAAATCTCTTCTCCATCCTCTAAAGGAGTAAGCTTGTCACCTGTAGGAGAAAAATACATAATGGACTCAAAGAAGGTGACATCAGCACTGACAAAATACCTTTGTCGAATAGGGTCAAAAACACGATATCCCATTTGGGTTTTGGAATACTTAACAAACACACATTTGACAGCTCTAGGAGAGAGCTTGTCAAGACCAGGGGATAGTTGATGAACAAACACAACCGAACCAAAGACACAAGGTGTAAGCGAGAAAAGATCCATCTCGGGAAACACAATAAAAAACAGAATCTTTTCTCCTAACATAGTAGAGGGCATCCGATTTACCAGATAACAGGAAGTTAGAACCGCATCTCCCCAATAGGAATGAGAAGCACGACTCTGAATCAAGAGGGTTTTGCTAACATCCAAAAGATGGCGGTGTTTCCTTTCAGCCACACCATTCTGTTGGGAGGTATATGCACAAGATGTTTGATGCACAATACCCTGAGACTTAAGAAATTGAGAGAGCTTAGTACTGCAAAATTCTAAAGCATTATCAGAGCGTATGTACTTGATCTGGCAGAAAAAATGTTCTTTATTTCATTAATAAAAGACTAATCAGACTTGTTTTTAAGAAGGAAAACCCAAGACAACCCAGAAAACTCATCAACGACAACAACATAGAATATGTGTCCTTGAAGATCTGGGACACGATTGGGACCCTAAATATCAAAATGGAGCAGCACAAACAGACTATGACTACTTGGACCCTGACGACTTTGGAAAGAAGATCGATAGTGCTTCCCAAGCTGGCAGGCCTCGCACTGAAAAGTGGAGCGAGGAGAAATTTATGGAAGAACATGGACCAGCTTTTGCAGAGGAAGATGGCCAAATTGCAGATGCCAAATGTACGGAAAAACATTTCCAGAGCTCAGAGAAGAAGAGGTGCCAACATACGGAGATTGCACAAGTCTGTAAAGACCCCCTTGCTCACGACCAGTTCCAATCAGCATGCCCGTGAGTAAGTCCTGAAACACAAGAGAAGATGGATCAAATATGTTACGACAATGTTAATCTCTGGTGATTTGACTAATTGATAATAGGTTCATAGAAAATTCAGGAGCATAGAGAACATTAGGAAGCCTCAACGTAGAGGTTAACTGCACCTCCCCCTGACCAGTGATGGGGGAATGTGTACCGTCTGCTATCACAACTGATCGTCTAGGTTGAACAGGACGAGAAACACTAAACTGATCTCTGTCACCACAGAGATGATGGGATGCACCAGAATCCATAATCCATTCTAATAGGTCTGCCCTGTAGCAACTAGCAAAAGTATAGTCTATACATGATGTAGACGCAAATGCTGATGTAACAACCTCTGAGGATCTTGAAGGAGTAGTAGTAGATCCAGATGTGCCAAGCATGATCTCTCTCAGTCGTGCTACAAGCTCGTCAAATATTTGATCAGATGCAGGTGATGAACTCCCAGCTGTGGTGTCTGCTCTGCAAATCTGACTGACACAACAAACCCATGCTTAGAATAGCAGGTTCCTCAGAATGGTATGTCCTCTGGCAATACGTGCATGGCTGACGAGGTCGACCTCCTCCTCCTCTGCCGCGGTTGGAACTCCCCTTGCCACGATATGGTGTATGACTGCCTCTACCACGTGAAGCCGCCATAGCTGAAGAAGTTTGAGACTGTGTAAGACTACCAGAGGATATAGATAGTCTACTCAGCCTGCAATAAGCCTCCTCCATTGGAGGTATAGTAGCATCAGTGAGGATTTGGGCACGAGCTGCATCATACTTTGGATCTAGAGTTGCTAGAAACACTCCAGTCACAGAATCTATGTTGGCCTTGAGCTGCTCTGGTGTAGCAGTCAAGGGTATGTAGCCATGTAACTTCTCAAACATACCCCTTAAAGAAGTATAGAGCGTGTGAAGAGGACGACCATTCTGCTTCGATGTAAAGATATCACGCTGAAGTTGTAGTATCTTCGACTCATTCTTTGCCGGAGAGTATGTCGCGACAAGAATGTCCCACATAGCCTTTGCAGTAGGATGGCTTAAAATATCATTAGCTATCTCTGTGGATACAGTCCCAGATAGCCATATGCGAGCATATGCATCATCAGCCTCCCATGAGGCATTCATCTCAGTTTTGTCACATGGCTCCTCAGCTGTGAGGATGTGCTTCTTGCCATTACACTGCATCAAACTCGTTAATTGCATGGCCCACAGTTCATAGTTGGTTCCATCCATTTTGACGATGGGTGTTGGACCTTTGAAGGTACCCAGGGATGGAACTTCCACTTTGTTGCCGGACATGATGACAACTATCTTCAAGACTGAGTCAGCAACAAGAAATACTAGCATCTACACTGACATACAAGAGAATGGTTGTGGTTGTAGACTCATACTACAACCTCTCCCATCCTTTAAAAAACCGCCTTTGGTTACATAGACCAATGCCAAGATGATAGTCAAGATGACAGGGACCGCATCCTGCAGTCCAAGGGAGATCCCTAAACGTGATGACGGCGGGAGCAACCTACACGCAGCGGCAGCCTGCGTGGAAAACGACAGACCGCGTGGAGAACGGCAGGAGTTGCGTGGATGGAGGGCGGTGGCAGCCGCGTGGATGGAGAGCGGCAACAGTCGCGTGGTTGGAGGGCGGCGGGCCGTGTGGATGGAGGGCGGCAGCCGCGTGGAGCAAGGGTTTGGTGGGAAGGGGCTAAGGTTAGGTCACAGGCTCCGGTCTAGGACCGTCGCTCTGATACCATGTTGAGGGGAAAGAAAAAGTTGTATTCCATCTAACCCTAGAACTCTCCTATATAGAAGAAAAGCTCTGAGGGTAATTTACATAAACAAGACGGTAGAAATAAACAATATAGAAAAAGATATAACATGACTATCATAACATCAAGCACACTTCCTTACTCTAGATCAATCCACAATCTCAATGCATAATGTCGTGACGAGTCTTTATGATCAGGGATTTAACAAGGGAGACAAAGCCTTGTAGGCTCTCCCATCAACCATGCTCCGATGATCATATTGCTTGGAGGGTCCCGTCGCAACGATATAAGACTCTTGAACTTTTCATGAAATCCTGCAACCTATACTCCGAAAAACTCGTATAAAGGAGGGAACCCAAATATCGATAAACCATGTCTTAAAATACGTGCAAGTCCATATTGTCTACCAAGGTGAAGAGCCTCAAGGGACAATTACATAAAGCCCCATCTTTTGACCAATCATCCTTCTAAATTCTGAGCGAACTATCATCACCCATCATTGATCTCAGAAATGACATAATGCCAGAACGTGTGGAGTGAATCCCCTTTAAAAGAGTGAACCATATCCATGTGACTACACAAATGCTCGTTCTCCCGATTCCTAACACGTTTCACAAGTATTGGCAGATAATGCCTCAAAAACACTCAAATCCTGATTATTCTCCATGGTGAAAAACCTTGAGAATCAATCGCATATAGTCCTTTCCTCAGAATAGTCATCCTTCTAGTATACAGTATCCTGGAGCTCCTTAGATAGTCAACGGGTTAGGGTTATAAAGATGACACACCATAACGAAAGAATACAGGGATACCCATATATGGAAAATATTTCTCATCACCGCCAGTGCTCGACTTTTTATGACACCTCTCAAATTATGGTCATGCGAGAGGTTTAGTGTTATATGACAAGCTAATCTTCTAATGATAGCCATGGATGTTCAACAACCCTTTTATATCAAATCTCTCATGTAATGACAATCAACTTCACATTTTAAGTGCACTCTTGAAACATGATGTCTTTGTTTGTATGCATTGCCACTCAGGTGTCACATCTGAGCTCCATAATCCCGGTAAAAGTATTTATAAATTTGTAAATGCATATTGAATCCATAGTTATTCTATTGCTTCATGATTTATCGCTCTATCTATGCTCTCTACCTTGGAGCGGGAAAATTTTGCATGTTTCTTACTCTTCTAAGGTATCATGTTCCCTGTCATGTAAATGCAGAATCTAGTAATAGATGGATCCTCCATAATGAGCATTAGAGCAATCTATGATATTGAAGGTGGTTACTTATGAATCGAAGGTGGTCCCTTTGGTGTTTACCAAGCCTCTTCCTTAAGAATACTTTATCTATCTCAAAACCATCATGCATACATTAAAGTGAGCTGGATTAGGAGAATCTATGAACCGACTTAACTTGCCAACTGCAAATGCTATGTCTGGTCTTGTGATGGTTAAATATAGGAGCTTTCCAACCAACCTCATGCAACAGCTTGTGACTTCAATCCCTCCGGGATCACGTGTGTGCCTTGTGATCAATGACAATTTGTTATGACTTGGATCTTAGTATCCCAATCTCCATGATCAATGACAATTTGTGATGACTTGGATCTTAGTATCCCAATCTCCTACAAGATATCAGTGGCATACTTTCTTTGGCGCATTTCTAGATCTCACCTAGAGCGAGCAAGCTCAATTCCAAGAAAGTATCTTAGTGGTCCAAGGTCCTTGAGCACAATTTGCTCCGTCATTATTTTCACCCCCATTGCCTTCGGAGTCTGCCGTGAAGGTTTGGGAGGAGTGCTCAGTTGGCGGCTGGGCGACCTGTAGGCTGGCGAACAAATTGGCTCTGCTCAAGAGGCATTCGATGGAGTTTAATCGTGCCAACAGGGAGAGAAGGTGAGGCAGGAGGTTGAGAGCACATGAGGAGGTGTGCAGACTTGACAAGGTTGAGTATGAGAGGTAGTTGACGGCAAAAGAAGTGGCAGACATGGACTTTCACCTTCATGAGATCCTGCTTGAAGACAAAAAAGGTGTCGTGGTGGCAGAAGTATAGGAAGAAATGGTTGAGAGAGGGTGATGCAAATCTAAAATTTTTCGACACCGCGGCCAGTGGGAGGAGGCACATGAATTGCATACGTTCGTTCTCCGTCGAGGAGTTGGTTGTGGAGGGGGACATGGATGTGGAGATTCCGTTGAGATCACACTTTCTAAAGCTTGGCAGAAGGCATATTCGAGAGTGTTGGAGATGGCAGGGGTGAGGAGCGTCACAGATCTCCGACTCTGAGGTGAGTGCATTTATAAGAGGATTCACGAAGGAGGCCAAGGGGGGGCTTTGCTAGCTTGTCTATACTCACCAGCGTACATCTATACCTTCTACGCAAGTGTCTATCCCTTTGCATGTCCCTTTTATGCAGGATGATATGAACACTTCGAGTGCTTGCACGATTGCTGCCCAGGATGTACCTAAGGAGATTCCTATAGCTCTACGCAAGCAAAAAAGGCAATGCATGTATCACCCCATGTCACATTTTACTTCTATTGATGGTTTATCTAGTTGTGACAAGAGATTTACAGATGCTATGAATGCTATTACTGTTCCAAGAGATCATTTCAATGCAATGCAGGATCATGGTTAGTGATATGCCATGGATAAGGAGATGGATGCACTTACCTCCCGGGACACATGAGATCTTGTGTCGTGCTCCCTAGATTTCTCCATGTGGCTTGTTGATGGGTATTCATGACCAAACAATCGCCTGATAGTTGTATTGACAGGTTAAAAACCAGACTTGTTGCCAAAGGTTTCACACAAATCTTTGGGGTTGATTATTTTGAGACATTCTCGTCCGTTGTCAGAATGAGGTCGATATATACCATTCTCTTTGTTGCTGCCAATAAGGCTTGGCCCATTTAACAACTTGATGAAAAGAACACCTTTCTTTATGGTGACCTTGACTAGGAGGTCTACATGATGAAACCACCAGGGTATGTAGTCGAGGGTGAGCATGTATGTCGACTACGCACGACCATTTCTGGCCTGAAGCAGAGTCCTAAGACATGGTTTGACAGGCTCACTACGGAGATCAACACACTTGATTTTCAGAGGACAATATCTGACTACTCTGTCTTTGTTGGACGGCGGTCTACTGGCACGACCATTCTTGTTGTCTAATGTTAATGATGTGGTTGTCACATGAGATGGTGTAGGGTGTATTTAGGAGACCAAGGCCTTCCTCCAGAAGGTCTTTGTCACGAAAGACCTCGACCAACTTTGTTATTTTCTTAGCATCGACCATCTGGCATCCCTGCAGAAGCGAGAAAACATTCATCATTTACTAATCCATCTTTTGTGGATGCACCATAGTGCATAAGCTTAGCGGGAAATTGGTTCTATCTCACTGTTACTAGGCCATATATATCATAAGATGTGAGCAGAGTCAACCAACATATGGAGAAGCCTCTTTACAATAATTGGCAGGATGTTCTTTTGATCCTTCGATATTTGAAGGAATCTCTCGGATGTGGACTCATCTATAGGATGAATGTGCACACTAATATCTTTGTCTATGCATATTCTGACTATGCTAGCTCTCTTAAGGACCATCGATCCACTATAGGATACATCATGTTTGTTGGGGATAACCTTGTCACTTAACGAAGCAAAAAGAAGCAGACATTGATCTCCAGATCCATTGTGGAAGCAGAATATATGGCAATGGCTTAGTCCACTTGTGAGATCACATGGCTTGTCTCTTTCGTAACAGAACTTGGCATGTCAGTCGCAACTCATGTACCCTTATACGGCGACAACAAGTCTGCCACGTACATTGCCACCAATCTAGTTTTCCATGAGCGGACAAAACACATTGAAGTTGATTGCTATTTCATTCGTGATGCATTACGAGGAGGAAGAATCAACATTCCACACATCTCTACTGAACTTCAACTTGCAGACATCCTCAGAAAGGCTCTTCCAAGGAAGCGCCTCATGTACTTTGTATCCAAGTTGGGCATGATCGATAGATATGCTTCAACTTGAGGCGGAGTGTTGGAGTTATTATATTTACATTTATTCGTAACCGTTCGGGTCCGTAACCTTTAACCCTTCAGGTTTTGTAACCCCTAACCATTCGGGTTTTGTAACCCTTCGGAGGTATTCATATATTTTTTCCTTTGTACTCTCTAGAAATTTCTCTCTATATAAGAGACCCTGGCCTTATGGAATAAACATCTTATTTGTTTCTCCTCTCCACAGTCTCATCTTTTTTTTTTGGTCTCAGAGTTACATGGGATCCATTGGGACTCTAGAGTACAGATTTCATTCTCTATGTCATTCTGGACTAGGGTTTTCATGTGATTTCATCAGGACTCCAAAGTAGAGATCACATTCTCTGAGCCAGTATGGGAGAGACCTAGTTCTCCAACGAGGAGACATTCAGATTCCATTCTCCAGCGACCGTAGGCTCCGATGAGGATGTTTCTACGGTTTTTTTAGCTCGGCCCTTCAGAGATAGAGCAGCTGTCCACATGATTCACATTCGTCTATATGTGACGGGCCAGCGTACTCCGGTGAGGAGACTTATTCAATTTCACTGTCTTTGACAGGCACAGTACCGAGCACATGTTCTCCGACAAGGAGACCCAGTTTGACTCACACTCCAACCCGTTTGTTTCTCCTCATCCACACATCATGAGAAGCAACATTCTCAACAATAATCGACAGTTGTGTATGCGTTGAGTTGATCTTGTCCATAATGTCGTGTATTGTGAGTTTGAGTGATTTCTTTCTATGTGTCCAAGCTGAGCATTGCATGTTCCAGATTGAGGGGAAGTATCGAAGCATGTGTCATGTGTAGGTGGGTAATTGGATCACTCCAAAGTCCAATTACCACACGCTCGTATGTTTAGTCCCACATATACTAGTTGTGGGACTTGGAGAGTGAGTGGGGGCTATATAAGAAGTCTCACACCACCTATATCAGATGAGAGAAAGTTCAATGAACACATCAACCTTTTGAGGCGTTCTCCCGTGGTTTCATCCCGCTTCTTAGGGAGTAAGGTTCTACGTAAAATCTCAGTGTTCTTAATATTTTATTCTGTCTCTCTGATATTACTCTTCCGCATTCACGTTTTCTAACAATATCATCTACCATTCCTAAGACCCGATTACATGATATGTAGCATATCCTTAAATCTTTTCATTTCTACAGAGTGCAATAGAAAAATCATGAACGTATATATTCTTCTGCCATTGTCCAACGTATATAATTCTTCTGCCATTGTTCTGGATGAATTCCATTTTGGAATATACTTTACATGCCAATTGGATAAATTTTATAATGAAAACCCGAGGGGCACAACAGGTTCACCTAAGAGGGAAAAAATCTAAAATACCACTGAATATATGGGCCGGCCCGGTTCAAGATTGACCCATAAATTTTGGGCCGGGCTTGAGCTTGGCTGATGAAAAAATTTAATCGGGCCTCGGCCCAGTCCAAAGCCCGATTTTTTAAATGGGTCCAGCCCACAGTCATCCCTACACACGTGTTGTCTGATATTGACTGGTCTACTCAACCAAACTCACGACAGAATCATGACAAGAATTAGTCATATGCCCCTTGCCCCCACAGTGAAGGCAACAGTCCATCCCCACCGGAAGGAGCACCGTGTTTCCCAGCAGCACCTTCTTTCCCTCACTGCCCTCGAGCTCCCCCTTGCAGTCTATAATGCCGCTTCTTTTTTAGCTATCCATTACCTTCTGCTTTCCTTCATTTTTGTGCTGAAGTATTTACCGTTTACCTTCTGAGATATCTTATCGTTTCAAAATTCCTAAAAGGTCCTCCCTACCTCAAATATTGATTATATGGATTTTAAATAAGAATTATGAAAAGTCTATAACTGATGTACTGGACAGATAATGTGATTTGTGAAGGCTGATTGCTGGCAGATGGTCTGAGCAGAGCGTACGGTTTGCTGCTGAATTTATTACCTACAGAAAGTGGGCTTCACCTTTAACAAAAAAAAGAACTTAAATGCCCATTCATAATAGAGCTGAAAATCATGTTTCCTTTGCTTACGAGGCCTTTTTATTAATACTGAAATTCCTAAGGCTAGTACTTTTAGCTAATTTTTAATGCTAGAAACATCACAGATAAAGCTCTGATTCTTATGATGCCTTCTTTCGCAGTATGGAGAAAAGCTCTTTGTGGTCAAAGAAACAGAAAACTCTTGTTTACCTGTAACTGCTCGAATGTGGGAGGCTGTCAAAACTGGCGATATAAAAGCAGTTTATCATCTTTTGGTAGCATCTGAAGCAGATCCCAACACAACTTATGACATGGTTGATACTGATAAGCGCCATCATCCCATGGATCTGCAAAATGTGGAGAGTTCTAACCATTCTGAAAAAAAGAAGTATGATCCATCAAATTGTCCAAAAATTAAGGAGTCTTGTGGGCAAAGTGACTGCTTCCAAGGTTGCTCTTTGCTGCATTTGGCATGTCATATTGGTGAATTGGTTATGCTGGAGCTGCTCCTACAATTTGGCGCTGACATAAATATGCAAGATTTTCATGGAAGAACTCCTTTGCATCACTGTATTTTCAAGGGGAACAACGTTGTTTCCAAATACCTAATAAAAAGGTAATGATTAATGTCTTTCTATTTAACAATACTTGAACCACGCCGAAAGTCCAAGTAATTATACTCATGTGACTTTTTAACATTAGTTTTAGGCAAAACATTAGTACCTTCTAGGGCTTTGTCCCCTAGTTCCCGAAATTATATCATACTTCTTCATTTACACCTACTAATACTAATACATTACTAAACCAAAACGAACTAAGTCTAGTCTTACCTCAGAGATCTAGTGCTCTTTTAGTTTAAACCATTTTTGCTTAAAATCTTGCCTTTTCTTTTTATTTGCATTTCGATTATTCTGCTGATTATTATTTTTTGCTTTTTTTCAGTCAATTAGTTGACTAGCTTGTAAAATCACTGATGGATCATTTTTCTTGCAGGGGTGCATGCCTATCCAATAAGGACCATGGAGGGAAGACCCCATTGGAAAGGGCAATGGAGCTTGGACCAATTACTGATGAAGAACTCTTCATATTGCTTGTTGAATCCTAGTACAGAAACTAGCATTTTTTGTCATTGTAAGTTTTTTTGTTCATTTTCTGGATTCCCAGATTTCACTTTCAAATACAACTGTGTTTTGTCTGTTAATGTTTTAGAGAAGGAAACATACGTATCATGGATTCTTTTATAGTTACCCCATTTTGAAAAAAAACATTTGAATGTATTATGTGGCATCTAAATACCTGTGAAGTCATTACTGGTTTTATAATCACGTAGGAGGGATACCCCGAGCAGAAAGCTCCGTGAAAGATGCCCAAACTCCATATGCGATGGGACAAGATATGACAATTACAAAGATGTTTGAAACAAAATAATAAAACATTTATTGGTTGCATCAGTCACAGAAAATTTAGAAGAAATTTGAGTGGAAGAAAGATGAGTGCTACTGCTCAGGAGAAAGAGGCGGTGAGATACTGTTTCGAGGGAGGCATCTTGGGAGAAGCTGCAACATTAGTATGGGTTTCCACTGGGGAAGGATCATTCTCGAGCTCCCTCCACATTGCAATTTGCGGTCGAGTCTCGCCGTAGGGCCCCTGTGGTTCCCGCCAATTTGGCTAGGACCAGACGAAGGTCATGGGCCCTCCTTCTGCTACTCGGGGGTTTGTTTCCAATCTATTGAGGTGGTGGCACATCAGCTTGTTACACCTATGCTGAGGCCCGATATTGGCGTTGTAGGGGAGTTCTTGCTGAAGTTGTTGCTTCGAGGTTTGATTCTACCTACTTGATGTAGGGGGGCTTGATGTTGATATTGTGGAGGGGTGAGGGAGAAGGGGGTGTTTTTTGCCTAAAGTAGATGTATTGAAGATCCCATTGGCTTTGAATACTGCAAATCTCGTTAGTTTTGAAGGAGGTTGGGGCAAGGGATGATCCGAATGGAGGCTACTAGAAGCATGGTTTACAAAAGGTTGGCCTTGAGGCATAAAAAATGGGGAGGCGAAACGTGGCGAGCCATTTTAGACTCGAGGCACATGCCTCAGGTTCCTTGGGCGAGACGTACACCTCATTTTATCGAGGCAGTCTAAGGCGGTTGAGACATGGGGACGAGGCAACACGTTTCCCGAGGCTTCAAGGATTTTCAGAGCATTTTCTTGAGAAAATCATTTATCATATTGGTAGGTTCAAATGTTTATAATGGTCTAGTTGTTTAGGATATATTTATACAAGACGAATGCTTAATATTTGACCTTTTTCATGTTCATATTTCCCTATACATGTCTAACTTCTTGCAATAAACTCTTATCACTACTCCCTTAAACATACGAATATGCAAATCTCGTAGCAAACATTATTCGTAAATTTAATTTTTAAGGAGTGGTCACATAATGAACAATGCAATGCACTGAGCAAAATAAACAAGATAGAATTCAAGGTTTCTCTCATATACTCCATGTTACATGCATAAGATATAACGTCATCGAAGTTTATTTTATCATATATTTTATGTGCTATAAATATTATAACGACAATCATGTAATCTCAGATACTCTAATGATAATTATAGACAATAACTTCATCTTTGTTAAATATTTTAGTGACAACTATGTAATCTCAAATACTTTGATGGCTATTATAGCCAATGACTCCCTCTTTGATTATATGGAATTTAGTAGAAAGGTATATAGAGTTGAATACCTTTTCTTTTGGAGTTTCTGTATCTATAATTTCATCACATATTATAGTGTTATATATTATATGCTATAATTTCATCAATATATGTATTTTATTGTGTGGTATAGGTATTTTACTTTATAATATGAGGCTTATTCCTCAACTGCCTCGAGGTTACGCCTCGCCTCACTTTCAGAGAAAACGATACCTTGATTGGGAGACGGTTCACCATCATAAGCACAGGAGGGTGACTTCAGCACCTATTGAGCACGAGTATTGATGCTTCAATGTGGTGTATGGGTTACAAAAGACATGAAGTGCAATGTTTGCATGGTGTCATGCCTCAGGAGATTCCCTCCTTGAGGGCAGAGGGGACCTCCGTGCAACAATACGATATTCTAGATGCTACATTGAGCATCTTTCGAAAGCTGCACTCTATTAAGGAGATTCATCCGCATTAGTAGGAGTTTGATGATGTGCCTTTGGGTCAACACTCTCATGTTTTGATTGCTTTTGTGATATCATATGATGGTTCATTGAAAATCGTGGGAAGAGCCTTATGCATTTTCTCTTGGTTGATTTCGCTAGAGATGCGGTCTCGTTGGACTCTATGATAGTTTGTTTATGCGGTCTTACTGCTTCCCAGGTAGTTGTTCTATTGAAAGAAGATAATACGGATTTCAGTGTTATTTGGGTACTTCCTCGTTTTGGGGATTGTGTGATGGCTTGTGGTCCTCGCATGCCCTTTCATGTTATTGGCATGCCGTTCACATTTCTAGAGTGTTTTTCAGGGTGGGCTAGGTAGTACCGCGAGTAGGGTAGAAATCCGTTTAATTGCTTGCGATCGAGAGATGTCATCGATGTCATTATTGCGGTGGAGGGTTGTTCGAAGCAGTGCATGTGGTCGGTAGAATGGTGCTTCGGCTATAGCTGGTTGCGTACCCATACCTCTGTATGTCACAGTACCTTCTCCTACTTGTAGGTTCTCTGAGGAAGATTGTCCTAATGAGGAGTCTCCAGCCAATCCGACTTTTGATCTGATGGATGTGTCCTCTGATGCACTTGGAAATATGCATGCTTTCATGGTGAATCCTTTGTTTGGATTTGACTGCCTATGTCGTATGATCCCTATGGACCTTGATTTCCTTTCAGACTCGGATCAATGGGCATCTCAAGATCTTGTCAGTCTATGACAAGATTCTCAATTGTGAAAGTGGATTCTCATGAGGTGGCTGTGATAAGTGCAGTTAGTTGAGAACTATAGATTGATTAGAGATCTTGGGGTCTAAGGCCTATGAGAGGGCACTGGAAAAGTAAGGCATGATTGCGAGCTATATGTGGATCGGTAGTGTTGGATGGGGCTTCCCTACTATTGTCAGGTGAAGATTATTTCTTGGAATGTCCGGAGCCTTGGCTAGTCGAACTAGATTAGGCTGGTGGGCCTACTACTAAAGGCTTGTAATGCTGATATTGTCTGCTTGCAGAAGACGAAGCTAGAAGCTTGAGATGAATTCACTTGGTGTGAAGTGGTTGGGTCTTGTTTCTCTGAGTATAGTATGATGCCATCTTCAGTGCTTCAGCCATGTATGGTCCTACGAGGGCTCATATGTTGTCTAATATATGGGACAAGCTTATATTGGTGTGTGCTTCTTTTCTGGATCTGACATGCATTGTTGGTGGTGACTCATACGTCACGTCTCTTTGCTTGTGATATATCGCCAACTTGTCATTTTCCTCTTTTGTGAGAGATTTGGTGATGGATGTGTTAGATGCCGCAAATTTCATATATACTTAGAGGAATAGCTTATCTAAGTCCTACATGGATCACATCCTTGGTTCAATTGGTCTGTTAGAGAGCTTTCACCCAGGCTGTCATGGTCGTGCTGAGCTCGCACTCAGATCATACGCTGATTTGTTGTGACTCAAGTAATGACCAGTGTCTCTCGTGGCATTTCCTTTTTTAGCGCTCGTGGATGCAGGATGAGGGATTTAGGGAGAAGGTCACTCGGTGGTGACAAGAGCAGGAGGTGATGGATTCGACATCAAGGAGGATCGGTGTGAAACTTAGAGCCATATGCAACATGCTGATTCAGTTTAGCAGGGAGACCCATGAGTTCAGGGATGAACATAGACGATTCTAGGGAGTTGCATGAGGATAAGAAGGTAGGGTGATGCGAGCAACGCCATACTATTATGGAAGAGGGTAAAAAGAAGGAGATCGAATGAAAATAGTGCTCGAGGTAGACATGGTTGAAAGAGGGAAACATAAACACAATGCTTTTCCATGCGATAGCTAGCGGGCATAGAAGGCATAATCTGATTCACTCAATTGACATGGATGTAGAGGAGTTCATAGGTAATCGTCCCATTGGTGATACAATGATGTGTCATTGCCTTGGTTCATCAGGTGTGTGAATAGTAGTGATGCTAGGTGGGTACGAAAAGATGTCCCTTGCTTGAATGGCTTGTGGGTTGTGGAGTTGTTGAAACCTTTCTTGCTTTTGAAGGTCAAGCACGTTTTTTTATTCGAATGCCGATGGATCTCCTTGTTTAGATGGTTTCTCGATCCTCTTTTTCTGGGAGTTTTAGGACTTAGTAGTTCACGAAACTTTGGAAGTATGAATGATGTGTTTGAGTGATTGAACAAATCTTTGTGTTTCCTTCTGTCCAAGAAGGATGTTTTGCGATGTACGGAGGACTTGCATTTTATTGCTTTATCGAATGCTATTTATCTCAATGTGGATGGGGTGCTTGTCAACATGTTGAGAGAGGTAGTTGGTTCTATTATTATCCCGGCTTTGATGACTTTTATCCTTGGCCGTCACATAATGGATGGAGGTGTTTTTGCATCGAAATTGTTGTAGAGTGGCTAAGAATGAAGACAAAGGATTTCTTGTGGAAGGTGATTATTTTGAAGGCATGATCGACTAGAGATCCGTTTGAGCATCGTTGCACTATAGAGGCTTCCTAAGTGAGTGGATTGACTGGATGAAGAGATGTATGGGGACATCTCCAACGCAATTTGGTGAATGATAGGCAAGAGGATGGTTTCGTTTAGCCGCATCGCTTGTTGTCAACGCTTCTCTTTGGTGTGGTAGAAGATATTTTGTCTAGAATGGTGATGATGGTGAGGGAAGGGGATTTCTAGCTGGTTTTCATATGAGAGAGATTCTTGACCTTATTCTCTAGTATGTTGATGATACTATCTTTCTTATGGATGGAGATGTTGTATCTGCGGAAGGGATGACCATTGTTTTTGAGTTGTTATGTTTGATCTCTAGTATGAAGATTGTTGGGAAAAATAGAAGAAGTGTTTATTCCATCAGCCCTAGGCTCTCTTATATAGGAGAGTAGCCTATGGGTAAATTACTTAAAGCATACGTCAGAAAAGAAAAATAACAGAGAAATACAAAGTAAACTAATATATGTTTACACTCCCCCTCAAGATGGAGCGTAGATGTCAATCATGCTCAGCTTGGATGCACACTTCTGAAATGGGCCTCGTAGTAATGCCTTGGTGAATATATCTGCAGTTTGATTCTCTGAACTAACATGGGATGTAGCAATGAATCCCTTCTGAATCATGTCACGTATGAAGTGACAGTCAACCTCAATGTGCTTGGTTCGCTCGTGGAATGCTGGATTGTTTGCAATGAACAAGGCTGCCTGATTGTCACATTCTAAGGTCATAGGAAGTGGGACTTCTATACATAGATCTGTAAGCACAGCCTTTACCCACATCATTTCTGTGCTAACCTGAGCCATAGCCCTATATTCAGATTCGGCACTAGACCTGGCTACCACAGTTTGTTTCTTGCTCCTCCATGAGATTAGAGAATCTCCAACGTAAACCGTAAACCCAGAGGTGGACTTCCTGTCCTTGGGACAACCTGCATAGTCTGCATCTGCACATGCTGAGATGGAGATCACCTTGCCTTTCTTGAATAGCAAACCCGCACCTGGAGATGATTTGAGGTACCTGAGTATCATATGTATAGCATCCATATGAACCTGACGTGGTTGCTCCATGAACTGGCTCACACGATTCACTGCAAAGGCTATATCGGGCCTAGTGATCGTGACATACAACAATTTGCCCACCAGTTCTCTGTATCTTCTCCTGTCCACCTCCTTTGTATCATCGTCATATAGCTTCATGCTGGGGTCCATTGGTGTTGTAGCAGGCCAGCACCCAAGCATTCCTGTCTCACTCAACAGATCCGTAACATATTTTCTCTGCGACATTACTAGCCCATACGGATTTCTGGCAAATTCCAGCCTCAGAAAATATCTAAGGACTCCAAGATCCTTAGTGACAAATTCGCTGCCCAGCTTTTCTTTCGCCTTCTTTATTCCTTGTGCATCATCTCCTGTAATCAAGATTTCATCTACATAAATCGTGATTGCAATAATACCTCTTGAAGTCTTCTGTACAAACAAGGAATGATCAGCATTAGAGCGTTTGTATCCCTATTTTTCAAAGAGGTCTGAGAGCTTCTGAAACCATGCTCTGGGGCTCTGCTTGAGGCCATAGATAGCCTTATGAAATCTGCATACCTTGGAACACTCCCCCTCAACAGCAAAACCAGGTGGTTGTTGCATGTAGACTTCCTCCTGTAAGTCACCATATAGGAACGCATTCTTCACATCCAACTGATATAAGGGCCACTCACGAGTAACCGCAACTGACAGCAAGATCCGTAGGGTAGAATGACGGGCTACTGGCGAGAATGTATCAAGATAGTCCACCCCGTATGTCTGTGTAAATCCACGAGCAACAAGGCAAGCCTTATATCTGTCAATACTGCCATCTGCATTCTGCTTGACTGTAAATACCCACTTGCAGCTCACTGGGGACACATCTGCAGGCATAGGAACTAGACTTCAAGTTCCTCTAGATTGAAGAGCTGTCATTTCTTCCTCCATTGCTAGACGCCATCTACTATCCTTCATAGCGTCTTGGTAATTCCGTGGGATATCTACAGCTGACAAGGCCACCACAAAGTTCCTGAAATCCCCAGATAGACGTTCAAATGACACAGAAGCTGCTAAAGGATATGTGGCGCAGCTCCTCTTCGATTTGCGTATAGCAATAGGAACATCTAAGTCATCCGTATCCTCATCTGCCCTCTGTAGCACATCCTGCTCAGAAACATCATTAGATCCATCAAGAGTAATATCTTCAGAACATACCTTAGGCGAGCTAGGTGATGAGTTTTGACTATGAGCTGGAGTAGGCCTGCGGGTATAATGAAAGGGTAGGGGTGAAACATGGATAGTAATAGGAGGTGCAGAAGATGGTAAAGGAGATGGTGGTGGTGGTGGTGGTACTGGTGGTGGTGGTGTCACATAGATGGCATCGGTAGTAAGTCGAGGTAGTTGCTGATCACCTGGATGAAAAAT
Source organism: Ottelia alismoides (assembly GCA_037367405.1). Taxonomy (NCBI): domain Eukaryota; kingdom Viridiplantae; phylum Streptophyta; class Magnoliopsida; order Alismatales; family Hydrocharitaceae; genus Ottelia; species Ottelia alismoides. Next base: position 348,127 of record JAZKJV010008563.1, read on the forward strand.
ACATTACGGATTCAAAAAATGTAACATCTGCACTAACAAGATACCGCCTGCGCAATTGATCATAGCACTTGTACCCCTTTTGAGTTCTGGAGTACCCAACAAACACACACTTGACAGCCCTAGGAGAGAGCTTGTCATTACCGGGAGACAATTGGTGGACAACCGAACCGAACACACGAGGAGTCAGGGAAAATAGATCTTTACCAGGAAAGATAAGAGTGAATGGAATCTTGTCACCTATGACGGATGACGGCATACGATTGATTAGGTAGCACGCTGTAAGGACTGCATCACCCCAGTAAAAATAGGGAGCATTGCTCTGTATAAGAAGTGACCTAGTGATTTAGTAAGTGGCGATGTACTCTTTCAGCAATCCCATTCTGTTGGGAGGTATAGGCACATGATGTCTGGTGGATAATCCCATGGGATGAGAAATAACTGGCTAGGACATGAGTAAATAATTCCAGGGCATTATCACTTCTCACAATTTTAACAGAAGTGGAGAAAACATTACGAATCTCATTAAGAAAATTGATAATAATATTCCGTGTTTTAGATTTATTCTTTAACAAAAACACCCATGACACACGAGAAAAATCATCCACAATAACTATATAAAACCTGTGTCCCTGATGATCAGGAACACGACTCGGACCCCAGATATCAATGTGAAATAACTCAAACTTGGAGGTACTACTCCGACACTGACGACTGGGAAAGGTAGACCAATAATGCTTTCCCAACTGACAAGCCTCACATTGGATAGATGTGTGAGGCAGACCTTGAGGTAACACACGACACAACTTCTGAAGCGGTAGATGTCCAAAGCGCAGATGCCATAGCAGAGGTGATACAGATCCAGTAGGTAAGGATGAGGTTCCAGCAAAAGGAGGCTGTCTGAGGCGATAGAGGCCTCCTTGCTCATAGCCACGACCAATCACGTTGCCCGTAAGGATGTCTTGAAAAACAAGAGAAGATGGATCAAAAATCGCCCGACATTGTAAATCCTTGGTAAGTTGGCTGATAGATAACAAATTCATTGAAAAATCAGGTGCATATAACACATTTTTCAGTTGCATAGAAGGTGTCAGTCTAATCTCCCCCTGACCAGTAATTGGGGAATGTTTGCCATTAGCAATGACCACTGTTCGACCTGGAGGGATCTGTCTGTATCCTGTCAGTAGACTTTGATCACCACATAGATGATGTGTGGCTCCAGAGTCCATAATCCATGCTAGAGTATCTGATCCACTACTAGAAAATGCAAGTGTTCTACCAGATGCACTGGTAGAGGCAGAGGCGGATGCAGCAGTGTCAGGCTGGTTCTCAATAGTACGTGCTGGACCGGATGGAGGAATGATGCCCCTTAGACGAGCAACAAGTTCATCAAAGCGTTGATCTAAAGAAGCAGCAGATGGAGGCTCTATCTGCGCAGCGACTCGTGCAGATGCAGGAAATCCATGCTTGGAGTAGCATGTGTCTTCAGTATGTCCGATACGGTGGCAGTAGGCACATGTTGGCCGTACTCGGCCTCCTCTGCCACGAGGACTACGGCCACGAGTATGAAGGTGACCTCCACGACCTCTGTTGGCAGCCATAGCGGAAGCAGTCTGATTCGTGGTCGTAGAGGGAACAGTGATCCGGCTCAACCTGTAAAAGGCTTCCTCCATAGGAGGAATAGTAGAATCCGCTAAGATCTGAGATCGTGCTGCCTCATACTCAGGATCAAGGGCAGCAAGGAAAACTCCTACCATAGTAGCATTTCGGTAGGTCTTTTGTTGCTCTGGTGGTGTTGTCAGGGGCATAAAGCTGTACAGCTTCTCGAACATCCCACGCAGAGAAGTGTAGAGTGAATGTAGAGGGCGACCATTATGCTTAATGGTGAATATGTCATGCTGGAGTTGCAGAATCTTTGTCTCATTCTTTGCTTGAGAGTATGTGGCTGCCAGAATATCCCACATGTCCTTAGCTGTGGGCTGATGAAGAATATCATTGGCAATCTCGATAGCCAAAGTTCCTGATTACCAGACTTTGGCGTATGCATCATCTGCCTCCCATGAGGCATTGGCTCCAGTCTTCTTAGCAGGCTCTTCTTCGATAAGAATGTGCTTCTTACCCGTTGACTTCATCATACTCATGAACTGCATCGCCCACAGTTCATAGTTTGTACCATCCATCTTTACGATAGGCGCTGGACCACGAAAGGCACCTATAGATGGAATATCCGCCTTGCTTTCTGACATACTGGAAATAGAAGACTGGAGCGATAGACTGAAGATAAGATCGTCTACACGAAAATAGATGGGTTTAGTTGCATGTGTAGACTTCAAGCAACCAAACCCATTTAGTTGACGATGTGCGCTCTAGGGATGTGATTCAGGGGCACACGCACAGGGCACTAATGTGCCTGCTGGAGGGCACGGAGATGCACGCTGATGGGCGCTGGAGCGTTGAAGCGCTGGATGGCGCTGAGGGGCGCTGAGGCGCAGACGCACAGACGCACTAGCGTTGTGGTGCGCAGGCACAGGCGCGCAGGCGCGAGCGCGAGGGCGCGCAGACGCAGGAGCGCGGAGGCGCAAGAGGCGCGCAGGCGCAAGAGCGGAGGCGCAAGGGGCACGCAGTATTCGCCGGCGACGGCGGAGAGAGAGGCACGCGGGTGGGAGGTAGGGATAGGGTTAGGGTTTCGAGAACTCCGGCCTAGGACCGTCACTCTGATACCATGTTGGGAAAAATAGAAGAAGTGTTTATTCCATCAGCCCTAGGCTCTCTTATATAGGAGAGTAGCCTATGGGTAAATTACATAAAGCATGCGGCAGAAAAGAAAAATAACATAGAAATACAAAGTAAACTAATATATGTTTACAAAGATAAATCATGGTAAGCCTAATTTTGTTCTGTTTAGGATGGATGAGGAGGAGAGGGAGGTTTGTGAAGCCTACCTTGCATACACGATGGCGGGCTCTATCAATTCTTTACCTTGGGTTGCCTTTGGTGGGAGGCATGATACAACAATCTGACTGGTTGCCTATTACTAAGAGGATAGAGAAAAAGTTGGCGAGCAAGCGTATGACCTGTCTCTCGAAAGGTGCCTAATGTTGTTAAAAGCGATTCTCTTGCCTATCCTGGTGTTATTTTCTATGTGCATTTTGTTTGTTGGGGTAAAGGAGAAGTTGGAGGCACTTATGAGACGATTCTTCTGGGCCTCATCTAAGGAGCCATAAGAAGATGCCTTTGGTGGGGTAGGAAATCAATGATGCTTAAGGAGGATGGTGGGTTGGGGATATGGAGCTTAGAAGCGATAAATAGTGCTCTACTAATAAAGTAGGAAACGTGAATCTGGGATGGATGGTTGATTGCTATGTGTATAGATATAATTATTTACGTTATTTATTTCTATGTTTCAGGTCGTTTCTTAATTTCCTGTACTTATATTTGTCTTATGTAATTTACCCATAGGCTACTCTCCAATATAAGAGAGCCTAGGGTTCACGAAATAAACATATTCTCTCATTTTTTCAAACATGGTATCAGAGCGGCGATCCTAGACCGAAGCTGTCAATCTGAAACCCTAACCCTACCAATTGACCCCTATCCTCTTGTGTTGCGTTGTTGCCCTAGCAGCACCACTGTGCGTGCTCCTTACGGTGCAGAGCAACCTCCTCCCTCGAGCGGCTCCCTCCATCCATGTGTGGTGCCCCCACCGTGCGCAGTAACCCCTCCGTGCGCCTCTCCCAACACGATGCCCCTTCCGTGAGCGGCGCTCCCTCCGTGCAGCGCCCCTCCCGTGCGAGACGCAGCGCCCCCTCTGTACGCGGGCACCCCACGCGTGCTCGTGCTCGGCCTAGCACATGTGCTCACTGATGCTGCTCCTCGCCTAGCAACCATCCCATGCTCTACGTCTAAGTCATCCAACGTCAGGGTCTCCACCTGGGTAATGGATTTGAGTGCATAAGTCATGTCAGTGCCCCTTCCGTGAGCGGCGCTCCCTTCGTGCAGCGCCCCTTCCGTGCGAGACGCAGCGCTTCCTCCGTACGCGGGCACCCCACGCGTGCCCGTGCTCGTCCTAGCACATGTGCTCACTGATCCTGCTCCTCGCCTAGCAACCATCCCATGCTCTACGTCTAAGTCATCCAATGTTAGGGTCTCCACCTGGGTAATGGATTTGAGTGCATAGTCTACATATGCATTCAAATCCACGTATGGTTGTGTAGACATTGATTATTTGGTCTACAAAGCCCCAGTTCTCTACATCTGGCAACATGTCAGAAAACAAAGTCGATGTACCTGCTATAGGCGCCTTTAGAGGTCCAACACCTATTGTCAAAATGGACGGGACAAACTATGAACTGTGGGCTATGCAGTTCATGAGCATGATGAAGTCTACCGGTAAGAAACACATTCTTACCGAGGAGGAGCCTGGTAAGAAGAATGGAGGAAACGCCTCATGGGAGGCAGATGATGTGTATGCCAAGGTCTGGTTTGCAGGCACGTTGGTAATAGAGATCGCCAATGATATACTACATCAGCTGACTGCCAAGGCATAGTGGGATATTCTTACTGCCACTTATTCCCAAGCAAAGAACGAGACTAAGATCCTACAACTCCAGCATGATATTTTTACTATCAAGCAAAACGGACGGCCACTTCACTCGCTTTACACATCGTTGCGTGGATTGTTTGAGAAGCTTTAGAGCTTCATGCCACTCAATTTTACTCCTGAGCAACAGAAGACGTATAGGAATGCCACCATGGTTGGTGTATTCCTGGCCACCCTAGACCCTGAGTATGAGGCAGCTCGCTCTCAGATTTTGGCTAACTCTACTATTCCTCCTTTGGAGGAAGCCTTCCGAAGGCTCTGCCGAATCACTGTTTCATCTTCTACTGCCAGTCAGATGTCCTCAGCAATGGCAACCTCCCGAGGTCGGGAGGATCTTCTCAGTTTCGTGGTCGTGTTCCTAGGGGGAGAGGAGGTCACATTCGTTAGCTATGTACTTTCTGCCATCGTCCGGGATATACAGAGGATACATGCTACTCCAAGCATGGATTCCATGTCTCTGCTTGAGTGGCTGAACAGATTGAGCCCCCAGCTACTTCCTCTCTAGATCAACGCTTTGAGGATCTTGTAGCACGATTGAGGGGTATTATACCTCCTTCTGACCGTGCGACATCTCCGTCAGCCCCTGAGAGTCATTCATATGTAGCTCTGGAAATAATGATTTTTCGACAATGTTTCACCGAATAGCGAAATTATGGCCATGGTTAGTGGTACTTGTGTGTGGATCAGATGACCTTTATTTGACCTTTTCATGCATGAATGCTCTGATGAATGCTCTGACTGATTTTGTCTGCAGGCCTGAGCTTTGGGAGGATCTGGGCAGATCAGGGCATCATTTATCTTGATGACATGACTGGTTGGGGGTGATACTAACGTTAGTCTTATGTTGTCTGATTGCCTGCATCCTCGTGGCGTTCATGACCAAGGTTTTGAGAGTTTTGCTACAGTTTTTGGTGATGTACTGTTGAAGTACTAACTACATCTGCTTGCAAGTATACTTTGAGGAATACATGTTCTCCTTCCAGCCTTGACCCTATCTTGATATCTTCAGAGTCTTTGAACATGTTTCCGCTGGTAGCAATGATATCTCGACCTTGGTCCTGATCACCCACATATTTGCTAGGAGTGGGGAGGGTTTCACCCCGGGTCCCTTTTCTAAATTGATTGGTCTTGGCTTTTAGAAGAAGTGATCAGAGAAATGGGTTCTAAACATTGGGTATCCTATCATTTTGAGTGTTTTGCTAATGTTAGGGTGCTGCGCAAGATGGATGCTTCAGGTAAGAAATTATGCACTTACAAAGAGGAATTGCATGATAAACACAACCTTTGGCAGCAGGAGGTTCATGAGTTTATCGATAGGGACAAAGATCGAGGCAGAGACAGATTAGGGAGGGAAATGCATCCTCTATATACTTTCATGCTATGGCCAGCAATAGCATAGAAAGAACCTCATATATTCTCTTCTGGTGAGTGACAATCTGATTGAGGGTGATCAGGTGGTTGTTTGTGGTCTTGTGGATCATCTTCATAATGGGAACAAGCGAGAATAACCCAGGAGGTGGTGTTGCCTGGGCACTGATGTTACCTATTTATTGTCGAACCAGAGAAATTATTTCAGCAGGAGGTTTAAGCTGCATGAGGTTCTGACTACGATGCTGGAGCAAAATGCTAACGGGTCCCCGGATTGTGAATGATCTCTGTTTTGAGCATTCTGGGATGTTCTTCAAGGTGATATCATGTAGCTACTCTATGAATTCAGTGAGGGAATTTATGGGTTTGAAAGGATTACCAAGGATCTTCTCTTTCTTCAGCCCTAAAAGATCACAGGTGGACTTTCATCCTCTGGCCTTCTTGAATGATGTTTACCTTTCTGTTGCAAAGGTGCTTGGGAACAGTCCGGCTAATGGTAGATGATATTATCTCACTGATACCAATGGCTTACATTCCAAACAGACAGATAGTGGACAAATTTGTGACGGCTACATAGATTTTGGCAAACTGGAAATGTTAGTGCGCGAAACGCATCCTGTGGTAAGTGCATTTTTCTAAGGCATATGACGACTGTAGACTGGAGATTTCTTTGGTATCGTTGGTGAAAAGATGGTCACACTTTTTTTGAGCCCAAGGTTTCTTAATTTGTGGATAACATGGATGAAGCATTATGTCTTAACTGCCTAGTACTCAGCTTTGGTCAACAGGCACCCAGTGGATGTTTCTTCTACTCACAACGAGATGTCTGGCAGGGATGCCCCAATTCTTGTTTTACTTGTTGCAGATGCTGTGGCGGTCATGGGCGGTCTAGCAGTGCATTGGGCAACTAGTTCTGGATTTCTTCTAAATAATATATCAGTGGCATTGCTATAGTATGTTGACGATATTATTTTTTCGATCGAGGGTGGATTGATGGAGCCCAAGGCATGTGCATCGTGTTGTATATTTTCAAGGAGTTCTATTCGTACATAATGAACACTTTTGCATCTTTCTTTATCGTTGGGAAAAACGAAAGAGATGTTTTATTCCTTGGCCCTAGGCTCTCTTATATAGGGAGAGGCCTATGGGCAAATTACAGAATGTATACGAGAGAACAAAGAAATATAAAGAAAGAGTACAAAAGTATATAACATATCACGACACTCCCCCTCAAGATGGAGCATAGATATCTATCATGCTCAGCTTGGATGAACACTTCTGGAAGGGGCCTCTAAGGAGAGCTTTGGTGAAGATATCCGCCATTTGATCCCCTGAGCTGACATGAGCTGTAGAGATGAAGCCCTTCTAAACCATGTCACGTATAAAATGATAGTTAACCTCAATATGATTTGTCCTTTCATGAAATGCAGGATTGTTAGCAATGAATAGTGCAGCCTGATTGTCACATTCTAGCGACATTGGAAGAGGAACATCTATATATAGATCTGTTAGGACTGCTCAAACCCACGTCATTTCTGTACATGCCTGTGTCGTTGCTTGATATTCCTGGATCTAGAAACAACAGTTTGTTTCTTGCTTTTCCATGAGACGAGAGAGTTGCCAACAAATATAGCAAACCCTGATGTGGATTTCTGTCCTTAGGGCATCCTGCATAGTCTGCATCTGCACATGTTGATATAGTCATAGAGTTACCCCTTTCAAATAGTAGTCCTACACCCGGAGATGATTATAGATACCTTAGTATCATTTGTAGCATCCATATGGACTTGATGAGGTTGTTCCATGAATTGTTTCACCCGACTGACTGCAAATAAAATATTGGGTCTAGTAATGGTAACATAAAGAAGCTTTCCAACTAGCTCCATGTATATTCTCATGTCCACCTCGTCAGTATCATTATCATAGAGCTTCATGCTTGGATCCATGGGTGTAGTCACAGGTCGACATTCAAGCATTCCCGTATCACTCAACAAGTCAGTGATGTACTTTCTCTGAATCATCATAAACCCCTTTTTATTTCTGGTAAATTCTAATCCCAGAAAGTATCTTAGGGCTCCTAGATCCTTGATAACAAATTCACGACCTAGAAATTCTTTTGCCCTCTTTATTCCTTGCTCATCATCTCCTGTAATGAGTATATCATCAACATACACCATAATAGCAGTCATACCTCTGGAGGTCTTCTGTGTAAAAAGAGAATGATCTTCATTTGACCGTTGGAATCCTTGTTTTGCAAATAAGTCTGAGAGCTTCTGGAACCATGCTCTATGACTTTGCTTAAGGTCATAGACTGCCCTATGAAGTTTATACACCTGTGAGCACTCCCCCTCAACAGCAAACCCCGACAGTTGTTGCATGTAGACTTCCTCTTGAAGATTACCATACAGAAAAGCATTATTGACATCCAACTGAAACAGAGGCCAATCTCACATTACAACAACTGATAAGAGAATACATAAGGTAGAATGGCGAGCAACAGGAGAAAACGTGTCAAGATAGTCCACCATGTATGTTTGTGTAAACCCTCAGGCAACAAATCGAGCTTTGTACCTATCAATGGTAGCATCTGCATTCTGATTTACCGTGAAAACCCATTTAGAACTAACTAAAGATGCCCCAGGAGGGGCGGGACCAAGAGTCCGGGCACCTCTCGACCGAAGAGCAGCCATCTCGTCTTCCACAGCTAATTACCACCGACCATCCTGCAATGCCTCCTGATAGTTTTGTGGGATGGCAACGACATATAATGCACCTGCAAACTTCCGAAAATCACCAATCAGATGATCAAAGGAGACCACAGAGGCAATAGGGTATGTAGCATAGCTGCGTTTCTGTTTCCGAAGTGCAATGGGTACATCTAACTCGGGTAGATCATCACCTGTCTCTGGTACAGTTCCCTGCTCTGGTAGACCATCAGACCCATCGTTAGAAAAAATGTACTCAAAACATACCTCACGAGTGCTAGATGATGGGCGGTGACCATGAGTAGGAGTAGGCCGTCGGGTGTAATAATGAGGCAGGGGTGAAACCGGAACTATAGTAGGTGGTGGATGTGATGGTAATGGTGGTGGTGGTGGAGGAGGAGGTGATGATGTTGATGATGAGGGTGGTGATTGTGGTGACTTTGGTGACGTTGGTGGTGGAGATACTGGTGATGATGGCATATATATTTCATCATCAAAGTCTGAGGAGGCCAGACGATCACCTTTAGGGGAAAAATACATCACTGACTCAAAGAATGTGACATCAGCACTGACATAATACTTCCTGCGTAGTGGATCATAACACTTGTACCCTTTTTGTGTTCTAGAGTACCCTACAAAGACACACTTGACAGCCCTAGGAGAGAGCTTATCAATACTTGGAGACAACTGGTGGTCAAATGCGACTAAGCCTAACACACGAGGGGTAAGTGAGAATAATTCTTTCTCGGAAAAGGAAAGAGAGAAGGGAATTTTCTCACCTAAAACTGACAAGGGCATGTGATTAATAAGATAGCACGTCGTAAGAATGGCATCACCCCAGAATGAGTGTGGAGCACGACTCTGAATGAGAAGGGTTCGTGTAAAATCAAGTAGATGACGATGTTTCCTTTCTGTATCCACATATTGGGAAGTATAGGCACATGATGTTTGATGAATAATACTTTTGGATGAAAAATAATTGGCAAGCGAATGAGTACAGAATTCCAAAGCATTATCAGTTGTCACAAATTTCACAGATGATGAAAACACATTTCGTACTTCAGTGAGAAAAGTTGCAATAACGTATCCAGCTTTAGATTTATTCTGTAATAAAAATACTCAAGACAGATGAGAGAAATCATCTATTGTACAACAACAACAAAGCCTTTTCCCACAATTAAGTAGGGTCGGCTACATGGATTCTTCGCCTCCATTCAGATCTATCTTGGGTCAATCTCGGACTTATATTCAAAAAACTAAGATCCCTTTGTATAGTCTCTTTCCAACACTTCTTGGGCCGTCCTCGCCCTCTCTTAGCCGGCTCAACATCCCAACACTCGCATCTCCTAACCGGTGCATCAGTTGACCTTCTTTGCAAATGACCAAACCATCTTAAGCGGTTTTCTCGCATCTTATCCTCGATCGGAGCTACACCAAATTTCTTTCTGATTGCATCATTCTGAATCCGATCTTTACGTGTATGTCCACACATCCATCTTAGTATTTTCATTTCTGCTACAGCCATTCTCTGCACATGTCTATGGTTCACAGGCCAACATTCAGAACCATAAAGCATAGCAGGTCTCACGGCTGCTTTGTAAAACTTTCCTTTATTTTTTAAAGGAATTTTCTTATCACAAAGAACATCGGAGGCTCCTCTCCACTTTAGCCAGCCTGCATTTATTCTATTAGTAACATCTCCATCAATTTCCCCATCATGTTGCAAAATAGATCCCAGATATCTAAAAGAATCTCTCTTTTGAATGTTATTGTCACCAATCTTCACATCGATTCCTTCACCATTGCTTCCATCAAAGGTGCATTCCATATAATCCGTCTTAGCCCTACTTATACGAAAACCTTTAATCTCCAATGCATGTCTGCAAACCTCAAGCTTCTCATTTACTCCATCTAGAGTCTCGTCAATCAACACAATATCATCAGCAAATAACATGCAACAAGGTAACTCATCCTGAATGTGACTTGTCAACTCGTCCATAATCAAAGTAAAAAGAAATGGACTCAAAGCTGAACCTTGATGTAAACCAGTGTTGATATCAAAATAGTCAGTCTTCCCCGTCGGAGTCCTTACACAAGATAAAGCCCTATCAGACATATCCTTTATGAGATTAATGCATAGGACAGGTACTTGTCTCTTCTCCAAAACTCTCCACAGTATCTCTCGTGGGACGGAATCATAAGCCTTCTCCAAATCAATAAAGATCATATGGAGATTCTTCCTTTTAGCTCTATAAATCTCCATTGTTCTCAGCAAATGGATGGCTTCAATAGTTGAGCGACCTGGCATGAATCCGAATTGGTTTTCTTTTATTTGGGAAACTTGTCTCAACCTTCTTTCGATCACACGTTCCCAAATTTTCATAGTATGACTCATCAGCTTGACACCTATGTAATTTGAACAATTTTGAATGTCTCCTTTGTTCTTATAAAGAGGCACCACGATACTCCTCCTCCAATCTTCAGGCATTTTCTTGCTTTGCCAAATAACATTGAATAGATTCGTAAGCCAAGTCAAACCACGCTCACCTAAAACTTTCCATACTTCTACAGGGATGTCATCCGATCCAACACCTTTCCCAGGTCTCATAACCTTCAAAGCCTCCTCTACTTCTTTTCTTTGTATTCGTCTATAGCATGCACGATTCAAGTAACTTTCACTACTAGCTAGATCACCCAAAGTGATCTCTCTATTTCCTTCTCCAATGAAAAGTTTATGGAAGTATTGCTCCCATCTAGTCTCTATATCCTTCTGAGTAACAAGCACGCGACCTTCCTCGTCCTTAATGCATCTCACTTGAGAAAGGTCTTTGGTCTTTCTTTCTCTTGCTTTGGCCAACCTGAATATATCCTTCTGACCCTCCTTAGAGTTGAGATTTTTATACAAAACCTCATAAGCTTTTGACTTAGCTTCGCTTACAGCCTTCTTTGCTTCCTTCTTTGCTATTTTATAGTCTGTGACAGTTTCCTCTGTTCTATCCTTAGACATAGCTTTAAAGCAAGCTCTTTTAATTTTTAGCTTCTTTTGCACCCCTTCACTCCACCACCAAGCCTCCTTTTGACTCGGAGCTCCTCCTTTTGACTCGCCTAGCATCTCTTTGGCTACCTTTCGGATACAAGACGCTACTGCCTCCCACATCTCGTTTGCACTACCGCTACAATACCAAGATAAGTCTTCTAAAACCTTCTCCCTGAAGCTTGCTTGCTTCAGCGGAAGATTCCACCACCTAGTTCTAGTGATCTTAGGAACCTTCCTTTTCTTTACCAGCCCTTTTATTTGTAAATCCAAGACTAACAAGCGATGTTGGGTTGTCAAACTCTCTCCAGGGATTACTTTGCAATCTTTGCAACACAACCGATCTCTTCTCCTCAACGCAAAGTAATCGATCTGTGTTCTAGTTGAGCCACTCTTATAAGTAATTAAATACTCATCCCTCTTCTTGAAAAGAGTGTTTGCTATGAAAAGATCATATCTAGAGAAATCATCTAATGTAACAAAATAAAACATGTGTCCCTGATGATCTGGAACACGATTGGGACCCCAAATATTTATATGGAATAACTCAAAAATGGAGCTATGCTCCAACCCTGATGACTGGGAAGAGACGGCCTATGATTTTTCCCAACTAACAAGCATCACGTTGAAAGGACGAATGAGGAGAAATTTGAGGCAGGACACGACATATTTTCTAGAGTAGGAGGTGACCAATGTGCATGTGCCACGTAAAGGAGGAGACAGATCCAACAGAAAGAGAGGAGATGCCAGCATATGGAGTTTTGATCAAGCGATTGGGACCACCATGCTCACGGCCACAATCAATCACCTTGCTCGTAAGAATGACCTAAAATACAAGTGAAGATGGGTCAAAAATAGCTCGACAATGTAAATCCTTCATAATATGACGGATTAATAGTAAGTTCATAGAAAAGTTAGTTGTGTGCAGCACATTTTGTAAATGCATAGAGGGTGTCAAACTAATCTCCCCATGTCCTGTAATTGGGGATTGAGTCCCATATGCAATAATCATTGTGCGTCCTGGAGGAACATGTCGGTATAATGTAAGTTGATCCCTGTCTCCACATAAGTGATGTGTGGAACCAGAATCCATAATCCATTCGACTATATCGAAGCCACAACTACTAGCAAGCGTATGAGTACTACTTGAACTGCTGGAGGAGACTAAGGAAGCCACATCAGAGTGACTCCCAGGTGTTGAGGAAGACATGGCAGGACTGGTGGGAGGTATGATGTCCCGCAATCGTGCTACAAGATCATCAAACCGTCGATCCAAGAGGATGTCGTTGGAGGTTCAATCTGCTCAGCCACACGTGCAGATGCAGGAAATCCATGCTTAGAGTAGCATGTATCTTCGGTATGTCCAGAACGATGGCAGAAAGTGCAGGGCTGACGAACACTTGCAGGGCTGACGAACGCGACCTTCTCTTCCACGAGGCCCTCGTCCACGAAACTGAGAAGAGTCTCCTCGACCTCGAGAGGCAGCCATCGCTGAAGAGGTCTGGCTAGCAGTGGAAGATGGAACAATGATCCGACTAAGTCGATGGAAGGCTTCCTCCATTGGAGGAATGGTTGAGTCAACCAAAATCTGGGAACAAGCCTCCTCATACTCAGGATCAAGGGCTGCCAGGAACACTCCAACCAAGGTGGCATTCCGATAGATCTTCTGCTGCTCAGGAGTGGATGTCAGAGGCATGAAGCTATAGAGCTTCTCAAGCAAGCCACGCAAGGATGTATATAGCGAGTGAAGAGGACGTCCATTCTACTTGATCGTAAATATATCATGCTGGAGTTGTAGAATCTTCGTCTCATTCTTCGTCTGTGAATAAGTGGCAGCAAGAATATCCTACATCGCCTAGGTTGTGGGCTGATGAAGTATATCATTGGCGATCTCCAATGCCAATGTTCCTGAGAGCAAACTTTGGCATGAGCATCATCCGCCTCCCATGAGGCATTGACTCAAGTCTTGTCGGTCGGTTCTTCCTTGATAAGAATGTGTTTCTTACCGGTAGACTTCATCATACTCATGAACTGTATAGCCCACAGTTCATAGTTTGACCCATCCATCTTGACTATAAGCGTAGGACCTCTGATTATGCCTATGGAGGGAATCTCGACCTTGCTTTCTGACATGACGGCTCGAGAAGACTAGGAATAAAGACTAGGCGCGGGCTTGTCTACACTGACAGAGAGAGATATGGTTGCATGTATAGACTCATGCAACCAATCTCATCAAAAGCGAAGGACATCGACCCACTAGGGTTCCGATGAGCAGTGACAAGGTTCCTAGGCGGCAGCTAAGGAGGCCTGCAGGGGCCTAAGCGGCAGCCAAGGGGGTACGCAGGGGCTAAGGCGACGGCAAGAAGGCTTGCTAGGGCCTAAGAGGCAGCCAAGGGGGCCTGCAGGTGCTTATGCGGTGGTGCAGGAGCCTAAGCAGGGGCCTGGACGGAGGTTGGTCGTTGTGTGGGAGCCAGGCGAGGGTCGGCAAGACCCAGGCGGGGGCCTAGCAAGGCTGGCGGAACCTGAGACGGGGGCCTGGAGGGGCCCAGGCAGGGGCTATGACAAGCCCAGGCGGGAGGTGCACGGCAGAGGCAAGAGGGAAGGGGAGGGGGTGGGAGGGGCTAGGGATTAGGGTTAGGGTTTCGGAGCTCCGGTCTAGGACCGCCGCTTTTATACGATGTTGGGAAAAACGAAAGAGATGTTGTATTCCTTGGCCCTAGGCTCTCTTATATAAGGAAAGACCTATAGGCAAATTACATAAAGTAAACGGGAGAACAGAAAAATATAAAGAAAGAGTACAAAAATATATAACTTATCACGACATTTATAAATGGGAGTTTGTCCGATACTCTCTAGGCTTTATGTTATATTGTACAGTTGCTTGTTCAAAATTTTGATATGATAAAGTGGATTTTCTGGACTGCTTCTGATGATTGTATGCTTTAGCTTCTGATCGAGACATGCTAGTGTCTGTGGCAAGGTCTAACAGGACGAGCATTGGGTTGGGCAGGCCCGGCCTAGCCCGAGGTCCAACCCGCATAGCCCGGACCAGCCCAAGCCCAATCATAACCAGGGCTGGGCTTGGGTCTCGTTTGCAGGGTCGTTTGTATTTTGGACCGGGCTCGGGCTCAGATCGGCCTAACCTGATAGGCCCACTGGCCTGATTCGAACAAAATCCCAGTAGCTTGTCTTTGGGCTATTTGGTTGGCCCCAAATGGGGTTATCTTCTCTGCGGAGAGGTTTTATGTTTAGAAAGGTTTTCCCCATGCGAGGACTCCTTAGTCCCGAGCCTCCCGACTCTTGTTATTATTTTGTTAGATTGAGTTTGGAATTGGCACACTCTGGGTGCATACCTTTCTGCATTAGGAAAAACTTTAGTAGGAAATTCAAAAAAATGAGGTGAAACTACATATTTGGGGGAGCTGCAATGCCCTTTTGGAACACAAGTTTCAAAGCCTTTGTAATTGTATGCGACAGGAGAAACATCTTATGTAAATTGAACTGAAAACTCCGTATGAGACAATTTTCCAAAGGAGTGGGGTACTAGCGCAATCCAAATTTGAATTAGGTTACGATCCAGTAGGTTTTTAAGATGTGTTTTAATTACATTATCAGGACAGTTTATTTTTCTTTTACAGACTTTAGTTAGCTAGGATAATTAGTTTAAAGTTTGCTTTTTAAAAATTATTTGGGATTTTGTGTAAGCTTGTAAAAAGGTCTAACTAATGTAAAAGTAACTGATTTGGAATTTGACTCGTCCATCTTTTGTTCCATCCTTTCTTGTGGGATCCAGTCATTTCGTCTCTGCTATTCTCTAAACTTGCAAAGGTTTTCGTGATTTTTATCCTTTTTGGATATCCTATTCATCATTCCACTCATGCAATGAAAAGGCATGACTCGAGGTGCAAATGCGGTCGAGGCACGGATGAGGTATTCCACCTCAAGGCGGGCACCTCCGAGGTTTTTGACGAGGCATGCGCCTTGCTAGGCCGAGACATAGATGAGGTAGAGAAAGGTGGGCAAGGCGTATACCTTCCTTGCAAAGACACTTATGTGCCCCTACAGGCACCTCATATGCTTGCCTGCACCCTTTCTCCTCCAAAATCCGATTTCCTGAACCCTAATAATAACAAGACTCCGCATTTGTCAGTCCTTGCCCTGCTAAATCTAGAAACAGCTCACGACATTGTTGATCGCCACCTTCTCCTTCGTCAGATTTAACCTGGAGGTTGCAAGCTCTCATAGTCTCCCTTAATTCACCTCACCGCATGTCCCTTCTGTTGTAATAAGCTTGTAGCATGCATGTTTTTAGTTTATTTTAGACAGTTCATGTTTGCTGCAATTGCAACAACTTCATGGGAATTTATTAGGTTTGTGTTATGCCCTCTCGGTTTCCTTTTATATTTGATAAACATGATTGTATTTCTTCATATATTTAGCATAAAAGACAACACATTATTATGAATTCATCCTTTTTTATGCTTCTTCGGCATTATAAAATTTTATCTATTTATATGCATTTTCTATTTTGCCTTTTTTATGCTTCAGATTCTAGATATGCCAATGGAAAATAACATCGCAACAGAAATGTATTATAAGTTTTCCTCGGTATTAATATAATATTTTTTATTAAACTGTATATTTTAAGGAAATAATGAGGCTAATGCCTCGCCTTGATTTCAGAGAACCGCCTCATTCTGCTTTTCATTATTTAAAACCTTGATTCCACCACAACATGGAATTTTGTCCGTACCTTTTAAATTTTGATCACCAAAATGGACCTTAAGGGCCCATTCGGTTCAGGAATAAGCATGAATAAGGATGGGGAATAAGGAGAATAAGGGTCTATTCTTTGTTCGGCTGGAGGATAGGAATAAGGAGAATAAGGTGAAATAAAGGTAGGTAAGATGGGATAAAGATAGGAATAAGAGTGAAATAAGATGAAATAATGGGGAATAGTCGTACCACTGGGGACCGTGTCGGGAGGAGAATTGGCCCCTTATTCTAGGGCTTATTCTCCAACCAAACAGGGCCTAAAAAAATTTAATGATAAGAGAGTACTTCCAATGAGGAGGGCTGCAGGGGATGAATATGTTAAAGAGCCCACTTTCATTGATTTGTCAGTGTTTTTCTTTAGATATTATTATTCATACTGAATACAAGAACCTTGTTGTATATTGATAGAGTTTTCTCAGAGAAACACTTGAAACTGATGATACAACTCATTTGTTGCAGACATTACAAAGTTGAAGAAAACTGTCCATATCAAACTTCGAAGAATGTCCATAGAATTTTAATATATAGATGTGTTGTGCAGACTGCACCATATTCCAGTTTCCGCCATCCTTTGCGTGCATGTGGTCGGACATCCTGCATTTGCTCGTCAGAGCCGAAAAGCTTGAATTTCTTGACACTCATTCTTCAAAATGAAATGTATGTTTTGGTGTATATTGATATCTTCTCCTCGTACTATTTCTTTGATATAATCAAGTTACTGGACCATTTCAGGGCCTAATATGAGTTCTTAAATGGGTACTGGCATTAAGTGCGTGTGTTTGTGGATCTCTGCATCGTGTTCATGTGTTTAATCAGCTGTAGGTATTAAGAAAATATGCCATACGAGTTGTAAAGTTCTCGTTAATCTGAACGAGGTTCTAAATGGCAGCAATAGCGGCCTGTCAGCTGGCCAACAGGCTTCTTACTGAAAATATACAGTGCCCATGTTGATTTCATGGCACCTTTTCCATTCACCAGAAAAGAGAGCTTGCTTACACGATAGGACATGCAATGGAATACTTCTAAAGCAAAACGATCTCATACCTCAGCTCGGAAGAGAAGGTTGTCAGCTTAGTGAGACCTGGAGGCAATTTCTCCTGGATGAAGCAGAAAGCAATTGCCCGTATTGGCGTTTACACATCTGCAGCTGGTCCTTCGCAACCTTTGCGTTCATGACATTACAGCTCGTCGAGGTAGATTACGAATAAATCCCAGCATAAGGTGGTAGCGCTGGCTAATTTTTTCCCTTGAACATAGCAAAATGTTCCTGCAACTTCACCTGGCTTGATGCAGAACCAATAATATACAAGAAGATGACCATCATCTCCATCATGCACATGTTGGCAGTCCCTTGCATACCACATCTGAGTGACCGACATATCCTTCAACTGGTTGAACTTGTCAGAGGACATGCCAAACATGTTCCAAGGTTGCCGTCGGTCCTTGAGTTGCCTTGGTTACATATATGTAATCATCCAACTTGCATGAGAGCAAGGGCGACACCAACATGCCTCGCATAATCATGCCAACATCTTCATGCTGCATGATGATAGATATATTCTGTAGTCACATATGTGAGCAATGCCATAATACAATCATATTCATAAACCCGAGTGAGGAAAAAAATCCTGAAACGAATATAAAGAAAGAGGACGGAAATCAGTACTCTGACAATAATTGATGCATATGTTGATAGACAGGCAAATCTATACAGACAGACATATCCAGGCCAGAGAAAGTTAAGCAGATCCTCAACACACAACCAGGTAGAAAACCTTGTGTGCTTCTCCACAGAAGGTCAATGTGAGGTACTCATTCAACTCGCGAGTATAAAGCCCTGTTGAATCAGGACTGCGTACTCGGATCTCATGAACTCGTCGGGATCTAGTGGTGCGCCCAACAGCACCCACAACTAGCATTCACAGCTAAAATTCAAATCAGTGAAAGCAGGAGAAACAAGAATGTTGTATTGATATACAAAACATTCATAATTGTGTCCCAATATATATGTAAACAACAAAAGATTACAGCTTCCAGGTCATGTGTGGAAGGTAATATATACATACAATCTAAAAAAAGGAACAAAAATACAGACACTGTTGAACTCCTGTAGATTCATATCCTCACTATCTATTCTTTTTTATATGACTATCAACCATAGATTTGTAAGTACCATTCCATAATCCTCTCACATTTATGTAACTTAACTTGAGGGCAAGATGGTTATGTCTAGTATTGCTGAAGTTGGCATTCAATATTCAGTCAGAGGAGACATTAAATAAAAAATAAACTTTATCTGGGGGACTATATGTGAATATTCAATTTGTACTTTTTATTGTTTTGAACATAAAAATGGAACGTTTTCTTTTGTCATACATATATTTTCATTAATTAGCATACAAAAACTGACAATTGTATTGCAATCATATATTGCATATATTGTTTGCTCGACATTGAAAAAAATCTGAAAAATAAAAATGTCTTTTCATTAGCTGGTCAGTCCGTTAACTAGTCGCACCAAATAGTTATCGTATATAATTATTCTATTCAGTCATCCCACTAAATAGCATGGCTAGTGGACTAATCGACATAGTGACTACTACAACATTGACTATATATTAATAAGATTTAATTTTTGTCAAGATATTAGTTAATGATATTATTATACCATTGATCTTCTAAAGAAGATCCAAACGTTGGGTACCAACCTATTTCTACACCCATTGAAGTGGATCATAACCTAAGGCCCTGTTTGGTTGGAGAATAGGCTCTGGAATAAGAGGCCAATTCTCTTCCTGACACGGTTCCCAATGATGCGACTATTCCCCATTATTCTATCTTATTTCACTCTTATTCCTATCCTTATCCCACCTTACCTACCTTTATTTCACCTTATTCTCCTTATTCCTATCCTCCAATCAAATAAAGAATAGACCATTATTCTCCTTATTCCCCATCATTATTCCTGCTTATTCCCGAACCGAACGCACCCTAAGTGTTCGTTCGGTTGGGGGTTACCCCTCACTTTGAGGGGACTATCCCTCAAAAACTCATATCTCTACCCCTTTAGTAGGGTCCACTCTCTCTCCATCAAAAAAATATACGTATCATATCATCTAAAAATCATAAAATACTCAACTTCTACTTACTATTCCAAACTTCAATACAATCACAACTACCGACTTTTTCAAATTTCAATACAATCATATCACAATAACTATTCACTTTTTCAAGTTTCAAGACAATCACATCACACAAACCCTCTCAAATGTAAACCCATCAACCAAACACCAAAATACAAAAACGAATTACCTTCCCCCGTATAACACATGAACCAAATGCACAAGTGTCAAAGATTGTAGTGTTCTTGATGAGGAGTCTAAGGCGAGGTATCAATGGTCTGTATGTAAGCTTAACTATCTCACCATGACTAGATTAGATATTAGTTATGTTATAAATGTTCACCTGCTGGAGTTTGTATTCACGCATACATTTTTACCAAGGACCTGCCTATGACAAACTTTATAAATAAGCACGGGTATCGGGTGCTTGTAGGCAAAAATAGTAGAGCCTTCTCTCACTTTAAGTAGGATCGGCTACATGGGCTTGTTCAAATCCATGTTGAAAGATCCGATTATTTTTTACGTTGGTTATCGACTACCTAACACAACTCTCACAAAGGGGGATTTGGACCCTCGATCTTTTGACTGGTAGGCATAACGCACTATCACCCGACCATTGGCTCCTAGGTATATAACTTAAATAGGTAGTGCTTGGATAGTTGGATATGATTTTAGGACTTTAACCTTTTTAAATTGGGCTAAGCCAGCACGTTATTATATTGACTTGGACTTAAGTATTAAATTATTATTTTGAACCAGAATCAACCTAATTGAACCTAAAATAGCATGCCCCTATCACTCTCTGTCTGCACTCACATGTATTAGAAGAATCATATGCAATCCATTTTCTCTCTGTGCATAACCTCATCTTAACGGCGCATATAGAAAAGAGATGCCCATGAGACTAGATGGATTCCATCCCTTCTCTCTCCACGTGGGCCCCACTTTATTTTTAAAAAAAATTAAATAAATCAATTCCCCATCATTAATTCCATCAAAAAATGATATATTATATCATCATATCATATACAAATTATACACTATTCCACTTTTACTCACTTTTTCAAACTTCAATACAATCACATCACAATAACTACTCACTTTTTCAAACTTCAATACAATCATATTACAACAAATCAACTTCTAACTCACCCTCAGTTTAACCCTCTATCCAAACACCAAAATCCAAAAACGAGTTACCCTCTACTAGTTTAACCCGCCTTAACCCGGCACTCTAAGGTGTCGTTCGGTTAGGGGAGTAAACCCCCCTTTTGGGGTTTATCTAGGGATGTCAGCGGGTCGGGTTTGGGACGGGTATTACTATTCCCAAACCCATACCCATTTATAACATCACTACCCATACCCGCCCATTTATTAAACGGGTAATTTCTAGCGGGTACCAATATACCCGTCGGATACCCGTGTACCCAATGGGTACCCCATATCTTTGACAAGGTAAATCTTAAGTTGTTTGTAAATGTATACAAGATTTTCACAGATAGACGAAATAGAGTGAGATTATGTACTATGGTGATTCATAAAAATATGCAACTTATAGAGAATATTAAATGTTTATATATGTTTGTTTAGCTCTTTTGTATTGATAGTTTTTATTTATTGAAGATGCAAAAAAGTTAGTTAAATAAGAAAAATGGATGGAGAGGAGAAAATTGAGTTCGATATTTATACATGTAGATCGATACATATTAGATATGAAATGGATTTGAGTCTAGTTTGATTAAAATGCAACGCACGCACGCACGCACACACACAGATATATATATATATATATATATATATATTATTCGGGTTTGGGGCGGGTTCGGGTTCAGGTACCCACAAGGCAATCCCATACCCGCATGGGTAGTCAATTCAAAACCCAAACCCGTCCAAAAGTAAATGGGGACGGGTTTCGGATCCTTAAATGGGGCGGGTTCGGCCCCCCTTACCCCATTCTTTCTCTTTCCAAGCGGGTCCCACATTTTCTATTTTTTAATATATTAAATAAATTAATTTTATTCCATCTATTCCAATAAAAAATAATATATTATACCATCATATCATCTAAAAAATATAAACTAATCCACTTCTACTCCTTTTTTCAAACTCCAATACAGTCACATCACAATAACTACTCACTTTTTCAAACTTCAATACAATCATATCACAATAAACTCACTTCTAACCCACCCCCAGTTTAACCCTCGATCTAAACACCAAAACTCAAAAATGGGTTACCTGCAACCAATTTAACCCACCTAAACCCACTATCCAAACACACCCTAATTATTATTTTATCGTCAAGATGTGATGATTTCAAATGCTTATCTATTTGTTTCAGAACTGAAAGGAGATCATCAGATGGGAACCTTGACTGATCTCCTGCGACAAACACAAAAAAAAACCCATCCACCTCAATCATGCTACATCCAGGCACCTTTCTCACATATTTCGTCTCCATTCTCTTCCTCACGCCTGCCATCTCTTGCCATTTATGCTTGGTGGCATACATGTTCGACAGTATCACACGTGCACCACCATCAGCAATCCCCAGTTGTTCAAAACTCTCAACAGTTTCCCATCCCAGTTCTATATTACCATCAACCCTACAAGCATTTAGCAAGGTGCCTAAAATATATGAATCAGGTCTCATAGGCATTCCCTTCAAAATCTCTTCGCTTCATCAAGTAATCCCAACTGACTGAACAGATCAACATTCATCCATAGTGTTCCACCCCTGGCTGGATACCACACAACCGGTTCATACTATCAAAAAGTTTCTTCCCTTCTATCCACTAACCTGATCCGGCTACATGCACTAAGAACACATATAAACGTGACCTCATTGGGGCTAAATGTCAATTTCGGTCACCATTTCGGTGTCGACCAAAACAGAATTTCGGTGGAAATTTCGGTCACTTTTTGTACTAGGATACTCATATTTCGGTCATTTCGGTCGAATTTCGAATTCAACTAGATATTGATATTCGACAGAAATTCGTCAGAATTTCGCTGAAATTCGAGACCATATGTAACGTACACAGTAAAACAACTCTAGATCCTTCTACCCGTGATTCGATAAATCAGATATCAATGATGTGAAAGCATAGACATCCTTCAAAGGCATCTCATCGAATATCTTATGTACACCCGCACTTGGAGTACATGTCTATCAGCGCGGTCTCAAGTATCCTATCGAGTGGCATCTCATTCTTCTTAGCATAAGCATGGATCCACCTTCCTTGATCCAAGGAACCCAAGTAGGCATAAGCCGTCAAAGCATCTACAACTATAAGCCCAGCATGATTACGGTGAACACCCGCAACTTGCATCTCCTTGAACATATCTGGTATAAAATATGAAGAATGCGGAAGCGATTGATAAACAGAGCATAAACAAGAAAGATAGAACATGGGACACCATGATTTTTTGTGGAACCCTACTCCGTGAGGAGCGGGATGAAATCACGAGAGAAGCCCTCAAAGGGGCATGCTATGCATTGCTTTTTTCTCAATGAGTACAGGAGATCCGGGGCTCCTTATATAGCCTCTCCAGAGCCTCCAAATCCCACCACTAGACGATGTGGGACTAAACATATGGATGGGATAAATGGATCATCTCCAGGATCCATTTACCCTGTTACAATTCACAGGGCGCACAACCAAATACTCTAACAATATCCAGCGCCTCTTTGAACATCCCAAAGCGAACATAGCCATTGATCATCACACTCCACGACACAGCATTCGTCTGGGGCATACTATCAAATAAGCGACGTGCAATGTCCATATCCCCATTCTTCATGTACCCGCTGATCATACAAGTCCACGAACCGGTATCCCTCTGAGGAATTCTATCGAACACCTTACGTGCATTCCCGACGGCACCACAATTCACATACATATCGATCAACCCATTCCGGACAAACTCGTACTCTTCCCAACCGAGCCTGACGATCTGGGGGTGCAACATATGGCCTTCTGCTTCCATGAGCGGGAGGTCGACGCATGCGGCGAGGACGAAGGAGAAGGTGTAATTGTTGGGCAGGAACCCCTCGGAGACCAACGGCTTTTATTAGAAGGATTGGGGAAATGGCGGGAGTGGTTTTCAACGACAAGGCACTTGAAAGGCACTGTTTCTTATCAAATGTTGCAAAAATTTGTTTGGCATATACGGAAGAGGAGGATTGTAGTAGAGGTGTTGTAAGCTCATTAAAAGATTTTTTGTGATTTAAATTCCAAAATTCAACCTTATAGATTTAATCTTAGATTAATGTTCTATATATCTTTCAAATTTAGTTTAATTTCGAGATTATTTGCTATTTTATTTTAATGGTTGAAGATTCGGGTCTTTTTTAAATGGAGTTTAAGTTGCCTAGATTTTGACCGAATGTTTGACCATTAAGATAAAATAGCAAATAATCTCGGAATTAAGCGAAATTTGGGGGATATATAGAACATTAATCTAAATATCAATATATAAGGTTGGATTTTGGAATTTAAATTACAAAAAAATTAAAAGAGATTACACCACCTCTGCTGCAATCCCCTCTACAGCAAAGGATCCTCTTTCCACATACAGTGCTTTTATTGCATACAGTGCTTTTATATTTGTGGATATGTGTATATCATATGTTTCGCCGATGGCATCCTAAAATCGAGAGGCAATAATAATACATACGTACATACAAGACGTATTCAGATCAAAGAAACAATGAATGTTGACGACCCGGTTTGACGGCATAAGAAGTCGTACCATCTTATTGGTGGTATAGAAATCATTTTATTACTTAATGACACAATTCTCAACATGACATCATTCAAATGTTTAGATACAATGTCCTTACAATGTAGGAAATGCTCTTATAACATGATTCTTTTGATCATGTCCAAGATTTGAAGTGGGATGTAGATAGAGTCTTCATTTTCAGATTCCCGTATTACATAATAAAAGAAATAGAGACTCTTACGATCTCCATCTTGATAGTCATTTGATGGAGACTGTAGGATTCTTTGTTTTTCGGATGAGCATAACTGATAAAAACTCTAAATATTATATATATAGAGAGAGAGGGCTTATCCAATGCGCACAGAGCTCATTAGCATTTCAATGAGCACTCATTCTGGGCCATACACGTGTATTAACAATAACTATATTTCTAATTATAGGCTACGACATATTTAAAAAAATCCTATATTTCCTATTATACAACGTCCTTAAAAATTGGAAGACGATTTTGGAAAGAAGCAATTCAACTAAATGATTCCACGCGGATCCAAACGCTATGATAGTAATAAATATTATTCGGTCAAGTATATGCTTATTGTGAGATCAGTAATATCAAGACAATGATCAGTAATTTACATCCAAATAGTTACATTGTACAGAATTTAGTAATATGTATAAAATGGTCAAGTAAATGTGTATTGTGAGATCAGTAATAATATAACAAATGGTTAGTAATACCATTGTCGATGTAATGTGCATTGCATTAACAAATAGTTACTTTCTTACTTGAGCAATGCCCATGACTTACTGACCATTACTTTGTTATTACTGATCTCATAGTAGCTATTACTTGAGAATCGTACACATTATTGAACATGTGATATAAGACATGGATATATACATTACTGAACACAAACAATAATTTACTTGATAACTGTATATATATTACTTGAGTATCATCTCTAAATTATTGAATTTTATTCAAAGTAACAAAACGTATGAAAATTACTGACCTTTTGTTATGGTTTTACTGACATCACGACAAGCACTTACTTGTCCATTGTGTATATATTACAGAAATCTGCACCATGTAATAAAATGAATGTATTACTGACCGTTGTTTGGATAATACTGACATCACAACAAGCACTTACTTGTCCATTGTGTATATATTACTGAATTATGCACCATGTAATACAATGAATGTAAATTACTGACTGTTGTTTTGGATATTATTGATCTCGCAACAACTATTTACTTGACTATTATATATATATTACTGACATAAGCATTTGGATCTCGATTTTCAGCAAGAAATAATCGATT
Source organism: Ottelia alismoides (assembly GCA_037367405.1). Taxonomy (NCBI): domain Eukaryota; kingdom Viridiplantae; phylum Streptophyta; class Magnoliopsida; order Alismatales; family Hydrocharitaceae; genus Ottelia; species Ottelia alismoides. Next base: position 373,783 of record JAZKJV010008563.1, read on the forward strand.
CGAATGTTTTCTTTCTAAAACGATCTTCCTATTTTTTAGGACGCGATATAATTGGAATACCACTTATTGTTAAATCGCTTTGCATATTAATCTCCTTCCAAAAACAACATCCTTCGAAATAGATAACCACTAAATTGGTAATACACGTGTGTGGCCAATAAATGGTGCGCACCGAAACTCAAATGGGCCCTGTGTGTATTGGATAAATTTCCTATATATATAGGAAAAATGGGGCTTCCCCCTGGGGGCAGCCAACATGGCTGCCCCCGCCCCATTTTTCGGCCTCTTTTTTATTTTTTTTTTGAAAAATAAAACCATGTATATTCATCCATATATCCCTCCTATATGCCATTCGAATTTCGTCAGAAACAGAGACTCCTACGGCCTCCATCTCGATGATATCGATTTCAAAAAATCCTGTTACCGTTAAAAAATTACTGTCCGGATCGAAGCCGTAGGAGTCTCTGTTTCTGACGAAATTCGAATGGTATATAGGAGGGATATAGGGATGAATGTACATGGTGTTATTTTTCAAAAAAAATAAAAAAATTGCCCAAATAAGGCGGGGGCAGCCACATATGACCCATATATATATATATATATATATATATATATATATATATATATATATATATATATATATATAGAGACACACACGCATGTACGTGCGCACGCGCGCATGCGCTCGCTGGTTGGAGTTGGTTAAGGCTACGCCTACACTCTTATCGCAACAAGAGGCGGCACCATCGCCCATTCCGCAAAAAGATACGCATGCACGTGCGCTTCCGCACACATATATATACATACTTGCATGCATGCATATGTAGAGACATACATACATACATATATATATGGGTAAATGCAGTTGCTCCCTTTGGGGGAGCTAACTTGGCTCCCCCCGCCTCATTTTCCCATATTTTTAATTTAAAAATAAATCTATGAAAATTCATCACTATATCTATATATTATGACATTCAAGTTTCGTGAGAAATAGATACTCCTACGACATCCATATAGACAGTTAGTTTTTAATGATTATAGAATTATTGAAATCGGCACCAAACAGTAGGAGTCTCTATTTCGTACGAAATTTGAATGACAAATATATTGATATAATAATAAAAAACCATAAAAGCATTTTTCAAAAAAATTATGGGGAAAATGGGACGGAAGGGGAAAATGGAGCTGCCACTGTGGGAGGAGCTAACTTGCACCCCCCCTCCCCCCGCCCGCCCATTTGTTTCCATATTTTTAATTTTTTTGAAAAATGAATTTATGAAAATTTATCATTATATCCATATATTATATATCATTCAAGTTTCGTGAGAAATAGATACTCCTATAGACTCCACCTAACATTCATTTTTATTTGCCCTAGAATTGTTGAAATTGACCATATCTGGATGAAGGTCGTAAGTACGAAATTTGAATTACACAATATTTGTATATAATAATGAAAATCCATAGAAGCATTTTTCAAAAAAATTATAAAATAATGAGAAATTTGAGCAGGAGAGCCAAGTTAGCTCCCCGCGAGCAACCCCGTTTCTCCATATATATATATATATATATATATATAGGGTCCCTTTCAAATGAGGTGGGGTCTTACCAATATTCTTGTGAGCCATCGATCAGATTCGTCAGATCTCGATATGATGGTTGCATCAAAAAATGCATCCAAAAGGGCATTTTCATCATCTTAATTTCATTAAATTTGAGTTTCATTTATTAGATTTAAATTATCATTCTAAGCTTTTCCGGATTTGGTATATTCAATAATGCCTTTATTGATTAATTTTCAATTTTTCTCCAAATGATTTGCATTCAACCGTAGCTTTGTAAAGTCCAGCGAGTTTTTGTAAAATGTATAATCCTCTTTGTAATTTAATTAATAATTTCATTTTTTCACTGTATTTTTGTTTTGTATATGTGTATTTCTTTTTTGTAAATGGATCCATTCATTTTGTATATGTGCATTTTCATTTTGTAAATGATTATATTCATTTTGTAAACTCCAACGAGTTTTTGTCAGAGTAATTTTCTTTTTATAAACTTCCGCCTTTTTGTAAATATGTATATTCATTTTGTAAAATTCGTGTAAGCCTTTGTAATTGTATCATCTCACTCAATTGTAAAACTCACGTAGAGCCTGCAAAATAAGAAAGCAAACATCAGGATTTGTAAAAAAGATGAAACAAAAATGTAAATATGAATGTCGTATATGTAAAATAACTATATCATAATGTAAATCCACGCCTCACCTCCCAATAGAGGAGGGGTACCGTCGCCGTTGTCTTCAACAATTAAGAGGGATGCGGCGGAGCGAGATGATGCGGCCGCACGAAGAGGGTTGCACCGCTGGAGTTACGCGGGGGCGATCGACGCTTCGGAGTCGGCGGCGAGGTGTCGCATTGGAGGACGTGCAGGCGGAGCGTGACCTGACGCAGAGCAGGGCCGAGGGTGGGCGGTAGGGGTGCGAGCAGAAGGCTACCGCCTCGCGCGAAGAGGACGGCGCGTGGGGCTGCGTCTCTGCCTGGAGGTCGGTGCACGGAGTAAGGCGGGCGGTGTCGCCTCGCGTGAGGCAGAGGAGGTGGTTGTAGCAAGGTTGAGCATGAACGGTGCATTTTAGGGTGGGACAAGAGGAATTTATATAGCCTTTCCGATTGGGAGATAATTGCGACAAGATAATTACGGCAGGAATGTATGAGTATATACTATAATTAGAAAAGTTAAAATGACGTAAATGAGTTTGTAATCAATAAAATATTAACCATTAATATGCATTTAATGATAGTCATCCGATTAATTAGGAATGGACGAGATTGAGGGCTTCCCACAAGAATGGTGAGTCACTGCCTCATTTGAAGTTTCTCCTGTATATATATATAACAAATATGTATGTATGTATATGCATGTATATATAACAAATAATGGGAAGACAGTGAATCGTAAATATATGGTTAATATATGGTTGTGACATATCCATTTACCTCCGATCAACATCAAAATCATGGATAAGACGAGGGGAATATATGAGAATGGTTTATACATGGACAGAAATATCCACCCACCCACCAAGATGTCGATTTGCTCTTACTATATAAGATTGCGCCGTACCAATCATTCGCATCAAAATAGCAGTACATTAATTTTATGACTAAGTTTGGACGTCGGTGACTATGGTATCATGGAAATCTTTCCAATCCAACTACCAATATTCCACTATCGATTGAGAAAAATGAATTGTCCATGCAGCTGGTACACTCTTGTAAGAAAAAAAACTATGTTTTTTAAACCATAAGGAAGGCAACATATGACTTATGGGATTTTTACTCGACAGATCCTATAATTTTTTGTCAATTACCTCTACGACCTTTGAAATAACCTATTTCCTCCCTCGACCCCGTAAACTTAATAATCCTTACCCAATAGACAAAGTGGTTAACCTCCGTCCATTTTCCCGTTAAAACTAACCGGATTCCGTGAATTTCTACCCATTTTGTTTCTCAAAATTACAAAAAATGCCCCTTCTCCCTCACTCCAGGCTTCCTCCACGACATCACCCCTGTTGCGTGTCCTCTCCACCCTTGCAGAGCTGCCCGAAGCCCGCGGCTGCGTCGCCACCGCGCGAGCCCACCGCACCGACAGCGACCACCCTTCCAGAACCGCCCACCTGGGCGTGTGTCGCCCATGCATCCGCCACCTCCAACCCGCAGCAGGGGCGCCGCCTTTCGCTTGCCGATTGCGCGTCCTCTCTGTGCTTATAGATCCGCCTGGCCCGCGGACCTCGCGACGGAGCCCGATCTCCCCTCCGTCCCTGCACAAGCCTCCTTCCTAAGCTTGCCTCTGCCCCCACCCAGGCCTCATCCCCTCCGCCTCCACCCAGGTCTCCTCCCTGACCTCCCCTCCGCATCGCCAGCTGGAGAATTTTCACATGATGGTAGTACCTGGAGGTCACGGACACGATTGAGCATCGCCATCAACTTTGCGCGGGTAGCGGGTACTCCGGAAGGGGAGGAAGCAGACGAGGAAGATGAAGGTAGCGGGTGCTCCGGAAATGGGTTGTGCGGGGTCTGCTACACAGATTCGGAGAGCGACTCCGGCGAGGGTTTGGGGAGCATTTGCTTCATGTGCGAGCAGTTTGACAGTGAGATTTCACCGCGCGCATCAAAGTTTTGCATCAAAATTTTGTATCAAAGGAGAAGAAGAATGGAGGAATAAGAGGAGGAAGAAGAAGGAGGTGGGGAGGAGGAAGATCCACCGTCAAATTCTCCTCTAGTTAGATTAACTCAAGACTAACCCAAGCAATTAACTCAAATAAAGTTAAAATCGACGGTAGGGTCTGTGGGGTAAGACGGAGCAAGTTTACAGAGTCGAGGGAGGAAATACGTTATTTCAAAGGTCATAGAGGTAATTGGCAAAAATTATAGGATCTGCCGGATAAAAATCACATGCCTTATTGTAACGTTTTAGGCACAGATAATAGATTCTCTTATCGAAGAAAATTAATCATGTCAACTTATTTAATTAGTTCGATTAAGTGTATTTGTTGACAAGCATTAATCCACCACTTTCATATTCGTCTCCTCATAATTTTGAACTTTCATGGTTACTGTATATAGAAATATATATTAGGTTAATTAATTACTTATTAATATTATCTTCTCACTGCATCAAAATTGATCGAAATTAATTTATTATAGCGAATAATTTCAATTTACTCTATCATTCCAGGTTAAATTTCTAAACCACGAATATCATTTGTTTCAAATTTATATTGTATATTCGTAATTCACAACATATAATGGCCATATATTGTTGAAGGTTTGTATAACGATGATCATTTTTTTACTCTTTAGTTAACGTGTATATTAATCGATGCTAATTTAGCACCAAATAGAAGGAAAAAGCAATGGATTCTCATTACATGATTCGTTGCTTGTAATATATGAATTTAAATCACCGACGATAACCCTTTCTATTACATGATTCGTTGCTAGTAATATATGAATTTAAATCAACGACAATAATCCTTTATATTACATGATTCGTTGCTACTAATATATGAATTTAATCACCAACGATAATTTTATAACGAGTGATATTCATTGATACAAAAGTAATAAGGGAATATTATATATATATATATATATATATATATATGTACATTGCAATTGTACATTCTAAATTGTTTCCTTAATATTTTTGTTCGTAACTTTTTTGTAATTACACATATTTCCATGTATTCTTACAATAATCAAAATAATATCTTCCCGTTATTATGTCAATTCCCTGTATTACAATAACAAAATGAAAACACTGGGATTTTGTAAGAATATTGAGAGACAAGAATAATTAAAAAAGTTTAGAGTACAAGTATTATTGAGAAAACTCTAAGGTACAAATGTAAAAATTCCTTTAATTATTCATTACAATTTGTTAATTTTGTAAACATATTTTGTGTATTCAAGTTGTTATGTTAATGGACTAACATGAATTTATTATCAATTTTATATAGCATGAGTGCATCTTTCCTAATCCAATTCACTCCCCGTACTGAAAATCGTGGGTTGTCTGTAATATAACATCCCCGACTTATATTTGCAGCATTCTCAATGGGATATGGTGTGTCACTTATTTCTAGTAATATTGTCGACCGGATGTTTTGAATAGCCTTTTCCTCCCACTTCTTTGATGGAATGACTTCACCTTTCTTTCCACTATTAGAGGAACCATCTTTCATCTTTGATACTATTTTGTAATATTTTCGGTTTAAGCTCCCGAACCATTATTGAGAATAATAAGTCATGATAACTTCTATGGTTCAAGTCTATGTATTGACTCATTGACAACCACTCAAAATTTTTAAGCATACCACTATTATAATCCATTCCCACACGTACAATGAGATTGACTTAAGACAACAAATAATTTGAATAATTTGTTGCAGCATCTTCCGATTTTAAATATATGTTGATAAATGTTACTCATTGTCAAATTATATTTCATTCTTGTAGTTCACCATGAATGTTATATCCGTTGTTAAAGGTTCATATAATAATGATTTTTTCTATTAACCTATTCGTCAAACTTTGTATTAAATATTTATAGATTTAACAATAATTATGCGAAAATGTCAATGAGTAATATTTATATGATTATTGCGAGGAAAACATCAAAGAGTTCAATATCATTGTGAATCTAAAGAATAAAATAATGAATAATATTATATATTTAATTATAAAATATATGCCAGTGAATATTGAATTATTCATTATCTTTGACCAATGTTATGATATTGATACTTTGTGGATTTTAGATGTGAGAATGTGTTTGTAGTATTACATTTATAATATGTGTTAGAAACTAACATTTAAAAGAGTATGAAAACAATCAAACTATATAATGTGAACTATATAGTACTTTTTATTATACATATAGCAACTCTTCTTGAAACACATGAACGTGCAGGCATACACTTATATAGATGCGTAGATGCACATGAACATGCACGCATACGCTTAAGAATGAAGCAACGAATGATAACCATTGTTATAAGCTTAACAACATAAAATATGATAATTAGAGCTGCTAATCGAATCGAACTGTAATGAGAACCTATGTTCGAGTTCGATAAGAAAGTTCGAGTTCGGTTCGATAAATGTTTGATAGGATATTACTCGAGTTTGAATTTGTTTAAAAATTGAACGTCCGAGACCGGTTCGATAATAGTTCCTTAACGCTTTAACTTAACTCAGACTTGTTTATATGAACATGTTCGAAACTGGAGTTCGATAGTAAGGTTCAATAAGCAATTAAAATAAGAAATTATTCAAACTAAAGTGATACAAATCTCATAAATGCCATAATTTCTTTAATTCAAAAATTACCATGTTTATAAATACGTACGAAGTTACATGCAGAAATGCATATACATGCATACTTTTATCGAACGAACATATGTTATGTTCATGTTCGGTTCGTTAAGCTATCGAGCTAAACATGTTCAGTTCATTTATAAATGAAAGAACGTTTTTCGAACTATTATTGAACAAATTCTAATCGAATATGAACATGTTCATTTCCATTAGCAATCCTGATGATAACAAACATTAATTTTTTGTTACATTAAGTCAATTTTTTTATGTAGTTAGAAAATGGAAATAGCACCATTAAAGAAGAAAAACATGAATGAAGATACAACACGGCATCAAAATTGATATATAGCAAAATTTATTCTAGACATTTGCATTATATATTCCGGTGACATATATGCAACAATAAATGTTACTAATTGCATATTACTTTTAAGACTTCATATTCACATCAAATAACATGTTTGTTGCTATTCACATCAAATGCATATTTATCGACAATTATTCTATGATATTCGTATGATTTTTATTCTGATCTTTTTTATATTAGAAAAACAGTACACTAGCAAATTTTATTTAATGTCGATTCACGACAACAAAATGGTTATATATAGACATTTTTTTAAGTTAAATATATAGATATATATATTGATGATACTATTCACTGTGAAAATTATTTTTTATGCTTGAAATTAACAACAAATATTAGATTGACGGTTCATATAGATAAGTGTTGCTATTTTTCAAAACTATGACTAATCATCGCTATATCTTAAATTAAAAAATTGGCGGCAGTTAACTAATTAAAAAAATAATGGATAATAGTTATTATATATTTGCACCATCGCTAATGATAAAACAATTGACACCATTCCTCTTTGATTTCAAATATTTAAAATAATTTGGCAATGAATAATATTATCATGTATATTTAATAATAAACTATACGCTGATAGAGATCAATAAAAGTGTTAGCGCAGATCAATTTTGTTGTAGTAATTCTAAGTAAAATAGTAGTCGCTAATCACATGTAATATAAGTTGTTTTGTATGTAATTTTTTTCTCTTAAGCTATTTTAACATAAAGGATGCGCAATATTTCACCATGTGGTTTAACCCTTATAGCTTATTTGGTAACTAGGTGGGTTAGTAGTTGTTTGGATGAGTAAAAACGTTGGAGAGGGTTGGAATCATAAATGCGATGTAATGTGACTTTGATTATGTGTTATATTGACTTTTGCATGACTATAATATATTTTTATATTATTTTTTTATTTGAACATGGTAAAAAATATTATAACAAAGAAATTGTATGGTCCATACCTAATTCCAATCCAGGAATGCAGGAATAGAATTTGGGTTGGGTTAGAGTAACCTCCTGTGATTCTTAGTTGTTTGTTATGTTAGGAAGATCGAAATGATAAATATAATGTGATGTCACGCTGATAATATGCTATACTAATTCTTTTAATGATTATAATATATTTTTATGTTAATTTTTTATTTGAACTTGATTAGAAAATATCATAACAAAAAAATTTGCAGATTCACATAACTGATTCCACCCCAAGAATGCAGAGATAGAAAGAATGAGCATATCAGGAGGAAACCTGATTACCAAACGAACACCTAAAGAAGCATGCTAATTAAAATGAGAGGAGAGCCGATCTTAAATAATTGTGCAGATATCTAAAAGTGGATATCATGACCTTTCCTTAAAGGCTAGAAAGAGAAAGAGATGTGGTGGACCCAAGATTCCACAAAATCAAAGGCAGAATCTTGTTGTTGATCGACCATTGATTTCCTGTCCACTTTCCCCTTACTCTGGAAGACTATTAAAGTTTGGAGGTTGGAAGAATGGAGCATTGCATGTCGCCTCTAACTTTGTTTTTTTTTTTATTTTCCATGGCAACTTCCTCTAAAGATCCTACAGCCTGGTGTCTACTGCATAACTAACGTCTCGGATCCTAGACTTGAAACCCGACCTGATTGGATCCGTTGTCAACCAATCAAAATGCTTAAGTTCAAGTAGTTATGAAGATTGTGTGTTCTATGTGTTACTATGATGGCGATTTGCAATATCTTTTACTTATATTTGCAAGAAAACTTGTAAAAAAATTGAAATGATATTGAAGATCAACATGGTCAGCATGCACGGAGACTTGCATAAATCTAGAGCTAGCACGCCTTTGATCATGAAAAGATTTCCTGAGGATTCGTTTGGTTGCAGGGTTGGGCAAGGTTGGGTTGGCCCAACCCGGTGTACCTTTCATTCCAAACATCCCAATCCTCCTCACAGTTTACTATTCACAAGGGTACCCCAACCTAACCTAACCCTGCACAACCCTGCAACCAAACGAACCCTGAGAGATGTAGTCACCCCCTGCAATGAGATATGAGGAGGACGTAACCCGGAGCATGCAATCTACACTACATCTGACATAAGTGATGGGTCATATCGCAACGAGGATGTCATAAATGGAGAGATTATAACACTCAAAATATATATAGCCAGGTTAGTGCAAATCTCTTTCCTCGCATTTTTTAAATGATGCCACGCAATTTATCGTTATGTGCCACGTCTTAACGCTTTGTACATATTGCACCGTTATCCTTAATAAAAGACCAAAAGACCTATAATGTGCAATTCTTCTGCTTTCTCCGTTTGGAATACGTGTTGCAAAGCCCCAACCATTATGTATACGCTGCATTTGAATACATACTAGCACCACCTCTTTTCGATTGCAAAGGGATTGACAGCACAACTTGTTATTTATCTCTGATCAATCTCTATGTAATAATTGATTTTCTGTTAGATAACATATATATGAACTTTTTATCGAAATGGAAGAAAAAATATGATTTAAATTTTCTAAATTGATCGATCAGTGTTAACTCCATAATTAACTTCTTTGTCTAAGGTTAGTCTTATCATCAGATCGATTAGAAGTTTGTAATAGTTATAAGGCAAGTTAAGTGATTGATCGACCATTGTTTTATATCCTTATTGTCGATCAATTTACAATTCTAATTACCGATCTTTCTCTCTTTTAATCGAACAGCAAAAAGCCTTTGCTTACATTTATAATCAGTGTTTTTGATATCGGGTCGGATACCGAATAGGAAACCTTATTGAAAAGGTTGGACCAGGTTTGAATCATGTAATCAAATCGATTCAACTAAATGATGACATCATCATTTTTAAACCGAATCATGAGGGGAAAATGGTTGAAGCAGCTAATCAACCGGGATGAATTAGAACACACACACACACACACACACATATATATACATATATATAAAAAAAGGATAGGGAGTATGCACCCAGGTGCATATAATTCTACATGCACCCGGGTCTATAACTCCCACATTTTTTTACTTTTCCGAAAAATATCGCCATGTATATTCATCTATATATCCCTCCTATATGTCATTCCAATTTCGTCAGAAACAGAGACCCCTACGTCCTTTATCCAGAACATGTCGATTACAACAATTCTAAGACAGTTAAAATAATGTGTTCTAGATGGAGGACATAGAGGTCTATGTTTCTAACGAAATCGGAATGACATATAGGAGGGATATATAGATGAATATACATGCCGGCATTTTTCGGAAAAGTAAAAAAATGTGGGAGTTATAGGCCCGGGTGCATGTAGAATTACATGCACCTGGGTGCATACTCCCTATCCTCATATATGTGTGTGTGTGTACATATATATATATATATATATATATATATATATATATCTGTGTGTGTGTGTATGTATGTATATATATATATATATGTATGTATATATATATGTATGTATATATATATATATGTGTGTGTGTGTGTGTATACCCTCTCTCTCTCAATCCTGATGGTCGCACGAGGTTTCTCTCTCTCTCTCGATGACGACATGAGGGAGGAGGTTGTTGCTCGTCGGTGATGGCTTGCAAGTCGGTGGATGCAACGCGCTGCTCTACGGTAGCCGGTGATGGCGTTCTCTAAGATTATTTTCTTGTAGGTAATGGAAGCGACGTAGCGTGGAGGTAGTGGCTGTGCGTGGAGGAGGTGGATTATGGAGGAGAAGGTTGAAGGAGAGTGTGGATGGAGGTGTGTGGGCGGAGGAGGACGTGCATGGAGGAGGTGGATCGTGGAGAAGGGCGAAGGATGTACGGGTAGAGTAAGGATGCTGGAGAAGGAGGGCATGTTCAGTTTTTTACAATCAGCGATCATTTTTTTGTGATCTCAGATCGTTTTTTACAATCTCTTATCGTTTTTTACAAACTTCAGATTGTTTTTTACATTTATTGTTTCTTTTATATAGTTCTAACCATCTACGTTTTGTTACAGAATACAATATAAATTTTACAATCAATCATGAAATGTTACCAACGTAGCATGAGTATTACAAATCCAATTTTTAAATTTTCTCTTTCGGATTAATAATTAATAAATTAGTAACTATTTTTTTGCAGATATACATACCTATATTACAAAACAAGTACAAAGTTTTACATAAGCAGCTTATAAATTACAATTACAATAATAAACATATTACTAACTACAAGTATCAATAAAAGCCTTAACACGAAAAGGAATTAATGCTTCTATTTTAGTATCCCTTAGATATTGCAGACACCAAAAGTTTTCCGATTCACTAATAGGAATGATAGAGTCAACACTTTGCGATGGACCTGTATTCTTTCATGTGTTCCCTAATTTCTCTCTCACTGACAGACCCTGAACTTTTTAAGGTGTTGACCCTAAACATACAGACCTCTGGTTTTGACATGGATCCAACTTCAGAAAATATAGCCCTATGCTATAGGATATGCTTCAAGGCAATGAATACTGTAACACCACAGTTAACCATATCACAAGAAAAGGGCGTAACAACGCTATTTCTTACCAATGTCAAAAATAACACGGTCATCCCAAAACCCTTAAAATGGGATGAAATAACACTTACAGAAAACTGGACACTGTCATTAGCCAACACCCCAAAACCCATACAAAACAATGAGGTAAAAGTAGTAGAACATCAGAATGGAGACGTCCAGATCAGTTTTGCCACAACAAGAAGATCATTTATCGGATCTAGACACTCAACCTAATCCATACATGATGAAGGGGATCGGGCTAGCGTAACATCACAAATTAAAACAGACCACCTGAATAGAACGCAATCGCTAGGTAGACCATCGGGACTATCCTATGCAGTTTATGAAGACTATGAGCCAACTGAATTTGATTTCAAAGTAAACGTCATAGCTATAATTAAAGACAATGTATTTTGTATAAATAAAAGACTATTGAAAAACGATTTCAACTCCATCAAAAATAAAGAAAAGGTAGAATGGTTTTTTAAAACATTCGACTCAGAAGAAAGGTATGAAATTAGAACCATTTGGTATGGACAAATGGAGATATTGGAGAGAAACATAATATTTTTTGAATGGTACGAAGATTACTATATAAAAACACTAACAGAAATATTAGAGGATCTACCCATAGAAGATCACGCTATGACAATAAAAAAGATGACAACTACGTGGAAAACAATTAAAGATGAAGAAGTTGAATCGATACACCCTCAGTTTGAACCCTTAAAATTAGGATCAGAAGGAGTAAAAGCAGAAAGGATAGAAAATTTGCTCAAACAAAACGAAAGTATAAAAAATACCAAAACCTACACCAATAATACTATCAATAAATTTAGAGAAAAAAATAAAAATGTGGGAGAAAGGACCACTGCTCATGGTAAAAAAGGAAGAACCTTATGAGGACCTAGTAACAGAAATAGCCGAAAGACTCAAGAGGCTGACACTGTCACTTGACAAAAAGGTCAATATGATTACACAAAGAAGTAATAGCTCTGAAGAAGGACAAGATTCAGAGATAGAATCTATGTCTGAAAATGGATCAACCTCTGAAGAAGAGGAAGAAGAGTCCCCAGAAATAAGGACCCTAACATCTAACAAAAAGGGTCAACATAACTATAGAACAAGAAAAAATTACTATAGTAGACCTACCCCAGTAGACCTCCAACTAGAACAATATCAGGAAAGTATAGCTGACACATATGATGGATCATCCTTGGTAGAATGGAATATAGATGGACTTAGCGAATATCAAATATTAAACACCCTACAAAAAATGACCATACTCATCCAAGCATGTATAGCAAGAGGAAATACCCAGCAATCGGCAGTTCAAATGGTAACAACGGGATTTGTAGGCTAGTTATCAGGATGGTGGAACCATTATCTCATGCAAGAACGTAGAAATGCCATCCTCTTTGCCATCAAACAAGATGTAACAGGAACACTAATCAAAAGAGAAAATGGACAGGACACACCAGACTGTGCATACATGCAAATCCTTAATATCACACAACACTTTGTAGGATCATCCATAAACACTCAAGAAAAGTTAACACAACAACTAATGAATCTAAAGTGCCCTACATTATCAGATTTCAAATGGTACAAAAATGTTTTCCTGTCAAAAGTATTTCAACTAAACTCTTGCAGTCACCCAGCCTGGAAAGAAAAATTCATAGATATTGAAATGAGGTGGGTCTTTTCTAAGATTGTAAAGGTCACTGTCAATTTAGTAAAAATCTTATAACAATTTTGTAAAGGGATTTTTATATCAATAACCCTGAGTAATTATGTAATTACAATTATAACCTTGTATATACTCGAATTACACAATATGACCATGTGGTGACTTCCATCCAATATTGTTGTTAACTCTGACAAGAACCGTCACAAAATAAGAACATTAACCTTTAAGTTTTGGATATTTACAAATATACTATTCCCCCTTTGTCGTCCTCCTCAATTGCAATAGGCTTGTCCGGCAGCTATAGAGAGCCGAGGACAGAAGGGTCCTCAACCGATTTGGTATCTACAAGACTGCGACGGATATTAGAACATTGAATCTTGATCTTCCACTCCCCCCTACGTGTCACGGATCTGCTGTATCTGGAGAGATGAGGTGCCCCTGGGTGGCGAACATGGCTCTCGACTAGCCTCTGTGATCGGAGCTCCCTCAAGGGAAGCCTGGAGATCCTTTTGGGGCTTGCAAGTGGAAAGATAAACTTGAGGCTTTGATCACGGTCCCAATGTAAAGCACAAAAGGACAGGTGGGTGGAGTGCTGCGACAGATGATACAGGAGCTGTACACAGAGCTGGAGGAGATTAATAAATACGGGAGATCACAGTTCCTTTTTCTTTATACTCTTGAGTCCTTGACAGAGAAACGCCACTCATTCCATTGCCAACACCAAGAAGAACAAGAGCAATATCGAAAAAGCAGCACCTTCTCCAGTCCACCAATGCCGGTGCCGAGGAGCCCTGTGAACAGCTCGGACCGCCTGACGGCAATAGCTGAATGTGACTGCGAGGGGTCAGGCCGGAGCGTGTGGAACCTCTGCAAGATGCCATTTTAGCAGCACGGGAGCATCGCCGCCGCCGTTTCCGCAGGTGGGTCATTGCGCCCTTCGAGCCCCCAGAAGGAGGAGGGAAGGTGGTGGGTTCCCTAAGCACGATCACAAGTGCAGCAAGAACGGAAGGAGTAGGTGGGCCAGGGACGGAGAGAAGGGGGGCAGGTTGGGGCTTGGCCTCCTCTACTCTCAATGATACCATGTATACAAGTGTATAAATATAGTACATATATAATCTAAATACATTAATTAGTAATTAATATATATGTTATATATAATAGCTCCCCCATGAATGAAAATGGATCGGATACGGATCGGATATGCCTATTTTCATATGTATATTTGTTTCATCTCTATCGAATACGAATACGGGTACATATATGATTTAGATATGCATTAAGAAAACTATATCCTTAAAATTACGGATACGGATCCGAATAGGATATTTATCGAAAGCGGATCAAATAAAGATCGGACCCGAATATGGATCGAATAAAGATCGGATCCGAATACGAATCGAATAAAGAGTGAAATCAAAATACAGATTCAATAAGCATGGAATCCGAATACAGACCAAATAAAGACCACATACGAATACGAATTGAATTTTTTTATCAAAGTTCATAACGAATTTTAAAAATGACAACGAAATATAAATAAGTTGCATCATGACAAAAGTGAGCGTTGATATGACCTGCATTCTTGATGGAAAGTAAAAAGATGAATAAGGTTTCGTAACTTTTGTCCGTGCGCATCCTCAAATAAATGGAAGTTTATTAATATCATTAATATAATACTGACATGATAACAACGGGTTGTGGCTTATATTAAAATAACAAATATATAAAACAATATTAAATGTTATATTCGGATATTCGAATCCGGATTCAGATATTCAAGCCATTACCATATATGTATCCGTAACCGGAAAATTTTTACAATCCATATCCATATTCGATTCGTATTCGATTAATATTCGGATACAAATATCCATATCTGATAATTTTTCGAATACGGTAAACAGATATTCGAATATATCTATTTCCGTTTTCATCCCTGCCTTCATATCTCAACAAAAAATCAATATATGATCAAAATACAATAACTAATGATTAAAGTTATTTACATGTTTACATAATTGGATAGTGGTATATCCATATATATCCATCATCATATCTATTTTTAAGCGATCACAGGATATGTATTTTTAATTTATAATATAGGCACAAATAAGGATGTTTATTTTTACTTCCTTTGTAGATACATACATGAATGAGGATATTTCTTCCCTTTTTTATATGAAAACAAATATGGTTTCATACCTTCTGGTGTATACAGATATAGTTATTTGTATTATCGAATCTATATGTGTATATCTTATTAATATGTATATATATGGAAAAATGAGGATGCTCCCAAGGGGTAGCCAACATGGTTGTCCCCACCTCGTTTTCTGCAATTTTTTATTTTTTATTTTTGAAAAATATCGTTATGTATATTCATCCCTATATCCCTCCTACATGTCATTCGAATTTCATCAGAAATATAGACTCCTATGCCATACATCTAGAATATATAATTTTAACGGTCTTAAAACTGCTGTAATCGTACCTATTCTAGATGGAGGGCATAAGAGTCCCTGTTTCTAACAAAATTTGGTTGACATGTAGGAGGGATATAGAGATGAATATACACAATGATATCTTTCAAAAAAATAAAAAATTTGACAAAAATGAGGGGGCAGCCCCATTGACCCCTATATATATATATTTATATATTTAGACTTGTATCAAAATATGTCAGACTATTACATGTAGTGTATTGCTTTGAGAATCACTTTCAAATAAAATTGTAAAAAGGTATGTTAAATATTAGTGTCAATCATTTACAGAATTATTAAAATATTTCCTTGTAGATTGAATTCACTTACAAACATCCAACCTTATAAATTGATTTTTCGATTAACGTTCTACCTATCCTTCAAATTTCACTCAAATCTGATGTTATTTACAATTTTATCTTAGTGGTCATATGTCCAATCAACATTTAAGCAACTTCAATTCCAATTGAAAAAATTAGACTTTATTAATATTAAATAGTGAATAACCTCGTATTTGAACAAAATTTAGAGGATATGTATGTACGTATAACAGAATAGGTGATTCAATCTATAATTTTGATTTTTTGAAAATAAATTCACAAGAAATAAGCAAATTACAACACTTTAGTTGTAACTCATGTTACAACAGAGGATCTACTCCCTATATATTAATAACTAATTTGACATGACAAATTAGATAAATAATGTCTAAATAATTTTGAACCCCCCTAAAAGAAAATTTCTGACTTCGTCCCTGAGGTGGGCGATGGTGGTGCTGCGGGAGCTCGGTGTTCTCGGTGGCGAGGGTCCTTCTTGCAAAGAGGAGGCTCAAGCTCGATCCAGCTACCAGGCTCTACTTTCCATGTGAGTGTTGCTGGTAATGGGTTGATGGGCAGGTGTTTCTTTGTTGGCTCGAAGCATGGGCGTGAGAAAGATTTGATCTTTCCATCTATTTATCTCTCGAATATTTTTGTGTTCTCTCTCGAATATTTTTGTGGTTCTAGAATTACAGGTTATTGGGTTTCCTTTGTATAGGAGTGTGCAACATTGAGGGAAGTGTTGGAGAGCCAACGACGTATGATACAGGAGTTGTACACAGAGTTGGAGGAGGAGCAGGATGCCTCTTCGATCACAACGAACTTGATGATGTAGATGATCCTCCGCTTGCAGCGGGAGAAGGCAGAGGTGAGAGGATAAAGAAGGGGAGGGGCAAGGTGGAAGAGGAAGAAGGGGAGCTGGAGGAGGAAAAAGGTGAGGGGGAATTGGGGAGGTGGGGAGGGATGGGAGGGTGGAGGCAGGAGGCGGAAGGAGGGCATTGGGGAAGAAAGGAGGTTTTCTTATGAAAATTTTTAATAGTCGTTGGATAGAGCATGGGTGAGATTAACCAAATGATATGGTTGTATTAATGGGAAATTAACAAAGGGTTATGAGTATGAGACGGAATGACTATCCGAGGTTTCTCGTGTAATTCGTGATTATGCAGGGTTATGATTATAATTACATAATTACTCAGAGTTATGGGCGTAAAATCCCTTTTGTAAAAATATAAACTGCACCATTTAAAAATGATTCTATAAAATATAACATCCAAATTTAAATTAACATTTTCAACCAATATAATAATATTTTTCATAATTTTATTTCACTGTACATGTTGTGTTAATATTTTAAATCTATGAAATAAGAAATTATAAAATATATTGGAAAGATGCCTAAATTGAGGGTGGCTCACCATATATATAGTGAGACCCCTGCTCTTTTGAAGTTTCTCATATACATACATATACATACATATATATATATATATGGGTTAAAGGAGGCTACTCCCACCCCTATTTTTTCTTTATTTTTTATTTTTTCGGAAATAAAAAATATGTATATTCATCACTATATTTCCCTAACATGCCATTCTAATTTCGTCAGAAACAGAGACTCATATGCCCTTCATCTGAAGGGGGTCAATTTCAGCAATTCTGAGACCGTTAAAATTTGACAGTCTTGATGGAGGGGATAGAAGTCTCGAATTAAGTTGAATTTTGAATGACAGCATAATGATATATTGTGATCTAAATTCCAATATCTTTCATTTCAGAAAAATAAAAAAATACAGGGAAAATGGGTGGGAGCATGTAAGTTGGCTACAACCAGGGAGCATACTCCCTTTTCCCTATATATATATATATATATAGAGAGAGAGAGAGGGGGGGGGGGGGGGGGAGGGTTGCTGCTCTTGGAAGCAAGGAGCTTATCTACTGCACTCATCTTGTCCATCCGTTGGAATTAACATGGATAGTTGGATGGACATGCCCCTTTCAAATGGCTCGTCCTCTTCCCCCACTACCCTATACGATATAGTACATGTACTATTCTCCTCCCTATATGTCACATATTTCATCTTTGGTGGCCCTCTGACATCTCTCACTCCTTCATCGGCAATGACATCCACTTGAGCTCCTCTCTTCCATACAGCAGTGCTCCCCTCTTCCCTACAGCGACGTGCGCAAAGGACCTCACCGGCGACAACAACTACATGTGCGACCCTTACGACAGCCACATGCGCTACCCACACGCGCCCCTTCTCCCTGCAGCAGTACGCGCACAGGACCTCACCAACGATGCTGGCATGCGCTGCTCATTCACTCCCCTCCTCTGTCCAACAGTGGTACACAAGAACGGGACCTTGCCAGTGACGATCCCCTCCTCCTTCAAGCGCACGCACACAGGATCATGACTTTACTGATAGGTCTTCGTCTGTCCCTCCAGCCACAGGTTCACAAGACCGGGACCTTACGATGATGCTCCCCTCCTCCCTCCAATAGTGTACACTTAAGGTCAGGACCTTACCAACGACTCCCTTCTCGTCCCTCCAGCCACGCGCATACAAGTTCGGGACCTAACCGGTGACGCTTCCTTCCTTTCTTCAACCGTGCGAACACAAGAGGAGGACCTCATCGGCGAAGCTCCTCTCCTCCCTCCAGTCACGCATACACAAGACGAAGCACTGACATGCAACACCCACATGATCATCGCGTCCTCACCGTGCCTTGAACCCGAGATGATACTCTCTATATCCTTCCGATTGTGTTCTCTGATCCCCCTCCCAAATGAAAAATTATTGGTTGAGTTTATTTCTGTCCAAGTTAAATTATCTTTGGCTGAGTTGAGTTTATATTATTTTTTGTGTTCACTGGGATTTTAGTGTGCTATCCAGTAGAGTTATTTTGCACCTTGACATTTATGTGCTTTTACCAAATATATGATTGGACAGGGAATATGCCACTTGCTTATTTCACATAGACCTTATAGATAGAAGTGATTGATTTAGATGTAGTTCGACTAAAATTACAGTGGTGCAGGTGAGTTTATATTGCTCCTATATTGCTCCAGTTCAGTTTTTTTGTCTTCATGTTGTGTGTTTTATATCAACTTAAGAGTATGCAAGTTTTTTTATTTAAATTTCCTCGTCACTACATTTCTTGTAATTTCTATTTTGTTGGATATTTTGTAGTCGCTCCTGTTCGAAGATGCTCCAATGGAACGTTCTAATGAGAATGCATGGGTAAATAATGACAAAGATGAAGGTGTAAAACCATTTATTGGGATGAAATTTAGTTCAGAAGATGATGCCTTAGAATACTATAATCTGTATGCGAGGAAAATTGGATTTTTCACTCGTAAGGACACATTGCGTAGATCACCGAAAATCAAACTTGTTATTACTTGAAAATTTATTTGTTCAAAAAGAGGGATATAAAGATATGTCCAATAAACGGTAAGATGGACGTGAAGTAAAAAAAACGAGATAGTCAAGAAGGATGTGATGCTCATATATGGGTTAGTCAATGTGATAAAGGGTGTTGGGTCATAAAGAAATTTCATGAAGAACACAATCATGAATTGACAACTTTGTCAAAAGTTACAAGGCTTCGATCACATCGACAGGTATCTTCATGTACAAGAAGCCTCATTGACACATTACACACTTGTTGTTGACTGCCTCCAAAATTTCCTCTGTTTTGAGTGCATCTGGTGATCAACATGTTACCGGTCACGTTTGTAGGGACCAAATAAAACGAAATCGCAAGAATAACATTGGTAATGAATGCATGTCGATTGTGAGATTTTTTTAGGAAAAGACAATGGTAGATTCTGATTTCTTTTTTTGAGTGGAAAATGATACAGATCAAATGGCAAGAAGTATTTTTTGGGTCGATGGTCATTCAAGGACTTCTTATATGAATTTTGGAGATGTTTTAGTGCTTGATACAACATATCGAACAAATAAATACTCAATGCCTTTTGCACCATTCACTGACATTAATCATCATAGACAATCGACATTGTTCGGGTGTGCTTTATTGGCAGATGAAGCTACAAAAACTTTTGTGTGGTTGTTCAAGACTTGGTTAAATTGTATGCATGGAAAGATGCCAACAACAATAATAACTGATTAAGATCCTGCAATGAAAGAAGCAATCTCCTTGATATTCCCATCTACCACACATAGATTTTGCAGTTGGCATACTCAAAAAAATGCCTTGATTCACCTGCACCAACTACGGAGCAATAAATCATTCGAACATGATTATAATAAATGGATTTTCATATCTGAATCAGTTGAAGAATTTGAAACTAAATGGACGCATTTACAAACTACATACAATGTACCAAATGGGAGTTGGCTTGAAAAGATGTATAATGTACGCAAACATTGGGTTCCCGTATATTTGAAAGATGTGTTCTTTGTTGGTATGTCATCTAGACAAAAATCAAAATGCATGAATTCATTCTTTAATGGCTATGTTCATTCACAAACACCACTATTCGAATTTATCATTCAGTATGAAAGAGCCTTGATTTCTCGTCGAAATGCCAAAGAAGGGAATATTTCAAAGCGTCTTCGTCAAAGGTCATCTTGATATCGCAACATCCAATAGAATTACAAGCATCAAAGTTTTATATACCTGCTAATTTTAAATTATTTCAAGAAGAATATAATATCACAATGAGTTGTGAATGTAAAAAGATTTCAAGATTGGATGACAAAACTATTTACGTGGTTTTCTTCCATGGAAATGCAAATCACAAGTATATAGTAAAATTCTCTTCTTCAACCAGTACTAGATCTTGCTCGTGTAAGAAATGCAGTTTGAGTGGAATTTTATATTGTAATTTAAATGTGTTGTACATTTTTAAGAAGAAGGGTGTTTGTGAATTGCCATGTGTTTATCTATTACATCGATGGTCATTGATATTCGTGATCCGCAATATATAAAAGCAGAGGGACACTCCAAAAAATCAGAGCGTATAAAATCAGGAATTGAAGATTCCTCTTCTCAATCTGAGGTGAAAAAAAGAACTTGCCAATCATGCAGAGAGAAGGGTCATTATCAAACTACGTCTAAATCAAACTACGTATAAATCAAAGGTAGGATAGTTTTGAGTTTATACTAGGATGAGATGCCCATGTTTTATTCTAGAGGCTTATCTTCGCAAGAATACAAGTGTTGAAGAATGCGGGGTTGCTAGCAACTAACATGCTAGAATACACCTACGACAACAACAAGAAACAAATGGTGAACTAGCACTTCCACATAGCTACTTACATATGGGCACCAACAACATGCCAAAAAACTATACGAACAAGTAACCCAAGCACACTACAAATGATAATTTTTACCCTTTTGAAAATTTGGACTATGCATTAAAAGCAATAATAGAGTCAAATTTCTCGATCAAAAGATAAGGCCAATGCATTCTTAAGTATATTTTTTCATATTTGATGCAACATCATTCGTCAACCAGACAGCAATAGCAGCATATATCATTTTACGATCCGGGTTCCTGGTCTCGGTGTAATAAAAAATGGTTCACCTCTTTTCAAATCTACGGATGATTCATTTTATAGATGTAAAAGTCTATTGCAAGATACAATAGCGAAAGAACAAGGAAGCACATAGAGGGAGTATTATCGATATGATTGTTGCCATCATCGTCAAAAGTAGAAACATCACAAGATAACCAATAGACAGATAAGTCATCAAGGGAAGCCAACAATTTCCCTTCCATGATAAGGATTCCATTTTAATAAGACCATACATGTCTTCTTACATACACAAGGATTCCAGTCTAATAAGATCCTACATGTCTTCTTACATACACACATGCAATATTCATTCCATTTGTGCTTAATTAAGGGTAATTAATAAGCAATAAGGCTAGACCAAAAGCTCTCAAATCATGTATGGCAATAAGTCAGCAATCTGAGAATGGCGCTTCCATCTAGTTTAGTGATGCAACTCTTTCCATGTGTACATTGTCTATGCTAACAACTATTGATAGTGAAATCCTGGTAAAGTAAGTGTGTTTAATGAAATCCAGTCACAACCACCCGTTCTTGGAAGATATGAAACTATCGAACCCATCATGACTACAACATCATCATCAATATCCTCTTGTTCTTTGGATTCCTTCTCCTTCTACAAGTGTGAAAAGCTAAAAATCATTACAACTTAAAATCACAAAAACCAAATATATATATATATATATATGATAAAAGCACATAAATGTCAATGTGCAGAATAACTCCACTGGATAGCACACTAAAATCCCAGTGAATACAAAAAATAATGTAAACTCAACTCAGCCAAAGATAATTTAACTTGGCCAGAATTAAACTCAACCAATAATTTTTCATTTGGGAGGGGGATTGGAGAACACAATCGGGAGGATATCGAGAGTATCACCTTGGGTTCAAGGCACTGTGAGGATGTGATGATCATGTGGATGTTTCCTGTCAGTGCTTCGTCTTGTGTGTGCGTGACGGGAGGGAGGAGAGGAGCGTCGTCGATGAGGTCCTCCTCTTGTGTTCGCATGGCTGAAGAAAGGAAGGAAGCATCACCGGTAAGGTCCTGAACTTGTATGCGTGTGGCTGCACGGAAGAAAAGGGCGTCGTTGGTAAGGTTCTAACCTTGAGTGTACATTGTTGGAGGGAGGAGGGGAGCATCATCGTAAGGTCCTGGTCTTGTGCACTCGCGGCTGGAGGGGCGGACGAAGACCTATCAGTAAAGTCATGATCTTGTGTGCGTGCACTTGAAGGGAGGAGGGGACCGTCACTAGCAAGGTCTCGTTCTTGTGTACGCACCGTTGGAGAGAGGAGGGGAGTGAATGAGCAGCGCATGCCAGCATCGTTGGTGAGGTTATGCGCATGTACTGTTGCAGGGAGGAGGGGCGCATGTGGGTAGTGCATATGGCTGACGTAAGGGTCGCACATGTAGTTGCTGCCGTCGGTGAGGTCCTTTGCGCACGTTGCTGTAGGGAAGAGGGGAGCCAGTGACGGAAAGAGGGGGGCGGGTGGGGGCTTAGCCCCCCCTCCCCTCCTCTCAACCATAATCCCTATATAAGTTTAATATATAGCACTGTATATAACCTAAATACATTATTTAATAATTGAAATTTACATGTTATGTATAATAGCCCCCAATATCTCAACCAAAAAATAAATATATTGGGAATAAAGCGGTTGCCCCTACCACACTTTTCCACAATTTTTTTATTTTTGAAAAATATCACCATATATATTCATCTATATATCCCTCTAACATATCATTCAAATTTCATCAGAAATAGAGACTAGGGTGGAGCATTGGGCTGGGCCGGTCCAAACCCGACCCTGGCCCGACCCGCAAAAGCCCGAGCCCGACCCGAACCCGATGTACAAATGGGTCGGGCCCGGGTCCTCATTTTTCAATAATATTATGCTCGGACCGGGGCCGAGCCCGAACCTGAAGTACAAATGGGCCGGGCCCGGGCCCTCATTTTTTAAAATATCATATTAGAACGAAATTAGGGGACATGGATTTATAGTCACAATACATCCAATATTTCCTTCATCTATCAAAAATGATATTATATCGTAACAATACATCCAATATTCATCTGTTATGGATGAATTATATCCATACAATAAATTGGAATCAAAATAAGTGCGAGTTGAGCCTGACCCGAGCCCGATCCCGCGGGCCTTGGGTCGGGCTCGGGTCCTTTGTTTGCTAAAAAAAGCGGGCCTCGACTCGGCCCAAGGCCCAAGGAAAACTGATGGGCTTGGGCCGAGCTTTCCCGGGTTGGACCGGGTCAAGCCCGATGCTCCACCCTAATAGAGACTCCTTTACCCTCCATCTAGGACAGGTAATTTTAACGGTCTAAACATTATTGTAATCAACCTGTTCTAGATGGAGGGCATAGGAGTTTTTATTTCTTACGAAATTCGAATGACATATAGGTAGGATATATAGATGAATATACATGGTGATATTTTAAAAAATAAAAAAACTCGAAAAATGGGGCAGGGGCAGCCCCATTGCACTATTATATAAAATCTAATTACAATAATTAACTATTAACAATACATGATGTGCATAACCATATACTAATACATCTTTATATGTCCATCATCATATGTGTTTGTAAACCGTCACAGATATATATTTTTTATGATATATTATATAGATAATGATTTTCTTTTTATTTTCTTTGCATGTACGGATATGGAGTTGGATACCTCTTTCATTTTTTTGGATCGTAAAACATATATGGTTACATATTTTTCTAGTGTATACATATACGGATACATATACCTATTTCTATCCGTCTGTTTGCAACCCTCTGTATCCATTTTAAAATAGATATGCAGATAAACGTACACAAAAAAAAATTATATATAATAAATATAATAAAGGATTGATACATATATCTATATTTGTTTGCATCCATGTAAGTAAAAAGTACTGTATAGTGTTACTTGTTTAAAAATATTAAATCTAGTGGTATTACTTAATATTATATTAATAAATGTATATTTCAGTGATATGAACAATTTTGTAGGGATCTTTTTGTCAATACAACATTTATAGAGATTATTTATATCCGATTATAAATTTATATTGGTATTTTTATAAAAATTTATTTCCAATATTAATTTCAATCAATTAAGGAATTATTGAAAACTCACCTTATAAATTGAATTCGTTTCCAAGACTCCAACTTTATAGATTGAAACTTCCATTGATGTTCTATATATCCTTCAAGTTTCGCTCAAATCAGATCATTTCTTAATTTATCTTAGTAGTTAAAAGTCCTATCAATATTTAAGAAATTTAAGTCTCATTTAAAAGAGAAATAGACTTTTAGCCATTGATACAAAATGTCAAATGATTTTAAGAAACAAAATTGAACAAAAATAGTTACAACACCTCTTTTGTAACTCACATTACATCAGAAGAACCACTCCCCAAATATTAACAACTAAAATTACAAGATAAATTACATAAATAATATCTAAATAATTTAGCCCCCCCAAGTTGAATTTTCTGGCTTCATCTCGGAGGGGAGCGTTGCTGTATGGGAAAGAGGAGCTCAAGTGGATGTCA
Organism: Ottelia alismoides; assembly: GCA_037367405.1. NCBI lineage: Eukaryota > Viridiplantae > Streptophyta > Magnoliopsida > Alismatales > Hydrocharitaceae > Ottelia > Ottelia alismoides. The sequence continues at coordinate 399,124 of JAZKJV010008563.1, forward strand.
TTATCGATGAAGGAGTGAGAGGTGTCAGAGGGCCACCAAAGATGAAATATGTGACGTACAGGGAGGAGAATAGTACATGTACTATATCATATAGGGTAGTGGGGGAAGAGGACGAGCCATTTGAAAGGGGCATGTCCATCCAACCATCCCTGTTAATTACAACGGATGGACAGGATGAGTACATATATTACAGTATACCTGAAATTTTTTTCCATATGCTTTATAAAATGTCATACATATACATATAGTATTCAGACTAAATTTAATTTAAATAGATTATTCTTAGTTTAATAAAAACACAAAATTGGATACAAACAAAAAAAGTTGTGATGGAGTAGTTAGTGAGGAGTTTGAGGATGGGTAACTATTGTTCATGGGCTCAACATCCACAAACGACATTGTTTTCTCATAAAGTCGAAACTAAATGTTGTACATGCTCTATTTAGCAGCCGATTCGGTCTGATTTTCAAAACACGTGATATAATATACCACAACTCCCTCACTACTAGAATTTTAGATTTTGATGACGTGTTATCCTCTTAATGGGAGTGCAAAATCACCATAAATGCATTTTAGTAATCATTATAACCCTCCAGAAAATATCAAACATGGTTTTCTAAGGAAGCATGGAAGATCTAATAGTGAAAGCTAAAAAATCACAAGGGGTCAGTGATGAGCACGAAAAATTCCCACAAAATCCGGGTGAAGGTAATAGAAACAAGGGTCGTTGCGACCCGGATCTCACGGAATCGGCTCAATCAAGAAAAATTATGAAGATCAGACCACCAAAATCAGAGAAGACAAAAAATCAATCAAAAACAAAGATATAGCGGTCCTGGCTATGAGATTAGCCTGGTGTAGCACCCAGGGTCGGACTCAGGGAGCACGAATTGGCCTTGCGGCCTACGAAGTAGTCACGATCAAAAATGAGAGGAAAATGTGTTTTTGGTGGGTTTTTATAATTTTTAAATGTTTTTGTATTTTGATTTTTTTAAAGAAATGTAGAAAAAGGCAAAAACAACCAATTATTTAATCAATAAAAAATGCTCCAAAAATTCAAACAAAAACTTTTTTATGTTTTTATGTTATTAAATATTTTTAGTGAATTTTTCAGATTTATATATTTTTATGTGATTTTCTAAAAACCAAGAAAGCCAAAAACAATAAGCTACTGTCCAGCCAGACTTGAAAAATCCATTTAAAATATAAAATGGATTATAAAAATCTGGAGGTAATTTTTATGAGAAATATGAACAACAAAAAAATTCAGAAAAAGAGTTTATATTTTTTGATTTTTCTAGAATTTTTTAGAATTTTTACGAGTTTTTGATGGTTTTTCAATTTTTAAGGTTTTTATACATCCAAAAATCACAAAAATTGGACAGAAATTAAAAGACACTAAAATTAACTTACACTAATTTTTTTTAATTTTTAAAAGAGTTTTTCTATTTTTCTTGGGTTTTCTAAATCAAACAGTAAGAAAAAGCAAGGTTTTTGAATTATTAAAAATATCAAAAAGCCTCAGAATTATACCAAATTTTTAATGAAATTTTTACACAGTGGCAGGAGCCCACGTTTCCAAATTTCACGCAATTTAGAGTTAATTTGCTATTTTATTTAAATAAAATAGAGGCTCATAGTGTCAAGGACCTAAATGCAAACAAAACATGTTCCAAGGGCCAGACAGTAACAAGGCAAGAAAATGCAAGGGCCCTCGTGCAAAATGTCCAAGAAATCACGCGCGATGCACATGTATCAGGCACAGAGGGACCTACTTGTAATTCGTATTTCTATAAGATCAAACAGTAACACACAAGGAATATAGGATAGAAAGTGCAAAAAGACCAAGTCCTCACGTGTCGATGCACGTGGCCCACATATATAAGGACTAAAATGCAAATAGGTAAAACATAAAGGTCCAGAGTACAAATATCCAAAAATAAAAAGAACTGACTCAAATATTTACAGGACTAACTAATAAAAACCACAGAGAGAAGGGCCTAAGGGATATTTACCCCTTATTAAAAGCGAAGGACCGAAGAAGCGATGCGTGTCAGATCGGACGGTGGAGGTGCAGCTCGCGTCTCTTCGAGGAACCTCGGCTCGGATCTGACGGATGGGGACGCGCCATGTGAATGATCTGATGGCTCTGGTGTGTGCACGCCTCTCCTTTGCGCTGGACGGCCTAAATGGATCGGACGGTCGCTGAAGCTCCTCAGATGAATGGTTGGAATCACGTCTGGAGCGAAGGGCTGATCCAACGGCTACTGAAGGTGCTCCAAGAACTCGATGCCGGCGAACTTTGCCGGCCCAATGCACGCGGTGGAGTCCTCCTCCTGAGCTGCTGGGATATGGAATAGCTTCGCCAAGATGCTCGGCAACTGCTAGATCCCTCCGATGAGGCCGGGGTCCACCGGAGTGGCCCGGCGACGGCGGAGGACTAGAGATGTTGTGCCAAAGTGTTCGGACCCTCAGATGGGCCTCTCTCGACCTGCAAAACGAATAGAACAACTCCTGGGTCGAGGGCAAACTGCCTCGACCCAGTTAGAGTGGAATGGCGGTCGGGCGAGTCGATATGGACGACCTCCGGTGAGGCGACGACGGTGGAGGTCGAAATACCTGCTCCTGGGCAAGACTGGGGGAGTGAGTGGGCGCAGAGCGTGAAGAGGGGTCTCACGGAGATTATGGTCGGGTTGGATGATCGATTAGACGAACGGAGTGAGCGGAATCGATCGGCGGTGGCGAAGGACTGATTTGACGTAATGGAAAATTAGGCAAAAATAAGGGGATTCGAGATTACCTAGTGGATGGAGTCGACTGGGGACGAGCTCAGGAAGCTCTGGGTCATAGCCTCGAAGGGTCGTCGGGGCCCGAGGCTCTGACGCACCTCGCGGCGGCGCACGGCGGCAAGAGTCGTCGGATCAGTGACGGGAAGCTTCCTCTCCTCTCTTCGACACCTCCCTCGCGAAGCTGTCACTCTGGGGAGTAAGGTGGAGGTCCTGGGATGAAGGAGCAGCGCCAAAGATGATGGGAATTGTGCGGCGGAGGTTCAGCTAAATAGCAGTACAGGTCCGAGAAGATGGGATCGGGCATGGTTCTGTGAAGCACGGATCCCTAGGCGGATGATCCGACGAGGGTGTCAGATGTGCAGGGATCAAATGGAGCCCGGGGTTTGGATATATGGAGCTCGGATCGCGTCAGCAAAATTTGGAGATATCGGGTCGGACGCAAGATCCGCGGGGGAAGTGGTCTGGGGGGGAGTTGACCGGGGGTCGACATCCCCCGTGGACCAATCAGAATCCGCCTTTTATTATTTATTTGAAAATTCGATTAAAAATAGTAAATGACTTTATTTTGAAAAATTTGAAACATGAAAAATGTTTATTTATTTTCAAATTAATTTTTAGCGATTTTTATTTATTTTTTTGAAATATAAATTATGTATTTACAAAATATTATTAATATATATAGGTATATACACATATTTATTTTTTATTTTTATTTTTAATGATTTATTTTTATACATTTATTCAAATTTTATGTTTTATTTATTTATAGAAAAAATTTTGAATAAAAGGGTATTTTTATTTTATTTTTATTAATTATGTACATGGGTTAATTAAATACGTTTATTTACATATTTACATGGTATATATACAAGGTGTATTTTCATTTTATTTCTTTTTATTTTATTTTTATTTTTCTAATTTTTATTTATTTACACGTGAAATATGGAATGTGAAAATATTTTTATTAGATTTTTATTAATTATTTACAAGGCGAAAATGAATAGATGTGTTATTCTACACACATAGTCTATATACACTGGTGAGAGAGTTATATTTATTTTTATTTCTCTTTTATTTTTCCCATTTTTATTTTGATTTTATATTTACAAATATGTACAAAATATAAGAAACACTTATTTATTTTTATTTTGAGAAAAATCAGTTTATTTATATACATAGGTATATGTACACATGAATGACCCTATCTCTCTCTACTTGGTTTTTTTTGCGGTCAGGCCCATGCTGAGCCCTCCCTTAGGATTAGGTCACTCAATATTTATTTGAAATATTTCCTTCTTTTTCTTGTGTTTCTTTATTCCTTTATTTTGGCACAAAATCATGCTAATTATGCATATTTACAAGATGCATGTACTTTGGCAATTTGTGATATTTAACATATTTACATGGTGTTTTGCTCAAGTTTCTAGCTAAAATAAAGGAATAAAGAGTGATGAATTGGGATTCATCACCCCCCTATACTTTACTTTTGTTAGTCCCTTAGCAAACACTTATTTGAAAAAGAAGTGTAAAAGAAAAAGAAAAGGAAAAAGAGGTGAAATCAAGGTTGATTATTAAACTTTCCTTCATTAAATTGAAATATGGAGCTCGGTTAGACCTTTGGATTATTAATTTGTCGGAACCTTATTTAGATTTAAGCTTAAAACTCAACAGCCTCTAAGTTCCACCAATCTATGGTCAAGACTCCTCAATAAACCAGATCAGAACAAGTCTACATGCACAAACTCTAATGACCATGAATCTTTCCTTGTACGGTGTAAGTGATATGTAGCTCCCCACCTCAAAAGTAACAAAGAAACAACCTCCCTCAACCCGGTAACTCTAATGCCTCGGTCTAGCAACTCTTTCCTCGAGAAGCGAGGTATTCCCTTCTAAGTTCAAGTGCAACCGGCTCAAGAAGAGGGGGAAGAAGAGAATGGACCATGGCCAGTGTAGCCATGTATGCTTGGGAGCTCTAACCAGTGTAGCTGAGTCTCCCGCTGCAAGCTTCATGAGATGGAACATGTGTACCATAAGCTTTTGCTTTATTTGTCTATATACACTCCGGTGGGATTATTAAATTTTCAATCCGGCCCACCATTTTTTTGGAGTTTTTTTCTTTTTGCTCTTTTTTTATGTGCATCTGTACAACATATCTACATGGTGCAGCATATATACAAGGAGTTTTTCCTCTTAAGCCAGTAGACTATCCCTCTTTTGAAGCTTTATTGCAACCCACGGCTTCTATCTTTAGACCTCATAACCACCAGACCAAGTTGAGACGCACTTCCTTCTCTATAAGAAGAAGAGAGGTTCCGCCTAGAAGTGCTACCCTCATATGCTACCCCAAGCCAAAGGAAACTGCCTCCTCGCCACCTCATCCATGGAGAGCTATGTGTAAGGTGCTGGGGCAAGTAAAGCCATTGTCTCTGAGAGTCATGCGTGTGTTGTTAAGTGTTCTACTTAGGCTCATCAAGATGACATATGCTCATAGCCTAGTGGACTCAAAGAATTAAGTCCCAATGGACCTGAAAAGTCTCAATCCTAAGCCCTATAAGGTTCCTCTTATTGTTAGGTGGATTAAGGTCTTAACCAAGCTCCATTTGTCAATTTAATTCCAGGCCAGTTTAAATGTCAACTATGATTTGGAAAAGCTGTGCAAGTATTTACAAAGATGCTATTTACAAATATGCAATTTACAAATATTTACAATTGTGCAAATTTTTTGAAAAATATTGAAAACATGGATGTATGCATGAATGCAAAGTTTTGCAAAATATTTACAAAAATTTACACAAGGTTTTTTGCAAACTTTTTGTTTTCAAAACATTTACAAAAATTTTGTATTATATACATAGTTTTGATATGAAAATGTTTACAATCTATTTACACTAAAAGATTTTACAGTCATTTGTACAAAAATAATTTTATAAATAAATAGGTATATGCAAGATGAATTTAATATACAAGGCAAAATTTTAAAAATTTTATGGATTTTTAGGTTTTTAGCCATTTTTATTTATTAACATACTCACACAAAGTACGAGTTATGGCGAAAGTATATATGAAATATATACACACCCCCTATACTTAGCTCGAACGATGTCCTCAGAGTGATCAATAGCGATGAAGAAGACATAACTCATGCTTAGTATAGGGAAGTGAAAAGTAATGGCTATATACAAAGACGAATCAAATAATAGAATGAAGAGAACTCGGTGTTTTCCCCCTATACTTAGGATCAAGTAATCCTAAGTATAGCATGTTGTACATGAAGGGAAATCTGAGTGAAGAATGTACAGGGTCTACCCCCCTATACTTAGGGTGAAATATCCCTAAGTATAGGCAACAAAACAGGGGTAGAAAGAATCAAAAGAATACCCGAGAGTCCGGCATCCCCCCTATACTTAGGGTAAAGTACACCCTAAGTATAGCATAATCATAAGATGAGAGAAGGGATGTAGGACTAAAGAATAGAGTGATATGGACAACTGGATCTATACAGGTCGGAAGAACAGTGATAATCAGGCGTGAGATGCAATAGATGTGAGTCAAGAGACCACATCTCACGCAAAGTGAATAGGGGAAACACCAACGACCCTCGGCTCATGATCTAGATATGGTTTGAGCCGTTGGTCGTTCACTCGAAAGGTAGCATTAGAAGACAACTCAGATATATCAATACTCCCATTGCCATGCACCTTTTTAACCAGATAAGGTCCCTTCCATTTGCTCTGTAGCTTCCCTGGAAATAGATGAAGCCTAGCATCAAACAACCATACTCTCTGTCCTAGCTCAAACTTCTTGTGGCTGATATGAGAATCATGCCACTCCTTCACTCTCTCCTTATAATGTAGGCTATTTGAAAAGGCGATATCACGGAGCTCCTCCAAGGCTGCTAACTCTACCATCCTCTGATCTCCTACACTCTCTGGATCCAAAAGTATATCAGTGACTGCCCAAAGTGACCTATGTCTCAGCTCAACAGGTAAATGGCACGGTTTGCCATAAATGAGGAGAAAGGGAGATGTACCTAAAGGAGACTTGAAAGACGTCTGATATGCCCACAAGATCGGGTTCAAAAGCTGTGACCAATCCTTTCAGTCAGGGCGGACGACTTTCTGCAATATAGTCTTGATCTCCCTATTCGACACTTCAGCAAGACCATTCATCTGAGGGTGGTATGGAGTGACAACTCGATGGTCTATGCTGAACTCGCTAGCAAGGGCCTTTACCTTGTTGTTGATGAAATGAGACCCCCCGTCAGATATCAACATTCGAGGTACCCCGAACCGTGAAATGATATTCTTCCTCAAAAATCTGCAAACAGTCCTAGCATCTGCGGTTCGGGCGGGGATGGCCTCAACCCAACGACTCACATAATCCACGGCCAACAGAATGTACTCAAATCCCTGACTCCTAGGAAATGGATCCATGAAATCGATGCCCCATGCGTCAAAAACCTCACAGAAGTGAATGGGCTGCATCGGCATCATATCACGCTGTCCACAAGTGCCCATCCTCTGACAGTCAGTACACCTCTTCACGAACTCATCAGAGTCCTTGAAGAGAGTAGGCCACTATAGGCCGGATTGGAGCACTTTCTGCGTCGTTCTCCTCCCTGAGTGATGTCCTCCTACCTCAAGCTTGTGGCAGTAAGTAAGGATGCTGTGGTGCTCCTCCTGAGGAATGCACCGACGCCAGATACTATCCCCTCCCTCGTGGTAAAGGACGGGATCCTCCCAATGGTAAAACTTGGCCTTCGCGAGGAAGGTCTCAAGTTTCTGCCTGGTCCAATCTTGTGGAACTTTTTTGGCGACAAGATAGTTCACAATATCGGCATACCATGGGAGCGAGGCGATAGCAAGTATCGCCTCATCTGGGAAGGTCTCACAAATAGGGTCAATCTGCTCAGAATCCTCAAGATTCTCCAATCGGGAGAGATGATCCGCCACCACATTCTTGGCTCATGGTTTATCCTTAATCTCTATGTCAAACTCTTGGAGTAGAAGGATCCATCTGGTCAATCTCGCTTTGGCATCCTTCTTTACCATGAGGTACCTGATGGCGGTATGATCAGTGTAAATGGTCACTCTAGATCCAATGATGTAAGATCTGAACTTATCTAGGGCGAAGACTACGGCTAGCATCTCCTTCTCTGTGATCGTGTAGTTCCGCTGCGCGGCATCCAATGTACGGCTAGCGTAGTGAATGGCAAATGGTACTCCATCCCTCCTCTGTCCCAGCATGGCCCCCACGGCAAAATCAGAGGCGTTCGTCATGATCTCGAATGGGAGAGACCAATCAGGTGGCTGGAGAACAGGAGCCTCTATGACACAACTCTTGAGTCTCAAATGACGATAGACACTTATCATCTACAAGGAACTCGGTGTCTTTCGTCAGCAGATCAGTCAATGGTCGGGTGATCCTGCTGAAATCATGAATGAATCATCGGTAGAAACCGACGTGCCCCAGAAAAGACCGTAACTGCCGCAAGTTGGATGGTGGATCGAGTTTTCTAATGACATCCAACTTGGCCGGATCAACCTCCATGCCCCTGTTGGAGATGATATGGTCAAGCACTGTCCCTTGAGTCACCGTGAAGTGACTCTTCTCCCAAGACAACACTAGGGGAACCTCTATGCATCGCTGAAGGACTCGGTCGAGGCAGTCAAGACAGGAGTCGAATCCGTCGTCGTAGACCGAGAAATCATCCATGAAGACCTCCAAGCACTCCCCCACCATGTCCGAAAAGATAGACAACATGCATCTTTGAAATGTCACAGGGGCGTTGCATAGCCCAAATGGCATGCGTATGAAGGCATATGTCCCAAACGGACAGGTGAAGGTGGTCTTGTCCTGGTCTTCGGGCGCAATGGCCACCTGATTGTAGTCGGAGTACCCATCCAGAAAGCAGTAATGGCTCTTCCCTGCCAGCCTCTCAATAATCTGATCAATAAAGGGTAGGGGAAATGATCCTTCTTGGTGGCATGGTTGAGTCGTCTATAATCTACGCAGACCCTCCAAGAAGTGGATACCCGGGTAGCGATCTCCTCTCCAGACTCCGTGACAACAATAGTGATGCCCGTCTTCTTGGGCACCACATGCAACGAACTGACCCACTTGGAGTCAGAGATGGGGTAGATAAAATCAGCGCTCCACCACTTCGAGATCTCCTTCATGACAACCTCTCTCAGATTCGGGTTCAGCCGCCGCTGGAACTCACACGACGGCTTTGCCTCATCCTTGAAATAGATGTGGTGAGAGCACAAAGCCGGACTGATCCCCTGGAGATCTGCTACACTCCATCCTATCGCCTTGCGGTTCTTTTCAAGAACCCCCATCAGACAGGATTCTTGCTCTCCAGTCAAATCAGCGGAGATAATGATTGGGTACATCTCATGCTCACCTGCAAGGAACCTGTACTTCAGCGACGCTGGTAACGACCCAGCTCTGGATAAGTCGGTGCTGGCAAATCTGGCTTCTGAAGAATCCGAGTGTATGCGGCCAAATCTGCTCGGGAGAAAGAGAACTCTCGCTCACAAACTGGATCTGGAGAAGGCTGCTCGAATGGTCTATCTCTGCTCTGCTCAGAATCAACCTCCTCTCTAGATGTAGGCTCAGTGGAAGTCAGACACGATGTAAAATCATCAAACTCTGCCCAATCAGTATCTAACTCCGAGGGATCATACTCACAAAAATATGTATCGCGATCAAGAACCGAATCTGCGGCCTGAAAGGTATCCTGGACCTGGAATGCGCTCTCCAAGCTCTCCTCTGCTGGCGTCTCTGCATTAGCGAACTCTGAAGGTGAGAGGATGGTCTGTGCGACTGGATCTACCCAAACTGCCTCATCGTCTATAATCACAAAATCGCAGTCCTGGTGGATGTCTCGCCCTGGCTCTGTCATCTGCTCTGAGCAATTTGAATCTCTCGCTCTAGTCTCCTCGACCATCTCTATTTGTATACGCTCGCCCTTGACGCGAAAGTACACCTTCCCGCTATCATGGTCGGACACTGCCTTGGCTGTGGCCAAGAACGGGCATCCTAAAATGATGGGGGCATCGGTCGCAGACTCAGGGATCTCCATGTCCAACACTACGAAGTCCACGGGAAATTTCAGGCCCTGAATTGTGACGACAACATCCTTCAACAACCCCTTCAGCCTCTTGACAGATCGATCAGCAAACTGAAGGACTGTCCTGCTCTGTCGGAGAGTGCCCAACTCGAAGCGGTCGAGAAGGGCTGCCGGAAGTAGGTTGATCGAAGAACTGCTGTCTAATAGAGTGCGGTCGAACCTCTGCTCATGTAACATATGGGACTCCTGCATCTGGCCTCTTGGCTGGCTGACGGTTCTGTATCACGAAATAAGTGGCTCTGGTCAACACATGGATCTCAGACTGATGGTTCCTCCTCTTCCTCCTAACTGGGGTCCTGTCTCTGAGTGATCTCTGGAGTAGAGGGATGTGCTCCAAGGCCTTCTGAAGAGTCAGATGGATATGGAATCTGTCTATCATCTGCTGGCTAAACTCTATCTGATGACTCTTTTTGGAATTTTCTATTTTCTTCCCCTTTCCCATGTGAAGAGCTCGTGGAAAGGGGATTACAGGTCCTTCTCAGATGAAGGAGTAGGAGAGGGCCTGGCATGCTCATGAATAGCAAAATCCACACAAACATCATCAATCAACACATGTGGATCCGAAAATAACATACCCTTTCCTTTATTTCCAGAAATGTCCCGAGATACATGTACAAATGGAAAGACAACAGGACTAGCAGAAGTAATTGTGGCCTCAGTACCACCCTCGGCATGTCTCGCGGCATCAGCACCACGCTCTGGCTCAGCAACTGGGGTGGCGACAGTACCACCTCCTCGAACTGGTGACTCGACGGCCTCAGTACCGTCGGCTGGATCAACGTCCCTGGTGGCATCAGTACCACCGTCATCATCTCTCACGGCCTCAGTACCGCGATCCTCCTCGTCTGGCGCTCCTGGTGTGGCATGGGATCGTCGCTCAGACGAGGCACTTCCTGCTGGCATCCTACCGCTCCTAAGTGTGACAAAATCAACATCAAACATGTATGCAGACAAATCACCAAAAGAATCACTGGGAGTGGTAATCTCTATGAACTCTACCTGCTCAGACTTCTCTTCAGGTTGTTCGGGTTCGACTCTATCTGTGAAGGAATAGCGGCCTTCCCTCTCACTATCTCCCGCATCTCCTGGCGGAACTTGTCCATCTCCCGTCTGAATGTAGCCTGCTGCTCAGTCATGAGGCGGGATAAGTCGTCTAAGGCGGGGTTCTCATAGGCTGGCCCATGAGAACCTGACGGGTGGCCTCGTTGGTAGTGAGGCTGTTGTTGTGGCTGGTGCGGCCGAGAGGGGTACTGCTGTGGATGATGTTGCGGCTGCTAAGGCTGGTCACGCCTCCAAGAGTGTCCCTGCTGATAGGGACGAGGACTATACTGCTGTAGAGGCTGGGATGACTGCTGCTGCTAGTGTTGGTACACTGGGGGCTGTTGCTGCTGGTGATCTCGCTGATGGGCGTACTGGCCACCCTGAACTGGAGGTTGCTGCTGGGAACTGGCACATCCGGCTGACCAACGGAATCCGGGATGGTCTCGTCGGATACCGGGATGGGATTGGTCGTGCCAAATCCCGTTGACGTCCATCAGCTGCTCCGGCTCGTATGAGGTGGTGGGAGTACTGCCAGAGGCTGATCCAGCTGGTAGACCACCATCTGAGTGTCTGGAGATGGTGGTGGCTGGTAGTACTGTTGCAGCTGCTGGTACGGCTCCGCCTGTACAAGGTGAACCTGTCGAGGTTGCGTGGAGCGCTGGAACGAACTGTCGTTGCTACTTGGATTCCCTCGTGCCTGAAGACGAGGCTGAGAAGTCGTCTGTGCCTCATGGAGACACATGACATGTGTCTTCAGGTCACTCAACAACTGTGCCATCTGCTCCATCTGCAATATGTTCTGGCACTGCTTCTTCTTGATCAGCTTCATCCGGTCCAGCTTCTCTCTGATAATGCCCATGTCGGCGGCTGTGGACTTGGCCTATGCGGCTGCCGCTGATGAAGTAGAAGGACCGACATCTACCTGTGCTATCCTCTGAAACTGCACGGGCTGTGGTTGAGGGTGTCCCTGAGTGTAGAGTCAGGTCTGGGACATCACTGTGTAGTTCTCGGCCATCTCCTCGTAGATGGCCCAGACCTGATCCTCGTCCTTGGCGAAGTAGGAACCACCACAAGAAGCATTCACCAAGCCTTGCATCTCTGGTGTCAACCCGAAAAGAAGCTCTGAACAAGGTTCGGCTTCGTGATATCATGGTGCGGGCATCTGTCAGTAAGCTCACGGAACCTCTCCCATGCCTCGTGGAACTGCTCGTTGGGGAGCATGGAGAAGTTGCTGATCAGGGTCGTCGCGGCATTGGTCCGCCCGAGTGGATAGTACTTGTGAAAGTACTCGGTGCGGAGCTGCTCCCAGGTGTAAACAAACTTCCCCAGATGCTTCAGCCAGGTGACTGCTCTATCTGCCAGTGAAAAGGGGAAGGCAATCATCCGGATGGTGTCCTCGTCCACCTGTCTGTCGTGGATGGTGCTGCAGATCATCAGAAACTCCCTGTAGATGGAGGTGAGGCTCCTCTGTGGCGAGCCCGTGGAAGCAGGGAAGCAACTGAAGTGTGTTCAGGGGGAACTTGAAGTCCCCCACGATGGCCGGAAGTACCACCCAGTTGTGTGCCTGCGTCGATTCGGGGTTGTGCAACTCCCGCATCGGTCTCGGCTGCTCTGCTGCTGGTTGGCCTCCTCCTGCTCCTCCTCCTCCCGCGGCTCTCGGCTGATCTGCTGCGGCTCTCAGTCTCTCCATCTCTCTCCTCATGTCCACCATGAAAGCCCCCTGGTCTCGTATCTGTCGCTGCATTGTCTCAAGGGAGGCTAACATGGTGGTTTTGATTGCACCCTGGTCCAGAACATAGATCGTCGTCTCTGGCCTCTAACCCTCAATGCGATCCTCGTTGCTGGCCGTGGTCTCTGCAAAAGCAAAAGACCCAAACTCAGGTGCCGAAATATCATCAGTCTGTTGTCTCGCATCTGGCACTGGCATCTCAAGTATAGAAGAAGGGTGATCAAGGGGGAACATGGCGGAATCGAACTCGGGTTCGGAGAGCGGGTCTGGGCTCTCACGAACCAACCTAGATGTGTGGGCTGGAGTGCTGAAAAGCAGTGTAACCGGAGGCTGCCTAAGAGACCTCCTGCCCATCATCTTGATCTGACGAGTCTGGCGGATGAGATATGGAAACAAACAAGATGAGAAAACAAACCCCGAATTCACCTACTCCACACTGAGCTGAAGAGCGTAAGAGCTCGGTCAATTATCTTGTCAATTTTATTTAGGTGACCATGTCAGGATATCAGAGCGGTTACGTGACCTGGTAGGAATCCAATCCGCCAACCAGACTGTCCCGTATAAAAGGCTGGTAGTCTGATCAGGGCTCGGATGTGGCTTTAGCCTAGTGCGCGGGTCACTCTCTCGCGCAATCAAACCAGACAATGAGGGGGTTGCTCTCCCCAAGACAAATTTGTAAGTAAAGTGTCTTTTACGGTCAAGTTTATTTAACAGTCCCAATTTTATAGTTTTTCTTTTTAGATATTTTTCAAAGCAAACAATGCCTAACGATTTTTTCGGTTCTCCTGATTATTTTAGGTCCAAAAACTGGGGGAGAAGACGAAAAAACCGATGCGCGGAAATCAATGATGCATGCAGAGTAAGAGATGCGTACCTGACTCCAGCAATCTACATGCAGGGTGATCCGCGCATAAATAAAAGATATAATATAAACTACCTATATGATGCACGCGGAAACCGTCCCTAGTAGAGCAATTTCTACACGAAAGAACAGTAGTCGGGTACTCGAGCCTAGGTCCAGAGTCCTATCTTGGGAGCCACTCGGTGTCTGCCACAACAGATCCTGCACGCGTTGTATGTGATTCCTCAAGGCACGTGGACCAGGTCTCTAATAAGCCGGCTTTTTTTCTTGTGAATTAATTAATTAGATTCAATTATTCGAACTATGGATACAGGCAGTCAATTAGGTGTTTGGATCCTAATTAATTACGTCACAATCAAGCAAAATCCTAAGCTAAGGCTGAAAACCGTATAAATCAGACAAGTAGTAGATAAACGGTCAAAACCCGTGGAAAACCGCGAAAACTCGGTGAGGTCCCCCAAGCACACCGGTGATCGGCGAATCAGACCCCGAAAAATCACAAGTGTCCAAGTTCGTCCAGGTCCCTGTATTATTACAAATTAATAATGTTGAAAATAAACTAAACTAATCTACGACTAATCTACGCGGCTATTCCGCGGCTCCTGCACTCGTGCTCGATTCCCCGCGTCCTCCTGCGGCTCTATGTAGAAAAGAGCCGCCTCCGACTCCTGCGGTTGCTTCGACTTCCGAAGAAAGCCGCCTCGATCATCGGGCCCTCGCAAGAAAACAAGCAGAATGTCAAACAAAGTTATTATAAAAATAAAATAAGACAGATAAAATATATACCAAAATATCTACAGAAAGCTGCGAAAAAGAAAAGCCGCGGAAAAATCGAAAGTGACTACTAAGCCGTGCTCCCCAACAACGGCACCATTCCGATGAGCATGAAAAATTCCCACAAAATCCGAGTGAAGGTAATAGAAACAAGGGTCTTTGTGACCCGGATCTCACGGAATCGGCTCAATCAAGAAAAATTATGAAGATCAGACCACCAAAATCAGAGAAGACAAAATCAATCAAAAACAAAGATATAGCGGTCCTAGCTATGAGATTAGCCTGGTGTAGCACCCAGGGTCGGACTTAGGGAGCACGAATTGGCCTTGCAGCTTACGAAATAGTCACGATAAAAAATGAGAGAAAAATGGTTTTTGGTGGGTTTTTATAATTTTTTAATGTTTTTATATTTTGACTTTTTAAATTAATGTAGAAAAAGGTAAAAACAACCAATTATTTAATCAATCAAAAATGCTCCAAAAATTCAAACAAAAATGTTTTTATGTTTTTCTAGGTTATTTAATATTTTTAGTGAATTTTTCAGATTTTTATAATTTTTATGTGATTTTCTAAAAATCAAGAAAGCCAAAAACAGTAAGCTATTGTCCAACCAGACTTGAAAAATCCATTTAAAATATAAAATGGATCTATAGTATGGAGGTAATTTTTATGAAAAATATCAAAAACAAACAAAATTCAGAAAAAGAGTTTATATGTTTTCTGGAATTTTTTAGAATTTTTATGAGGTTTTGAGGGTTTTTCAATTTTTAAGGTTTTTATATATCCAAAAATCACAGAACAGAAATTAAAAGACACTAAAATTAACTTACACTAATTTTTTTGTAATTTTAAAAGAGTTTTTCTATTTTTCTTGGGTTTTCTAAATCAAACAGTAAGAAAAAGCAAGGTTTTTGAATTATTAAAAATATCAAAATGCCTCAGAATTGTACCAATTTTTTAGTGAAATTTTTACACAGTGGCAGGAGCCAAGTATCCAAATTTCACGCAATTTGGAGTTAATTTGCTATTTTATTTAAATAAAATAGAGGCTCACAGTGTTAGGGACCTAAATGCAAACAAAACATGTTCCAAGGGCCAGACAGTAACAAGGCAAGAAAATGCAAGGGTCCTCGTACAAAATGTCCAAGAAATCACGCGCGATGCACGCGTATCAGGCATAGAGGGACCTACTTGTAATTCCTATTTCTATAAGACCTAACAATAACACACAAGGAATATAGGATAGAAAGTGCAAAAAGACTAAGTCCTCACGTGTCGATGCATGTGGCCCACATATATAAGGACTAAAATGCAAATAGGTAAAACATAAAAGTCCAGAGTGCAAATATCCAAAAATAAAAACAACTGACTCAAATATTTACAGGACTAACTAATAAAAACCACAGAGAGAAGGGCCTAAGGGATATTTACCCCTTATTAAAAGCGAACGATCGAAGAAGCGACGCATGTCAGATCGGACGGTGGAGGTGCAGTTGGCGTCTTTTCGAGGAACCTCAGCTCGGATCTGACGGATGGGGATGCGCCACGTGAATGATCTGATGGTTCTAGTGTGTGCACGCCTCTCCTCTGCGATGGACGACCTGGATCAAGCCTTAAATGGATCAGGCGGTCGTTGAAGCTCCGTAGATGAACGGCTGGAATCATGTCTGGAGCGAAGGGCTGATCCGATGGCTACTGAAGGAGCTCCAAGAACTCGACGCCGGGCGAACTTCGCCGGCCCAATGCACGCGGTGGAGTCGTCCTCCCGAGCTGCTGGGATATGGAATAGCTTCGCCAAGATGCTCCGTAGCTGCTAGATGCCTTCGATGAGGCCGGGGTCCATCGGAGTGGCCCGGCGATGGAGGAGGACTGGAGCTGCTGTGCCAAAGTGTTCGGACCCTCAGATGGGCCTCTCTCGACCTGTAAAACACACAGAACAACTCCTGGGTCGAGGGCAAGCTGCCTTGACCCGGTTAGGGTGGAATGGCGGCCGGGCGAGTCGATATGGACGACCTCCGACGAGGCGACGGCGGTGGAGGTCGAAGTACCTGCTCCGGGGCGAGACACGGGGAGTGAGTGGGTGCATAGCGTGAAGAGGGGTCTCACGGAGATGATGGTCGGGTCAGATGATCGATTGGACGAACGGAGTGAGCAGAATCGATCGGCGACGACGAAGGACTGATTTGGGCGTAATGGAAAATTAGGCGAAAATAAGGGGATTCGAGAATACCTAGTGGTTGGAGTCGACTGGGGACGAGCTCAGGAAGCTCTGGGTCGTAGCCTCGAAGGGTCGTCGGGACCCGAGGCTCTAACGCACCTCGCGGCAGCGCACGGCGGCAAGAGTCGCCGGATCAGTGACGGGAAGCTTCCTCTCCTCTCTTCGACACCTCCCTCGCGAAGTTGTCACTCTGGGGAGTAAGGTGGAGGTCCTGGGACGAAGGAGCAGCGCCAAAGATGACGGGAATTGTGCGGCGGAGGTTCAGCTATATAGCAGCACAGGTACAAGAAGATGGGATCGGGTAGGGTTCCGTGAAGCACGGATCCCTAGGCGGATGCTCCGGCGAGGGTCTCGGATATGCAGGGATCAAATGGAGCCCGGGATTTGGATATATGGAGCTCGGATCGCGTCAGCAAAATTTGGAGATATCGGGTCGGACGCAAGATCCGCGGGGGAATGGTCCAGGGGTGAGTTGACAGGGGGTCAACATCCCCCGTGGACCAATCAGAATCCGCCTTTTATTATTTATTTGAATATTCGATTAAAAATAGTAATGACTTTATTTTGAAAAATTTAAAACATGAAAAATGTTTATTTATTTTCAAATTAATTTTTAGCGATTTTGATTTATTTTTTTGAAATATAAATGATGTATTTACAAAATATTATTAATATATATAGGTATATACACATATTTATTTTTTATTTTTATTTTTAATGATTTATTTTTATACATATATTCAAATTTTATATTTTATTTATTTATAGAATAAAATTTGGAATAGAAGGGTATTTTTATTTTATTTTTATTAATTATTTACATGGGTTAATTAAATACTTTTATTTACATATTTACATGGTATATATATAAGGTGTATTTTTATTTTATTTATTTTTATTTTATTTTTATTTTTCTTATTTTTATTTATTTACATCATGAAATATGGAATGTGAAAATATTTTCATTAGATTTTTATTAATTATTTACAAGGAGGAAATAAATAGATGTGTTATTCTACACACACAGTCTATATACACTTGTGAGAGAGTTTTATTTATTTTTTTCTCTTTTATTTTTCCCATTTTTATATTGATTTTATATTTACAAATATGTACAAAATATAAGAAACACTTATTTATTTTTATTTTGAGGAAAATCAGTTTATT
Organism: Ottelia alismoides; assembly: GCA_037367405.1. Lineage (NCBI taxonomy): Eukaryota > Viridiplantae > Streptophyta > Magnoliopsida > Alismatales > Hydrocharitaceae > Ottelia > Ottelia alismoides. The sequence continues at coordinate 416,839 of JAZKJV010008563.1, forward strand.
TATATACATAGGTATGTGTACACATGAATGACCCTATCTCTCTCTACTTGGTTCTTTTTGCGGTCAGGCCCATGCTGAGCCCTCCCTTAGGATTAGGTCACTCAATATTTATTCTAAATATTTCCCTCTTTTTCTTGTGTTTCTTTATTCCTTTATTTTGGCACAAATTCATGCTAATACAAGATGCATGTACTTTGGCAATTTGTGATATTTATACATATTTACATGGTATTTTGCTCAAGTTTCTAGCTAAAATAAAGGAATAAAGAGTGATGAATTGGGATTCATCAGTCAGGCAAACCTGTTTGTAAAATCTCTTAAAGAAGAGGTGTGCTCAATCGAGTCCCTTTGTTTATATTTCATCAGTATTCCATCCAAATCACTCACTCTCTCCAATCGGTCTTTCCAAGCTTCCTTTTATTTGATACAATTGTAAGGTATACACATTTTGCCTTTAGGTTTTTCAAGCTACGCGAACTCCATGCCTTTTCATTGCTCCAAATCCACTGTAAACATCCCACGTAAAATATTTATTTGATGCATATGTAGCTTTATAACAATGTTTATTTTGAGTTCGTGACTAAATTATTCATTGTTAAATAAACAATGATCAACATTATCTATTGTTAGATGATTTTTTACACTAAAAGTTATCGAAAAAAGTCATATGAACTGCTAGATGAACGCTTTCAGAATTTGAGCCAATTGTCGTTAATTTTTTAGTTCAAAGTTAACGACTAGCAGAAATATCTAACAATAGCAACAGATAGACATTATTATATAGAGCATTACTAATGATATAGCAATGGTTATGAATTTTATAGTTAATTTTTGATATAGAAACATTTGACAAAAGATAATAGAAAAAACATCCAATGATGTGGACATTTTCTGGATGCATGGAAAGCCGACAATCTCGTCCGTTAGTAATTAATTCAAAAGATTCAATTAATTTCCTTTATCGTAATTTTTTAATGTTGAAAATATATTTTACTCGTTTGTCTCATTCCCAAAATAGAATGTGATTACCTCATATTTTATTTTTAGTATCCTCATTGGGAAAACTCTTGCTGGGGGTTTTCCTCCTACCACAAATGATGGTGGTGGAAGTTTGAGGTGGTGTTACTCATCAGCACTAGGAGGAGCTTGCAGCAAAGAGGTGTTCATAGTAATGAAAGGTTCACAACGATAAGGGTGGTTGTTGAAGGGAACTTCCGATCGTTATAACAATGATCAAAGGGTACTGTAGCAACTGATGGAGCAATGTCGGGAGCACATTGTGGCAACGGTCAAGCACAGAGTCGGAGGGACTGAGCCGATGATGGTTACGTGAAGGGAAGGGGAGCGATTGGCGATGGTGAGAAGAAAAGGAACAGGGTCGGGTCGCCGTTGAAGATGGTGGGGGGAAGGGGGGGGTTATGAACAAGAATTATAATCGGTCGTGCATTCCACACAAGACGGGAGCGTAGTCGCTGAGGCGGCCGACAAAAGATATCAAATTCAATCAACAATTAACCCACAATATGAATAAAGCAATGAATAGCAAAAATGTGGACTTAAAATTTATTATAACTCTAAATGCAAATGTGTATAGGTGTAAGCATGAGTAGAGATCCAATACTGAGAGCAAATGGGAGAAGGAGGCATGATAGATGCACAAAAATTCTGTCTTTTATCTCTTGTCCATTTTAATGTTTTTGTGAGTTTTCATTTCATATTTTTTTATTTTTGATTTTATAATTTTCATTTCTTTTTATATTTCCATTTTTTATTTTTCATTTAAAAATTATGTAAAGATAAATATATGTGTAGGTATAGATGTGTATATATAAATACAATATAAGGTATATATAGGTACTATACACATATAATAGGTAAAAATACTCAAAATATAGTAAACACGATATTTATGTGGTTTTTTATGTTTTTCTATTTTTTGTTATTTTTCTGGAATTTTTGCTCATTGTTATGTATTTTTAAAGTCGAAAATATCCCAAATATGAGATTAATAAATAATCCGAAATTATTTGGATTTTAAAAATAATAGATAAGTTCCAAAATTGCCCAAATTATTTTAAATCTATAAATAATAATATATAGATAATTATAACATAGAAAAACATATTTTGGTATTTTTGGAGAATTTCTATATTTTCTTATTAGATTTTAGAGCTTTATGATTTTTTAATTTTAATTTTTTATTTTTATGGGGATTTGTTTTCTAGGCACAATAAATACCAAAATATTATATATATATATATAATTTTTATTTTTCAAAATATTTTGATATTTTTTTGGAATTTTATGTGTAAACAGGGATTATATGCGCTCTATTTCATTTTTAATAAATCATTAAATGCTCAAAAATTGCCAAGCAAATAAAAGGCATAAAAGTACATGGAAAAACACATCAAATCCTATTTTTGCATATTTTTAGGAGCACATCAGCTTTTTTTAATAATTAGATAAAATACACAAAAATATATGTCCATGAAGGGGCATATTTGCAAATAAAATAAAGTCAGGGGGCTCTGTGCAAAAACACAAAAAGTATACAATATTTACATAATTTTTAATGAATAAATTACAATTACAAAACCCTCTAGGGCGTCTGTGTAAATTACCCCATTACTTGGGACTACACGTGATGTACGCTGGGAAGGACCAAAATGTAAATATTGAAAAGCACGAGGGCCTCTCAGCACTTTTCACAAAAATATATATTAGACAAATTAATTTACAAAACTACAAAGGCTTACATGCAATTTTGCCACCTCACGTGGGACGGCACATGTGGTGACGTGGACAGGACCTAAAAGTAATTAAAATAAATACATGGTCCTCGATGCAAAAAATTCTACTTATTTTATAATGTTAACTTTTATTTACAGGACTCGATAATAAATATAAAAAGTTGGGGTAAAAAGTCAAATTTACCCCATAAAAGGCACGGGCGAATGATTTGGATGGCATCACTTGACACGTATCTGCTCCTCAACGGTCGATGACGCTTCGCGATCCGGCGGTGACGATTAGTTCGCATCAAGCGATCGGATGGTTGGCGTGTGGCCCAATCCAACGGCTGTTGTAGCATCTGGAGGCTTCATCTTCATCAAACAGGAACGGAGGCGCCAGGATGAACTGAACAAGAACTCGCCTGGGGTGAGTTTTGATTCAAACGTGCGAGCTCCTCCGGCCTCCTCTCTCGCTGCTGAGCGGCACTTTTCGTTCCTGGAAGTCCTATGCGTCTAATGATGGCTTCAATCGAGGCTCAGGGGCTCAAAAATGATCCGACGAGGAGGCTCGACCTGGACCTTGCTTCCAACAGTCAAAGCTCCTCAGATGGAGCCTTTTGTACCTGCAAACAAATGCAAGAGTGTCAAGAGGAATAGGCGAGGGGTCCAGGCTTTTATTGATGGAGAATCAAGGCGATTGGGGCGAGGTGCTGCGTCTCCAATGAACGGCAATGGAAGGAGACAGGCGGACCAGATTAAGGGTTAATCTGGGTGAAAGAATGGTGGATCGACGTGGAGAAATGTTGGGAAACAGAATAGGGTGGTCAACGGGTCGATCAACAAGCGTAGCACGGTGGGAACGTTCGCCAGAGTGGAGCTATGGCGAACTACGAATCCGACCAATTACACTAAATCTAAACCTTAATCACTAAATTAAATGCGTAAATTAAATGCTGGAATTAAAACCTAACTAAAAAAGATAAAATGTGCATCTCAAACCTGGTTGGATCCCACGGAGCAGGGCCACGCCGGAGTGACGGTCGTGGATGCACCTCCCGCCTCTGGAAGCATCCTGGACCTCAGGGTTCCTCTCCTGTCACGAGAGTGCATCTCTTTGGCTGAGATCTGGAGCTTTAGGGCTTGAGGGATGACCAAACAATCATGGAGGACGAAGGAGGTTTATTTATCAACATGAGTGGCACCCTTATTTGATGACCGACCGATATTAAAGAATTGGAGCTATACACAATGGATCTAATGATCGGGCGAGTATGTACAATGATGGGGGATCAATTTATCTCAAGAAGTCGAGGGCGATTGATTGATGGGTCGAGCCAGAAAAATGGACGAAATTGCAAGAATGGACAGTTCTAACGAGTCAGAGACTCGGATGGGAAAGTTGATCGCGATCAACTTTTGACGCGCGGTGATTGGTCCAAGTCATGCCACTAAACGACAAAACAGGGATTTTATTCAAAAATAATTATTTATAAATAGTAATTGATTTTATTAATTTTTATGTATAAAATAAAAAATGTTTATTATTTTATGTAGTATTTTAGTATGATTGTTATTTATTTTTTGGATTTATTTATTAATAATTAATTTTTATTAGTGTATATATAGGTATATTCATCTATGTTTTGTGTATTTATTTTTATTTTGTGTACTTTATTTTATTATTTTATTCTTTTATTTTATATATTTATAACTTATTTTTGGAGTATAAATAATTTTTTTATTTTTATGATGTAATTTGTACACTTATAAATAGATATGTGAATTGTATATGTATAGTTGTAGTTTTTTACCTATGTATTACATACAACTTTTTATTTTAATGTATTTTTATGATTTTTATTTAGTTTTATATTTTTAAGGGATATTTACACCCATAACCCTGAGTAATTCCATAATTACCCCATGTACCCAAGATAACCACGAGTTACATGAGAAAACTCGAGTAATTACTCCACCTCAGATCTATAACCTTCTATTAGTTTTAACTGTCAATCCTAACCAAACCATCGAGTTCATCTAACCTAACATCAATCCAATGGTTAAAATTATATCAAAACTAAAAAGGAAAAAAACCCTCCTCCAACAACCCCCCGTTCCTCCTCCCCGGAGTCGCCGCTTGCTGGGGTTAGGAGCGTCAAGCAGGGGGCGGAGGTTGGGTGCTTGATGACCTGGAGAAGCTCGCTGGGGCCGGGAGGTTTTCCACGGGGGGGTGGGGGGGAGGAGGCAGGGCGATCGAGAAGAAGCTTGTAGGGGGACCTTCCAGGCGGATGGTGCCGCGGCCGGAGGTTGGGAGCTCGACGAGCTGGAGAAGCTTGTTAGGGGACCCTTTAGGAAGGGGGGCGATGGAGAAGACGCTTGCGGGGTACGGGGGGCCTTCCAGGCGGATGGTGTCGCGGGGGAGGGGAAAAATGGTACCTTTGAGTGGTACATCCAAGGACAGCCTTTGGAGAATAGCATTGTGCTCCAGAGATAATCCGTGGGACTTGCCCTCACTGATATTGATCCTCTTCTCCACAAATCCATCACGTTTATGGCAAAAGGAACCACCTTATTTGGTGGGTATGATCCTTTATGGGGTTGTCATGGGTAGGTGATTCCCTGCATGAGCCATTTCTCAGCATCGTCCCACTTGGAGGGGACGCTCTTCTTGGAAAGTTTGTCCCCGTAAAAGGCAAGTGAAGGCCTCCCTGGGGTTGTTGGCACATCCAGTCTCCCTCTTCTTGCATGTGCATAGGTGTCGACAGCATCTCTGATCTCAATGCCCCGCCCTGGAGCTACTGGGAAGGCCCTCACGAACTCTGAGGTCTCCTTCAGGTTGAGCTTGCAGAATGAATCTGCAAAGACGCTACTACCACTAGTAGTAGCAAATGGGCCTTCCTCCCATTGGGAATCCTGATGGTAAAAAAGACCAAAAACTTCTGTATGGTGCCGCGGGCGGGGGGCCTTCCAGGCGAATGGTGTCGCGGGTGGCCTTCCAGGCGGATGGTGCCGTACAGGTACGGGGGGGCCTTCCAGGCAAGGGAGGGGGTGATGGAGAAGAAGCCAGGCGGGGGGGGGGGGGGGGGTCGACAAGCAGAAACAGCAGGAGATCGAGAAGAAGCACAGACGGGTCGGTGGGGTGGAGCTTGCAGTTGATCCAAGGGCCTGGTGGAGGCTCCCTTGGGGAAGGAGGTCGTGGAAGTGGGGGTAGGGCTTTCGGTGAGAGGACGACGACGGAGGGACGGGGTTGTATGGTCAGAGTCAGAGGTTGGGGAAGAAGGGGAGGAGTCATTCATAAATAAAGAGAAATTTGGGTGTAAAATGTAAAATTCTTGTACCATCATAGTTGACGGAAAATTGGGTGGCAATCAACCCAGGGTTATGAATGTAAGAGTTAAGGACTATTCAAGGTCATGAGCATAATTCATAGTTATCTTGGGTAACTGGGGTAATTATGGAATTACTCAGGATTATGGGTGTAAATATATCTATTTTTAATTGATTATATATAATATTAACAGTATTATAAAAATATAAATAATGAAGGAATGAAAGAATATATTTCCCTTTTATTTATATACATATATGGCATAGGTATTTCATCTATTTTTCACACAGATTTATTTTATTTTATTTTTCTTTTTGGTTTTATTCTAGTTTTAATATACACATATGTTATAAATAATATTTAAAAAATTATAAAAAATATGAATTTGTAAAAATAACAAATAATGAATAAATTGAAAATTTTAATCGGTAGAATGTACAATGAGGGCTCAAAACCTAACTTTTTCACAGTAACTCCAAAAAGTATAAAACCATCGCCATTAAATAGCTCGTGAAAAGTTATATACAATTACAGGTGATTGTGATATACTTTAACTTTTTTAAAGATATGGGTCTGTGAAGTTTGGTTTTTGGCTTTTTATTCTGTGTATGAAATTAACACTGTGTATTATTTTTGTACAAACTCAATTTTGTATTTTTATTTACATTATTATCTACAGCTTTTATGTACAAAGTTTCTTTATTTGATGACGAAATAATGAAGAATAAAATAGGTGTCAAAAATACATAATTAAAGAATAAATAAATGGTATTTTTGGCCCTTATCTCCCCCTACTTTATTTCTTGTCGACCAATTCCATTCTAAACTTGGTCTCGAGGTTAGGGTCATAAAATATTTTTAATATTTTATATTTTTCTTTTCTTCTCTTTATTCTATAATTTCATCATTAAAAATCTTGTTTTATATACAAATAACAATAAATCATGGATGCTAGTATGCACAAATTGATGATAATAAAGGTGATGAAATGGAGATTCATCACCCCCCTATACTCGCCTTTGCTAGTCCTTAGCAAACACTTATGCAATAAGTACAAAAAGAATAAAGAATAAGAACAAAAGGACAATAAAGAATAAATAATAAATGGAATTGATCATGATTATTAAACTTATCTGTACAAATCAAAGTTTGGAGCTCATGTTAGACCTTAGTGTGAGAATGTGTGTGTAACCCGGTCAGGAACCAAATTTAAAACACAACAGCCTTCGAGAGTCACAGAACTCGGTTCAAATCTCCTCATTAGCCAGGTCAGAACTAGCCTACATCATACGCAAACTCTTATGACTATGAAGCTGACTTGTACCATGTAAGTGATAGTGGCTCTCCCCAATTGAAATGACAAAGGAACTGACTTCTCCATAATGACAACCCAATGATTCTCTAATCCAGCACTCTATCATGGATGAGCGGGGTATTCCCTTCTAAGTTCAAGTGGCATCCAACTCAAGAGGGGGAGGTGAAGAAGAGAATGGACAGTAACCAGTGTAGCTACCTATCTTGGGATGCATAGCCAGTGTAGTCAAGTCATCCAGTTGCAGGCTCACATAATATAACTTTGATGCTCAAGCTTGCTTATTTTCTATACAACATATACACATACTCTGACAGGCATTTTATTTTATTTATTTTCATGCATGTCCACTTTTTTGGAGTTTTTTTTAAAATACTATTTACAGCAGCATTTACATAAGGAGTTTTTCCTCTTGAGCCAAAAGACTATCCTTCTTTTGAAGCTTTACCGCAACCCACACTCTCCTGTCATTCGACTTCATTGAAATTAGACCAGATTGGGATGCACTTCCTTCCCTAGATGAGGACGAATGTTTCCACCCGTGTGCATCTCAGACCGGCAAATCCAACCCCCTCACCACTCCAATTGAGTTGAGCCAATTGAAAGGTGCTAGTGTCCAAGTTAGGTCACGGCCGACAAGAGTCATGTGTGTATCTCGAAAAGTTCTAGTTAGTCAATTGAGGTGACCTGAACTTAGTCCTGAGTATCAAAGAATTAAGTCTCAATAGACCTGAAGTACCTTAAACCTAGTTCCCATAAGGTTCCAGTGCAGTTAGGTGCGATAAGGTCCAACCAAGCTCCAATCTTCGACTTTATTGGACTAGTTCAATCATCAAGCTCAATCAGAAGAATATGAATGCTATGCAAATGCTATGTATAATGAATGATGCAAAAAGAATGATGCAATTTTCCGAAGAATAAAATAATTTTTACACAAAGAATCTTATAAAAAAGAATTTTGGCACGTAAAGTATAAAATATATACAGCTTATTAGATGGTTTTTAATGAATTATATAGTATTTATAGCCATATTTATAAAAAATAATTATACAAAAGTACTAATTATGGCGAAAGTATATAGAAAATATATACGCCCCCTTTTACTTAGCATGAGCTATGTCCTCATAGATCGAAAAGAGATAGAGAATACATAACTCATACCGAGTATAGAAAATCTCATACTACAACGAATGAAAGAATAAGAAAGTGAAAGAATAAATGAATACGAAGGTGACCGCCCCTCTTATACTTAGGATCAAATAATCCTAAGTATAGCAGACTGTACGCAAAGCAGGGAGGGTCAAGGGTGGGAATGAACAGATCACAGCTCAGGTTGTCTCCCCCTATACTTAGAGTGTTATATCCCTAAGTATAGTAGAGCAAATCAACAAGAAAAGAGACAGTGGAGGGGATCAAAGAATGAATGAATCTGGGGTGCATTCCCCTATACTTAAGACAAAGTACGTCCTAAGTATAAAAAATCGTCACAAAGGGGCGACACCTTTTATGTAGAAAAAGACAAATAAGAAGGAAAAGAAGAAAAGAAGAAAAGAAAAAAAGACAGATATGTATAGATAGATGAACAGATTGCGGAGAATGTACGCATCACTCCCCCTATACCTCGGGTGAAAGTTCCCTAAGTATAAGCAACAACATGAGTGATGAAACAGAATGGAGACCGAACAATACAGGGTGTACCCACTATACTTAGGACCAAGTACATCCTAAGTATAGACACACAGATATGACACAAGATCTGGGGCACACAAGACATACGGAAGAAAGAAGAAATAGACTACACAACACGTATATACAACAAGTAAAGAATGTGAAGTACAGGACTGTATCTGGTAAGCGAATATCGTGCTCTCATCATCGTCTCCTTGTGAGAACGAGGACACAATCAGATAGTGAAAAGACACTCGGATATGCAATCAAGTGGGTGTCAGCTATCTTTTAAAAGAGATTGAAAACTAAACCAGGGACCAGTAACAAAAACAACACATCGGCTCATGAGGATGGACTGAGTGAGCAGAGCCGATACTATAAAACAACGAGGACGAAAGAGTAGTACAGACTCCTCCAAGTCACTCATAGTCTCAGAGAGATATAAAAGGTGAAGAGCAGGAGACAACAGTGTGATGTCCGGTGGTCATAGAGTCAGAAAGTCGCAGGAATACACCGAACAACACAATACATGGCTCGACCCTGCAAGGGTCCTCAAGGTGAGCAGAAATCAGAAAGTAATTAGAAGACTCGGCTCCATGCTCCAACAGAAAGGAAACATAACCAGGGAGGAGACCGAGTATGAAAATCAGGTGACTCGCCTTCGTGCCCCTCCAGAAAGGAAGCACCAAAAGTGAAGCCGAGTACCTAAAATATGACGTACCCTCCCACAAATAACCCTCGGGGAGTAATACATACTACTCAGTGAATAATAAGAATAGAGGCTCACCCTTGCGAGGGTTGTCAGGCGAGCATACTCAAAGGAGTCAGATCCATCAGATGGATCAACAGAAGCAATCTCGGTAGGCGACAGATCATCTACCAGTAGAAGAGACCAATAGATCAAGAAAGTATGGCAGTGTCCCGCAAACAACCCTCGGGGAGCATATTACCAACTAAGCATCGAATAATTAGAGAAAGATGGTTCATCCTTGCGAGGATCGTCAAGGAGAGTAGACTCAAAGGAGTCTAGTCAGATGGGTCCCAAGACTCAACAAATCGGATAAACAACAAAGTAGCGAGGACCAGGAATATATCAAACGACTAGGTCCCGTGCTCCAACAGCTGGCAACACAGTCAGCGAGAGGAACCGAGCATAGATAATGTGTCGCATCCTCCCGTAGATAGTCCTCAAGGAGTGATACGAACTAGGTCAATCAATTCTTGGGATTGTTGGCATCAAATCTCAGGTCCTCAATAAGCATCCAATCAATCAAACCGTAGGAGGGCATAAGATCATGTGAGGGATGGGAAATAATCAGGTCGACCATAATACGTCCCTCAGGTCAATCCAATCAGCCGAGATGGCATGAAATATAATCAGAAATCCTCAAAGTGCCACAGGTGGATGATTGAATCAGGAGATCGGGGATGGGTCAAGAAGATGAGAGATCATATGGGTTCCGCATACCATCGCTCTGAAGCACAAATCAAGATCAATCAATCAAATCTCGGAATCAATATGGTGGGAACCTCAAAATAGATAGATCCATCCTAACAAATGAAATCATCATCGAACCATCAAAGCGTACCACATCCTCAATCCAGTGTGCGAGACCAAAATCGTCAAATAATAATCACACCTGATGATCGTGCATCATCAAAGTCCTCAATAAGCTCTCATGCATATATCAAGGGTCAAATCCACCAAAAGAAGTATCTCAATCTCAACATCCTCAATAAGTGCCCGACTTACTCCAATAATCAATGTAAGTCAAAGTCCTCGATGCGGGCTATATCCATAAGCACAACAATCTCGGGTAATAGAAGGATGATACGGGGGACACGAGGAGGGTGGGCGAGATGAAGGTGGACACAGTCAAAATTATGGTTCAAGAAGAGCGTTTCCTCGAACCAGATTAGATGTGGGTGATATGGGCAAGGAGGGAAAAGCCTCAAAATCCGGCGAAGACGATGTAGCTCAAGAGCCAATATCACGACTCGATGCAAATGTGGAGAATGTATATATAAGAGAGGTAGAAGGACTCAAAGATGAAAAAGGATGACTCACACGGATGGGACCGCAAAACTCATAGCGATGGGAAAATGCAGATGAACTCCAAGTCACAATCAATAGACAAAGAGAGCCCTCAATTCACCCACTTATCATAGTGAAGACCGAGATGTGGTCTTTTTATCTTGTCGATTTTAGAGTTAGGTGATCATCACAAAGTTGCACACACTGAAGATAGACTTGAGATTTGGGCACTAATCCTTAGCGTGTGCGTAGGAATAAAATACGCATAACAGGAGGGGTTGCTCTCCCCAATACAAGGAGTTCATTACATTTATTTTAGATATCAAGTATAGTTAGCGGTCCAAATTTTTTATTTTGGTTATCACTTTTTTGTCATTTTTCAATGCATGAGCCTAGCATGGCTTCCAATTTCCATTTAGCATCCTAAGTGAGCAAAATCAGAGGTAGAAGATTTGAAAAGCCATGCAAGTCAAATCGATGATGCATGCAAAGTAAGAGGACTTACAGTGCTTCCCAGCTCTCTCCATGCACGATGCATAATAGAATTGAAACCCTATTCTATATGAGATGCAAGCCGATGAAATCACCCTAGGATAGTAACTGCTACTATCGTGAAGCACCATATATTGATTATTCAGAACCAAACCCTAAATTATGATCTTAGAGGCATCTAGGTGCCCGCCACAATGGGTCCTGCCAACATTATATGACGTCTCTCACAGCGTGAGGGTTCGAAGCTAAATAACCAACAATTATTGTTTGACTAAGTCCAAAGCCAAATATATAGGTACATCAAAATATAGTAGGGGTTCGTACCTTAATCTATCAGCAAACAATTCCTAAGATAGGGCTTATTCACATAAAATAATAAAAATAAAATAAAAGCGAAAAAATGTCAAAACCATCGAGGCCCCCAAGGGAACAATTCCTCAAGAACTGGACCTCGGGAAGTCGAAGTGTCTCTGAGAGTCCTGAATTATTACAATTATGGAGTCACTCTCTCACACAAATATACATAATGAATAAAACGCGGAAAAAGTAGTCTGTTTGCAAAAATTCATCTCCATATGCCTTTGATGCTCTCTCCTGTCAGTCGAGCAAGAAAGGTTGACTCCGCCTTGCTTGGGTACACCGGTCCTCCTAAGAGGTCCTCTTTCACGCGGTGGTTTCTCACATCAAAGACAAACCAAGAGAGTGGTCAGAATAGTCAATCAATAATATTAAATAATAGTAAAAAATGAACAAATAAATAAATGCAGCAAAAAAATAAATGAATGGACAAGAGATGTCAGACAAAACAAAATAGTATCCAACTATGCGATGTTGCACCCCAGCAATGGTGCCATTTAATGAACGAGAAGTATCATCGGTTGTGTGTTCCACCCGGGGCGGGAGAGCAGTTGCTGAGGCGATCGACAAAAGATCTCGGATTCAATAAACAATTAACCCGCAACATGAATAAAGCAATGAATAGCAAAAATTTGTAGTTAAAATTTATTATAACTCTACATACAAATGTGTATAGGAGTAAGCATGAGTAGAGGTCGAACACTGCGAGCAAATGGGAGAAGGAGGCATCATAGATGCATAAAAATTATGTCTTTTATATCTTGTCCATTTTATTATTTTTAGGGGTTTTCATTTATATTTTTTGTTTTATTATTCATTTTGTAATTTTGTCTTTTCTTTTTATATTTTCCATTTTTTTATAATTTCTTTTTTATTTAAATATTATATAAAAATAAATATATGTATAGGTATAGATGTGTATGTATAAATATAATATAAGGTATATATAGGTACTATATACATATAAATATGTAAAAATACTCAAAATATAGTAAATAAGACATTTTTATGATTTTTATATTTTCTATTCTGGAATTTTTGCTCATTTTTTATATTTTTAAAGTCAAAAATATCCCAAATATAGGATTAATAAATAATCTGAAATTAATTTGGATTTTAAAATTCATAGATACATCCCAAAATTACCAAGTCAATTTAATCTATAAATAATATATATATATATAATTATAAAACAGAAAAACATATTTTAGGTATTTTGTAGAATTTTATATTTTTGTTGCATTTTGGAGTTTTATGATTTTTAATTTTCTTTTATTATTTTTAGTGGTTTTGTTTTCTAGAGTCAATAAATACCAAAATATACTATATATGATTTTTCTGTGATTTTTCAAAATATTTTGATATTTTTTTGGAATTTTTATATATAAACAGGGATTATATGTGCCTTTGTCATTTTTAATAAATCATCAAATGCTCAAAAATTAACAAGCAAATACAGGGCATGAAAATGCATGGTAAAATGCATCTAATCCTATTTTTGCATATTTTTCGGAGCACATTGGCTATTTGTAATAACACACAAAAATATATGTCCTAGCAGAGCATTTTTGCAAATAAAATAAAGTTCAGGGGCTCTGTGCATAAATACCAAAAGTATACAACGTTTATTTAATTTTTAATGACTAAGTTACAATTACAAAACCTGCCAGGGCATCTGTGCACATTACCCCATCACGTGGGACTGCAAGTGGTGTATGTTGGGAAGGACCAAAATGTAATCATTAAAAAGCACGAGGGCCTCTCAGCACTTTTCACAAAAATATACAACTTGAATTTCATTTTATTGGACTTAAAATTAATTTACAAAACTACATGGGCTTACATGAAATTTTGCCACCTCAGTGGGATGGCACGTGAGGTGACGTGGACAGGACCTAAAAGTAATTAAAATAAATACAGGATCCTTGATGCAAAAATTCCATTTATTTTATAACGTTAACTTTTATTTACATGAGTCAATAATAAATACAAAAAGTTGGGGCAAGAAGTAGAATTTTACCCATAATAGGCACGGACGGACGGTTTGGATGGCTTCACTTGACACGTGTCCGCTCCTCAACGGTCAATGACGCTTTGCGATCCGACGGTGGCGATTAGATCACATCGAGCGATCGGACGGTTGGCGTTGTCCCGATCCAGCGACTGCTGTAGCATCTGGAGGCTTCATCTTCATCCAATGGGAACGGAGGCGCCATGAAGAACTAAACAAGAACTCGCCTCCGGCGAGTTTTGATTCGAATGTGCGAGCTCCTCCAACCTCCTCCATCGCTGCTAAGAGGTTCTTTTTGTTACTGGAAGTCCTCAGCGTCCAATGATGGCTTCAATCGAGGCCCAGGTGTTCGAAAATGATCCGCCGAGGAGGCTCGACCTGGGCCTTGCTTCCAACAGTCAAAGCTCCTCAGATAGAGCCTTCTGGATCTACAAACAAAAGTAAAAGCGTCACGAGGAATAGGCGAGGGGTCCATGATTTTATTGGTGGAGAATCGAGGCGATTTGAGGTGAGGTGGTGCATCTCCGACGAACGCCGGTGGAAGGAGACGGGCGGACCAGATTAAGGGTTAATTTGGGTGAAAGAAGGGTGGATCGACATGGAGAAACGTTGGGAAACGGAATGGGGTGGTCAACAGGTCGGTCAACAGATGTAGCACGGTGGGAACGTTCGCCGGAGCGGAGTTCCGACGAACTACGAATCCGACCAATTACGCAAAAAATAAACCTTAATCACTAAAATAAATGTGTAAATTAAATTCTGGAATTAAAACCTAACTATAATAAATAAAATACGCAGCTCAAACCTGGTTGGATGCTAGGGAGCAGGGCCACGCTGGAGCAGCGGCCCTGGGTGCACCTCCCGCCTCCGCAAGCGTCTTGGACCTCAGGGGATCCTCTCCTGTCACGAGAGTACGTCTCTTTGGCCGAGATCTGGATCTTTAGGTCTTGGGGGATGACCAAAAAATCACAGAGGATGAAGGAGATTTATTTATCAACATGAGCAACACCTTTATTTGACCGACCGATATTAAGGAATTGGAGTTATACACAATGGATCTAATGATCGGGCGACATGGGGCATCAATTCATCTGAAGAAGTCGAGGGTGATTGATTGACAGGTCGAGCAAGAAAAATGGATTAAAAGTTATATACAATTAGAGGTGATTTTGATATGTTCTGAGTTTTTATTTAAAAGATTTGAGTCTGTGAAGTTTGGTTTTTGGCCTTTTATTCTGTGTATAAAATGAACACTGTGTATTATTTCCGTACAAACTCAAAATTTATTTTTATTTACATTATTATTTACATCTTTTATGTACAAAATTTCTTTATTTGATGAATAATTAATGAATAATAAACTTGGTGTCAAAATGCATAACTAAAGAATAAATAAATTGTATTTTTGGCCCTTATCTCCCCCTACTTTGTTCCTTGTCGACCAATTCTATTCTGGACTTGGCCTTAGGGTTAGGGTCAAAACATATTTCCAATATTTTATTTCTTTTTCTTTTCTTCTCTTTATTGTATAATTTTGGCATTAAAAATTTTATTTTATATACAAATAATACAATAAATAATGGATGCTATTATGCATGAATTGATGTTATTTACATGCATTAGCTAGGATTTTTAATGTCAAAATGATAGAATAGAGGTGATGAAATGGATATTCATTAGGGGGAGGGGGGCTCTCCTTGTCATTTGGGGAAGAAGTTGATGACGCCAGCCTCTCCTGGGTTGGAGTCAACACACATAGGGGTGATCTTGTGAAATGGGGTTTTTGTGAGATGGGTACTCTCAATCGCTCGTTTTATCATCATTCACGACAAGAAACCTAAGAGGATTTAGATAGCATAATGAGTGGAACGTGTGTCTCATATTTCATGTAAAAAAACACCCCCAACATGTCCGTCTAGAGGGGGTCAATTTCAGCAATTCTGATATCGTTAAAATTTGGAGTCTTGATGGAGGGGAAGGAAGTCTCGAATTGACTTGATTTTTGACTGACACCATGGTGATATATGGTGATCTAAACCACCCTAGGTTTCATGTCGTGTGGTAAAATGAGCAGTTGAGATTACCCATCTCACCATCTCACAAATGCTCATCTCACACTATTAGAGGCTGGGGTATTTTTGACATAACATTAGCGGCGGTTAGAATATCCGCCGCTAATAGATGACCATTTGCGGCGGTTTTTAGTTTAACCGTCGTATAAACAACATCTTCTATTTGCGGCGGTCATTAAAGACCGCCGTAAATGAGCTTGGATCTTATTTCGCAGAACGCCCGTCGCCCGCTCTTTCTCCCTTTCCCCTCTCCCCCTCAAACCCTCGCCGCCCGCCCCTCTCCCCCGCAAACCATCGCTGCCCACCCCTCTCCCCCGCAAACCCTCGCCGCCCACCCCTCTCCCCCGCAAAACCTCACCGCCCACCCTCCCCCCTCCTCCGCAAACCTTCGTTTCCCCTGACACCTCGCCAAACACTCCGCCCCCTGTGTACCTCACCATCCACACCGCCCCCTCGGCAAACCCTCGCCGCCCCCTGTGCACGTCGCCGCCCACGCCACCTCCTTATCTACGGTTTCGATCTCCGGCCCCTTCTGGAATCCGTCACAGGTATAATACCTCCCGATCTCTTTCACGTGTATAATGCAGAATTGTTTTGCATATTTAGATTGATCCGATTAATAAACACTTGCATATACCAATCTGAATATAATGTTGAATTGTTATGATAATTTTAGATTATAATTTCCAAATGGTTTAATATTATATATTGTGGTTCTTATACATCGATCGTGGTTTGAAAGGTACTGTCTAATACATTGCATGATGAGGAATTGTGATTAGTTTATAGATGGATAACATATACAAGTAGTTGGTTGTTTCATTTAGTATAGATTATAGATATATTTTGTTCTATGTCCCAATAATAATAACCTTGAATTCAGAGCAGACACTTGCAAATAGGGAGTATTGAATGGACATTACAAGGATTACTAGTATAGGAAGCATTCATTCAAAATACTGGTATTGAGATGAACTTCCAACATGATCGAAGAGTAGTACTATTCAAATGTGATTGGTATGATGTATTCAAAGATATTGCATTTAAGTTAGATCCAAACTATGGATATATAAGCCTTAACAAGAGTAGAACCATTCTCAATAAAGTAGTACCATTTGTGCTAGCATGCCAAGCAGACCAGGTTTTTTATGTTCCAGACAACGCGAATCCAGGTTGGATTATTCCAATAAAGGTAACTCCTCGAGGCTATCGAGTGCCTGTTGAAAATGAGAATTATGAAGAAGAGGAGGCTTATCAAGAACACGTAGAGATATAAAGTACAACATTCTTCTTTTTTATTTGTTTAATTATTCCTTCTTGAATTTAAATTGTTGTTAATGAAGTTTATTTTAATACCTTATTTATAAATGTAGATGGTACGTACACGTTTTTCTAGACGACATGAGCCAAGCGAGCTTGAAGAGAGAGTTGCAGAGGAGAATGCAGAGGAGAATGCAGAGGGGAATGAAGATATACATGACACACATGAGAATGAGGGCACTCAAGCTCCTTCTGATACTGCAGGACCATCATCATCAGGTATAAATGTGCATATCTATGTTTCTTACTAAATTGGCAGTGAATGTAATTTTTTTAGAAACAGCTCGTCAACATAAAGGAAGAGGTCGTGCCAAATGCAATCAATTAAATAAATTGAAGCCAGGTGAAAGAATAAAAGATCAAGTGACCAAGGGTGGGCAAGCTATTGGAGATTACAGTGGTCCTTTTTCTAGTCGATTGGGAATCACTGCGAGGATGCATATCCCAATGAGTACCACTGATTTTAGAAAAGTCCCACCAGTAGTGAGAGATGCTATAATCTCAGACATGAAGGTAAATGAAATTAAAGTTAAATAAATTAGTCATATCTTTTTACATGACTTGTGTTTTTTTTGTGTACTCAGAATGTATTTGATTGGGGTGATGATGTTGACATCGAGGAGGGGATTCTGCAACGAGCAGGAAAAATACATCGGGACGTACGCAGTAGAGGGAAGAAGGTGGGTAATAACTTAACCATTTGTTACATTTGTTTGTGTAGCGTCTTGATTGCATGCTAACTATATAAAAAATGAAGATTTTCGACCAATTCACATCCGAGGCTGAAGCAAGAGCCAATCCACCTTTGGGCTGGCAACATGCTGAGTGGGAGGCTGAGGAGTTCAAGGTATAATCAACATAGATGTAAATATATTTAGTATTTTGAATCTTTCTTAAAAAATTTTATTACTTTCTTACGTACAGAATATATCTCAAACAAACACGACCAATAGAAGAAAAGCTCCTGGTCCCACTCATACCTTGGGAAGGACAAGTTTAGATCAATTAAAACACATCCATGTAAGATCCATTTAGTTTTGTTCTATTGTAAATGCAATAGTTGCTGATGTATTGTATAATTATAGGCTGCATCAGGGGAGATGACGGATCGAGTGAGACTTTTTGAGAGAACACGGCAGTCGACAGACAAAGAAGGAAATAAGTTTTTTATCCATGAGAGTTATGCAGAAGCTCATGTAAGTCAAGCTTTCATTTTAATCCAACTTTTAAAAGGGAAGGGTATCTATAATTGGATGAATGACATTCAATTTGCAGGATCGCATGGTAGAGTTCATACAAAGTCAACCTTCATCAGACCATGCGACTCCAGAACAATTGGGTGAGGATGCTTTTCGCCACGTCTTTCCTCCTGCTGCCCAACATTCAGGACGGGTTCTACTTGGTGGTGCATCTTCCACCAAGACAAGTTGGTATGGACGAATGGGTGGTGGGCCATCACAGGAGGAGTTCGAGAAACTTAAGGAGACAGTAGTGGACTTGAGAGATGATATGGATAGGGCACATGAGAGGGAAGATCAATTGCGAGATTTAGTGCAACAGAATACCCAAACGATGCAACAAATGCATAGGCTGATTGAAGAGCTGAGTAGAACGAACCATGTAGTTCCGCATCGTGAAAGTAACGAAGCCCTCCCCCTGGCGACAGTGATGCTGCACCTCATAATTAGCTAGCTAGTATGTTATATATCTAGAATCATGTAAAAATATATGTTCTGGAGAACATTTCCTTTGTGGAAGAACTTGTTAGAAAGTTGTAATATGTGTATGACTTACTTCTTTTTGTTGTTTATTTCCAACCTTGCATGATGTGCCTAATCAAATCTATATTATGTTGCAATATCTTATACTTGCTTGCAGATTTAGAGAAGTTCCATTACCAGAATTTCTAGCAGAGGATCTGTTCTGTTATTTTTTTGCGGCGGTTACTATTTGCGGCGGTTCTTAATGACCGCCTCAAAAGAGCGGGTATACTTGTTGCGGCGGTTTATATAGGCGGCGGTTACTATACAACCGCCGCAAAAGGTATTTGCGTCGGGGTTATTTGCAGCGCTTATTAGCGGCAGTTTTTAAATTATTTGCGATGTATATTAACCACCGTAAATAGTCCTTCCTCTTGTAGTGATATATACTCGATTTGTTGATTTTATAATAGTTTCGCTGATTCTACAAAACAATTGATTGATTTTACAAATTGATGTGCTGATTTTAAAATCGAGGCAATGATTTTGCAGCTCATTTACTGATTTTACAAATCGATTCATTGAGTTTACATATCGATTCACTATTTTACAAACAATTCTCTGATTTTACATATCGATTCACAGTTTTACAAATCAATTCACCGATTTTACAAATCAATGTATTGATTTGCAAATCGATTCATTGATTTTACAAATCAATCCATTGATTTTACATATCGATTCACTGCTTTACAAATCAATCTATTGATCTTACAAATCTGATTCAATGATTTTGTAAATTCATTAATTATTTTACAAATCAGTGTACTAATTTTACGAATCAATTCAATTCCCTAATATAGAAATCTATTCATGACTTTACATAGTAGTAATTGGCATACCGATATCTATTTTTTTGCAGAATTCCATATTGATATTACAAAATGAGCACGGAATTTCATAAGAGTCATTACCAATATTGCAATTACAACATGTTACACGCAATGACTTATAAGGGAGCATGAATTTATAAAAGAATGTAAAAAAACTACAAATAACAATATAAAATTTACAAAAGAGTACAAATGTTGCATTAATATAGTTCAATGGGATGCTATTTTATAAAGTAGCATTTAAATTTACAACGTGAATGCAAATTTTACAAAGAGCATTGTCATTTTATGAGCATGAAAATACAATTATGTTGGTTGAATCTTCATTAAATAAATAGCAACAAAATTTTATCAGATTAGACAGGCTCAAAATAGTACACTAAAAGGATTTAATGGAATTCAAATTAAAAATAAATTTGAAAAATATTAAAATAGCCTATTAGATAAAGAAATCATAAGGAACCGTTAGATGGAGATCCAACTGATCTCGTAATGGGCTTTCCATAAATACACGAATGACCCTCCTCATTGGAAGGGTTCCACATATAATATTCGTTATTATATATTAATATGGATGTGTTAGTGACGGATTCAAAAATAACATCATTATATATCTAATTTGTTCAAGTGATTGTAATGCTCTGCCTCCGTAGGAGTATCTCAAAATCCAATCACATTGATATTCAACAACAATCACAAAAAACACGTATGATAACTCAGAAAATGACAAATTTGAAAATTTTCACTATGTTGAAAACGTTCGCAGAAAAAAAATGTAAATTACTTGACCAGGCGTCAATCTCACTAGTGTCCCTCAACTATCCTTTTTGGATTTTCAAGAGAGATAAATTATAAGTTAAATGACCTTAGCACAACTTATAAATAAAATATATATTTAACCTTAGAAAAATGTAGTATAGTAAATATGAAATTGAAGCAGCTGTAACTAAATTGCCTGCCTACTTTTTGTTCCAGACCTCTAAAGGATCCTGCTAATTTATTATACATATTCTATTTTCATTTACATTAATTTATCAATACATCTATCTATTCTTTATCTTATTCTCACTTGTCAAAGAAGAAATTCTACACTAGGAATTATAGGCCGCCTCACTTCATTTATAGACATGTCTAAAACCTATGTGTGATTCTTCGGTTAGTGTGGCTAATAGTACTTTCACTTTCAAGACAGGGGGCATATAGCCCATGGAGTGGTTGTCCTATTAATCGAGTCAATCAATGAAGCGTAGCTTGTGCCAAAACAAATGGATGCAATCGCGGATCCGTATGGTGATAGCACGTGTGCATTCATCCAATATTCTCTAGAGTATATATCACCACTGCACGTTGTGATGTCCCTTGAGTGGAGCTAATTCGCTATCGGCTTAGTCACACCACAATGATATATACCCCACCTTGTATTATATATTAAGATTTTTATCACTTGTGTCCTTCATAACTTCTGCAATATTAGTTATGCCCTTCCTTTTTGTGATATCACACGTGCCCTTTCTTCTTAAACATTCATGGTTTTTTCCTTTAATTAAGGTGAAGTAAGGACAAAACTTATATTACAAAAGTGTAGAACTGTGAATTTGTATGAATAAAGGGTCACAATTGATATTACATAAAAGGAGAGGAATAACTGATATTGTAGAAGTTAATAAAGGCATACGTTATAAAAAAAAACATATTTATAACGTATCTGTATACGCTCTTTTACTTTGTGCAAAAGTAGTCAATCTTGGGCTAGAACGAAAATCAAAACTAGAGGTTTTATTCATGGAAGGGTGTACTAATTCCTATCGATACAACATTAATTATGTCATGTTGTGTTTTCAACTAACTTATACATTATAGTTATATGCAAATATGTATTTGTATCTAGTCGCCGGTATAAAAAGTTATTCAACTAGAATTTTTAATGACTTTGAAAATTGGGATTGATGTTGCAAACGTCATTTCTGACATTTCTGGACCCTAGGCAAAAGAGAAAAAGGATTCTTACAAAAAAATTTAATAAGAGCAAATTATTATAGTATTTACCATCAAATATAAAACGAAAATTTTATTTTGGGGGAACAATCAACCCTTATATAATCTCATTAGATTTTTGATTTTAGCATTGAGTTTTTCACCAAAAAATCGAATCCATAAGGATTCATTTTTCAGCAAGTTGTTTCACTGAAAATTCGATTCTATAAAGGCTCACTAGGACATGCACTATTTTATGCCTAAACTAAAAATCAGACCACATGTAAAATTGAGCCCCCAAAGTTAATGGCTCTTGACAATTGCACTTCAAAACTATGCTCCAGGACGGTCTTGGTTACAAACAATGATATTCTAGGACAAAATACTTGATTTAAATTTTTTGGGTAGTCGACTAAAAGATAGAGAAATGAGAATCTTTACCGAAAAGATTTTAGTCGGTTGGTACTTTTAGAAAGTCGATTAACGAAATTTCTAGTCGTTGAGGTAAAATAGGTAGTGGATTGAAAAATAAATTCTAAAGTGTGCTTTTTGGATCTTCAAGAATAATCGACTAGTAGTCGACTCAAGGTAAATTTAGTTTATTGAAAATCTAATTGGTTGTTGATTTTAGCATGCTTTTACTCATGTATCAAGAATATATTTAACAATATAAGATATTTTTTCGATAAAAATAAACACTGTAAATTTCTGATTTCACAATTCCCATAAGACACAATAAAAAATTGACCTAAGGCAACGAATAATTTGAATACTTGTGATCATGTCTTTCGATGTTAATTATATGCCAACGAATATTATTCGTTGTAATATTTGACCTTTCTTTTTGAAATAGCAACGGATATTGTTTTGTTGATAAAGGTTCATATAGCAATGATTTATATGTTAGCTTATTTGTTAAAATTAAAAATCCGTACTAATGGTTGCTAAATTGAACAATAATTAGACGAAAAGGTCAACGGACAACGTTGTTATATGATTCGTTGTCAGATATATTGCAATGAATAAGATATTCGTTGTAGATTTGAAGAATAAAGTGACAGATAATATTCATTGTTATATATTTAACTATGGATGATAAAACAACGAATATAAATTATTCGTGGCCTTAGGTCAAATTTGATGTAGTGAGAGTTCCGATTTTTTCTTCACTCGTTCCTGAGCTTCCAATACTTCCAAACATCAATCTATAGTTTGAACTTTGAGTCTTTCTTGATTTGTTCTTAGTATTCATGAAATTTCGATTGGTGTAGCATCTTCTTGAATATATGTAACTCAAGAAGTAGTATGTAGCACTTTTTCATAGTCAATCTTCCTTCTTAGCCTTGTATTGAACTTATTCTTCAGTTTTCCTTCTACTGAAATGTTAATCTTACAAAAACAAATGCACAAATCAATTCTTTATCATTAACAAAATCTAAGTTGGTAACAACTAGGGAAGCAACTTGAATTATTGAGGAATCAGTCAATAGGATCAATCAATGATTTTTTTTAAAAAAATCTATGATCAATGTTGACTTTTGCGCCTTCACTAGTAAGTCGCATTCCTCGCACACATTAATTGGCTTCTTTGATCTTTCTTGGGAGTGAGTCTTGGCCATTTGAAGCTTCCATGTTTACATCTTTTATATATTGGCCTCTCTTCTATTTCCTACATGTACTAATGTTCTATGATGCCTCAAAGGAACACACAAGCTACGTACATACTCTCTTATATTCCATTGTAATATTCGAAAAAGTCTTCTCCTAGTGTAATTTTAATTTTATTGCTTGTATGTTACTATGTTCCATTCAAGCTTTGTTTTGCATTTTTGTTTCTTAAAATATCATCTTTACATTACTCTCATATTTTTTGATATTTATATTTTTTTTTATTTCTCAAGTAATTATAAAGGGTGTTCAGGACTATCTTAGCTTTTTTCAAGGAAGATTAATTTGGTCTGATAGATATCAAGGTGTTATGCTGCATATGGATTTTTTTTCTGAAAATAATATAAGCTCAACATAGTTCATTTCTCTATAGGATGGTAAATTTATTTAATTTACTTATTTTCATAATTTAAAAATATTTAAAAAATGTATATGTCTAAAAATCCATAAAATAGAATAATAAAAGGGGTTTACACTTGTTTCCCTCTGGCATTCTGTAATTACAGTTATGACCATACTTTTTGCAATAATACTTGCATTCTTACCTTCTTGCGCCATTAACAATTATGCTCATTATGTTAGTTATCATCCATACTAGATGTGAACTTAAGGGCACATGTGTAATTGGTCAATTTTCTTTCTCGTCTTCTTCTTACTTCAAACCTCTCTCTCCCTTCCTCCCCGGCCCTCCCCCTGTCTCCCTCCTCCTCCTCTAGCCTTATCCTCACAACGACTAAGAGTCCTAAGGCCTAGAACAACAAGCTCCTATGATCCCATTACCATTGACCTCTCCTCCACAACCACATGCTGCCTCCATATGACCATGATGTCCTCGATCACCAAAGGAGCATTGTTGTTTCTCCTTCGAGCAACCATTGCCATGGTTAACGCCAAGGTCCCACCTCCTCCTAGCCCACAATCACAACAACTACCCTCCTAGGTTGGCACACATCGCACTCATACTCCACTATTGCCTTATGGGTTGTCTTTAAGCCTATTACAATGTCATCCTCTTTGTTGTTCATGCCGCACTCATTCTCCATCGTCGTCGTCCACTAGCGATATTTCTTAGTCAGACCTTGGTGTGAACAATCCATGATATGGTTAATCTTTTGGATGACACAACTAATAGAAGGGCATGTCTATTAATGGTGGAAGAAGGTACAACCACACATGATAGGCAAAAAAGATAGGGGCAAGAGTGTGATGATAGAATCTCCAAAGGGCGTAAACCTAAAAAAACCCAAAATAATATGCAATGTGATATTTGTATAATAACTATCATATAACTACCATATATGGTAGTTGTCCGAAGAGATGCATCCTTTGGTTGGTTGTCATTAAAGTTGTTGTTACCTTAATGGAGAAGTAATCATCATGGTTATATCTGGGATACTCCTTCCCTCAACTAATTTCGCAAGAAGATCTATTACTCAAGCATTAGAGAATGAAACACCATCTTTATCAATCACTACGAGAAAAATGAGTTGTGACCACGGAATGTGGCTACGGAAACTTGTGGCCACGTAATTCCGTGGCCACTAATTTCTCGTAGCTAGAATCAGTGGTCAGAGTCTTCATACAAGAGTTGTGGCCACAACAAATTCTGTGATCGCTTGTAGTGGCCACGGCTCGCAACGAGATTTGTAGCCACGGCTATTGGCCACGACGTGTGGTGGCCAGAGCCCAATTATATGGCGACAAATCCTATATCCATGGAAATAGTTCTATAACCACAACTCGCTTTCCTTCTAGTGAATATATATTTAATTTCCATTGTGATGACTACCAATTAGTATTTTAAGATCTATCAATTGGTCAGAGCTGTTAATTATTTGATGATATTTTCTCCAACATTTCTGTTTCGTTGTGTTTCGTATGACGACTGCCAATTTCTGACATCTTTTGTTATTTTTTTCTTGTTGTTACCATCATTGGCCAAACAGTAACTCCATACGGTTCACAGATGTGTTGATGGTGATTTTTTTAATCAATATTGTGCAATCAGGTTTGACCGTCATTAACAAAACAACAAATGGAAAACGAACTTTGTATTTCGTTTTTATTTGCAAAAGTATGATAAAAGTTTTTAATCTATATTCCCACGTGCATAACTAACATGATGAATGAGATCAGATAACAGTACTTAGTCAATCAATATGATTAGAATTAATTGATATAGTTTTTTACACGTGCAAATTAACTTGCATGCTTATTCCATTTTTATAGTTTTTGTTGATTCTCTTGACATTATATCATTGAGATAATTAAATTGGATTTGGAACAATGGTTTGATTCCTTTAGTTTTAACTTTGACATGTTCCAATTGGATTATGCTAAGTTGTTTTGCTCGATAATTTCTTCCACCATATGGGAGTTAATTTTGGTAATTGAGTTTGTTTCGTTGTTGATAAAATAAGAGCAAGTTATGACCAAAATTCCCATTTTTAAAATCCTCAAGGACTGTCCTAAATCTAATTAGGTCATAAAAAAATTGTAATGATATGTTCTTGTTTGATAATTTTTTCTTGATGTTTAGTATGTTATCTTGTCTACATCAAGCTTCTATGGTGTCCGAGAATGGGATTTGATACATTGTTTTTCATTTCCTATGTCCAAATATTCATGAGCATTGAGCTATGTAATTTTTTTGATGGTAGATATACTCTTCTGTTGGTATCTTCTTTTATGATTTTTTTGTCTCCAATTGCTTATTATTTAATCAACTCCATACAATGTCATTTGGACTTAATTTGTTTGATATATACAATCGAATCATGAGGAGAGGTACAACATCCGATCGTTTTGTATTGGACAAATTAGTTTTCCGATAATGTGTAATTATTGGCTGCTTATCCTAGAATAACCACAATATCCGAGAAAAGTAATTAATTATCATTTATTCTAAATATCCACATGTACGGGATATATGACCGTTCGGAATGTATTTGTCTTATTAGCTAAAAAAATCAAATGTATGCTATAAAATCTTAGCTGCAAGAAGTTTTCTAATACATTGATTTCTATTTTCAAAATTTGTTTTCTAATACATTGATTTCTATTTTCAAAATTTTAAATAAATTAATGTTTTGAATTGATTTTAAACTTAAGTTATTGCTTATTGTGGCAGTCTTGATATTAATTTATTGCAGATAGTTCAGTTTTCTTTACTCAATTCAATGTCTTGAATTCTGTTACGATTCTTCATGGAAATATTTTTTTCTAAATGGAAAGAGAATATTCTTCTTGCTTTATGATGTGTGGATCTTGACAATGCACTTGCGTTGAGCAACTTGCGAATCCTACGGAGGAAAGTAGTCAATGCATCAAAAATTTGTATAATGGGGGGGGGAATGCAACTGATTAAGTTTAATGATCATGTAAACTAATATAACCAAGAATAGTAGGGGTTCAGTTCTTCAATGTAAGACTGTAAAGGAGTTTTTGGAAGCTATTAACAATGATTTAAAATTTCAGAAAAGACTATGACAAGCATACTATTAACAAAATTATCTTTTATGAAGTATAATGGTTGCAATGGGATAAGAGAGCATATAACGGAAATAAGCAACATTGTTGCTCAACTTAAAGTACTTAAAATTGATATCTTTGATGCATTACTTGTTCATTTAATTATCAATATTTTATCTTCACAATTTGTGGCATTTAAGATTTCCTACAACACACATAAGAATTACCGGACTTTAAACATGCATTAGACCAAATATATGTTTTGCACTTGGAATGTTGGATAGATATCAAAACAATCCAGGCTTGGATCATTGGATAATGGTAAAGAAGGTATTGTGATATCTACATGAAAGTAAAGATTTTATGTTAATCTACTAGCATTCAGATTCCTTAGAAGTCATTGGCCACTCATATTCGAATGACATAAGTACTAATGAGGATAGAAAATCCACCTCTTGATACATTTTCTACTTGTTGTGGTGCTATTTTCATGGAGCAGTATGAAACTTATCACATCAAGTAACATAAAACCTAGTTCGTGGCATGTCATGACTCATGAGGCTACTATGCAAGCACTTTGGCTAAAAAATTTCATTACAAATCTCAAAATAGTAGAATCAATGTCAAGATATCGGATTTTTTGCTAATAACAACAAGTATATCTATGCTGAAATGAGAATCGACAATAAATATCTTGTTGTTAAAGAGAAAGTTAGAGATCATCTAGTATGATTTGAACATATTGGTGCTAAGTACATGATTGTAGATCTTATGACAAATGGATTGCCGCCTAGTGTATTCATCAATCATGTAACTGAAATCGATCTATCTAGTACCTTGTAATAATATCAATACATCCATATATGTACACTTTAAGTTTTGGAATAATGATATATATGTTTATTATCTGTTATATCTCAGTATCTTGCATTTAATAAATAGACATGAAGTTATAAGCTGTGTTAATATTTGGATAGTAACACGTGAAGTTATATTAGGATAAACAAACTATCGATATTGTAATGCTTCGAAGGACGGATCTGCATGAAAGGCATCCACCATTAAGATTCATAGTAATATAACTTAATTTAACAAATGAAAGGTAACAAATATGTTATATGAGCCAAGTGAGAGATTATAAGAACCGACACATACACAACTATCATGCATGGTAGTTGTCGATATTTATTTTATTATATCTGTGGCTCATGATTAAATTTGAAGGGATGCATCCATTGGTTGGTTGCTACTAGAGTGGTGGTTACCTTAATGAAGAGGTAACCGTCATAGTTATATCTATGAATAGGGATCCCCTTTTACTCAATTGATTTTGCAACAGTATCCATTACTCCAGTATTTTGGACAAAGTTGAGAAGGAGAAGGAACTCCATCTTCATCAATTCATACTTCATTTCCATTGCGATGGCTTCCGGTTAGTATTTTAAAATCTATTAATTTAATACCAAATTTATATATCTTATTAAGAATAATGAAGCATACTCATTATTATGATTTTTTCTCAAGGATTAAGTGTAAGGATTTTTCTTCAAAAGATATGGTAATTTAATTTCATACTAAAATGATACTCCACTACAATAAATAACTATATAGTAACGTTGTTTATAAAAATCTGTTATTATATCATCTATTGTTAAATATATAATAACGAATATAATCTATTGTTAAATATATAATAACGAATATTACTTGTTGAGAGATCATTAACGTCGGCCTATATAACATTATTTACCCTATGTTATTTTTTTCAAAATTCAAACTAACTTTTGTTTTTTTAATTTGGAATTGCAGGGTATATAGCAATGTTTTGAAAATCGGAGCGGGCCAGCAGTTCTACTGATCTGACCGATGAATCGGGCTTGGATCAATCCGGTTAACCGGTTTAATGTTGGTTCAGTTCGATTATTCAAATTTTAATTAACCCATCCGGTTCAATCTATTTTTTTACCCGGTTTAACCAGACTCAACCGAAGTTGGACCACATTAATTTTTAAATTATTTAAAAATATTGCTGATAGTAGAAGTTGAATTCATGACCTTTGGTTACCTGTGCAAACTTCTAACCAACTACTCTAGTCAATTTTTTGCATGTATTGAATTTTTAATATAATTAAACTACTATCATGGTATAGAGCAACTAGTCCAAATAATATATGTGTGTGTGTGTGTGTGATATTTGATGGTGTATACGAAAATTATTTTATATATAGCGTGAAGTATATATATTATTTAAGCATTTTATTTATATTTCAAATATATTTAAGTGTATTATATATATATTGTTTCATTTCGGTTTAATTAGCCAGTTCAATCACTTTTTTCATCGATCCGCTTTAATCAATTTCAAATAGTAATGGCATCATCATCTGATTGAACCGGTTTGATTACATGATTCAATACGTTCCAACCATTTCGATAAGATTTCCGATTCGATTTCAAAAATATTATTATACGGTGAGAAGTAGATATAAAAATCCCTCCCAGCATCCCAGGACTGTAAATCTGAGCTGCCCAAAGCAAGTTGTCGTTGGAGCACTCACATCAAATAAAATCTTGAGGATATCTATGGATACGGACGAGACATAAATGATTATTGCAACATTGGTGGAGAAAGGATGAAATAGATTAAATGGGTGGGAGATGAGTTGCAGTGAGAAGATCTTTGAGGACCCCATGGCCATCACGAGGAGGACCATCAAGCATCATCATCATCATCTCTCTCTCTCTCTTTCTATTGCAAACACTAGTAGTAGTAGTGGTCTCCATCAAGGCTGTCACATGGAGTCCACTGGCCTCCATCAGAATTCTTTGCATCGACAGCAACTTGGATTCGCCATTTATGTCCAACAAGGAGTGCATTGCATTTGCATCGCAGGGTACTGTTCAAAAAGAGAGGTAGGGAAGAAAACCCCTCACTTTTAATGTTTGCATTTTGTTCCGTATGATTGATTACTCTCTGCCATTCTTTTACTTGCACATGATGTTCTTGATGACAACAGCAAGAGTACTGTCAAACAATCCTACCACCCATTTGCCATCAATAGGGCAACATGCTGTAAAAATGGATTCAACTAAGATCAAAAGAATTATTTTTTCTTTTGAAGTTCAAAAATAGTATAACTCCACAAATTGTGCATACCAGCATCATGTGAGTAGAGGAGATGCTCACTCTCTCAACAACTATACACTTATATTTATAGGTATCCTCTATGAATGCAATTCAACCAAGTCATTGCTATGCATAGTTTATACAAACATACAAATTGGATCCAATTGGCTTAAATCTTTTTGCATTGATTATGTAGAAAAATGCATAAAAAGTAAAAAAAATGGCAAGAAATATTGACCTCAAAGTGAACCCAAATTTTTAATATGTATGCATTCTATAATTTTCATCGCATCTGTATGAATTCTAGTTTGACTCTATTCACCTTTAAAGTTCATCATTTCCAATACATTAAATACTAAAAATACTTTGAAGTTGACATGGATTCATATGTGGAAAGTAGAAATGAGTATCGAGATGGGTCCCTTTGGGTCAAAGGTGACCCAACTCAAGGCCCATGTAATTTAAAGATATGTTGGCTAGTCTACAACTCATAATTTTTTTCTTAGTGAGGTCATGGTTCAACCTCACCTGATTAACATGGGCTCGAATTCGCAGAAGGTTGACTCATTAGAAAAATTAGAACATAATCATGAAGAAGGACCAAAGGTAGTTAGCGAGGGAAGTGGTGGTGGTGAAATAATATTGATGAATAGACATAACTAGGATTATAAGTATTAGAAGTAACTATTCAAACTTAATGATCCATACATTAAAATAGTTTGTTGTGTGAGAGACACATGAGGGAACAATGAGAAGAGTGATAATCGTGGCATAATAAAGGAACAAAGAAGATGCTAGGTAGATACTTACTAAGAGCTTGTTATAAGAGAAGACAATGAACTTTATGTGAACATATGAATTAAAGATTGGTTGGAATATCTAATACCAGAAATATAATTATATGGATCATGGTTTATTATATGGACAATCTTATTGGACCATCATTTGGGTTAGGCCAGTGTCGTCATGGGTTTGGATTGAGGTCAGCTTAAGCCCAAGTCATCTAGTTAATGGGTTCAAATTTTGACTTATGCCTAGCCAAATATAAATCAGGCTTGGATTTATACTGGGCGGACGAGTTAGGCTCGTGGGTTGGGTCAGAATAGCCCATCTCAATTCTCATCATGAATGGAAAGTTAATTGCATGACATGTAATATAATTGTGCCAGCACTTTGTACATTTTAATAAAGCAATAATTTGATACCTTTTACTTCATCTAGCAATTGCCTCAACATCAGAGCTAAAGAAAAGGGGGTTATCAGAGCTCGTGTTGCGCCAAAGACAGTTGCACTGCTCTTTTCACCCCAACCATAATTATGCACAACATAATAGTGCAAAACTCGCATTAGGATCGAATTTAAGAAAGTCAGACCACCGACCACATGAAAGATGATCCAAATCCACTGCCTGGCACGGTCGCTAATATGCGAGAAGAGATAACTAAAGGTGTTGCAATGAAGAGTGAAATATCCCATGCACTCATCCCCCTTGTTGAGTAAGAGACATCTCCTAGCCATCTGGAATTCCCACCTTATAAGGTTAGCTCAGCTGATGGGCTTATTGGCAAAACAAAGCCAAGCAAAAGCGATAAGATGATGGGATAACTACTTATTCCAGAAGATGTTGTGAAGTGGATCGTGCACACCCCATTCCCCACTGAGTGATTGCAAGTGTTTTTGGCAAAGGAGGATTTACCTAAGAACTTGCATAACGACAATCATATATCACACTCTATCCTTCAAAACTCTATCCTTTAAACCGAACATAAATGAGAGATAGCGGCCTAAACATCATACTTTGCCACAAACATCACCTACTCTCTGAAGAACATGCATTAAAGATCTAATTCTCAAATAAGAGAGCTGATCCTGTGAGAGCCAAAAGCTGTGAGAGCATAAGAGCAGTGAATCTGGACCACTAGATTTTACTCATCTCTTTCCTCCTCTTATCAATTAGGAGAAATATGACAGAATCTAATAATCTAAATTATTACTCTCGTGCTCTCATAATTTTTTAGCTCTCACAATATCATTCCTCCTCAAATAATAAAGAACTAGAAGGATGTTGATTATATTGCCAGTTGCCTACTTGTTTGCTGCTCTCGGGAGGGGGGGAAATCTCACATGCATCTTTGTGCCACCCTGCGAATGTCGGGACCCATTAGATTTTCCAGCAGAGAACATTGGAATTCCATTTGGCCCACCCCTACCTCTGTGTCTATGTCCCTCCCTCGTCTCCTCCCTCTATATATACCAACACCACAGCCTCCTTCCTCCCCCACCTTAAAAAAGCCAAGTAAGATCTATTCCACTTCTCCATCCCAAAGATCTCCTCCCTTTTCTGGGTGGTGCTCACATGGTCTTGCACTCAATCCTGGTATCCTGGAGTTGTCAAAGATCGTGATGACGGTGGAGGTGATGATGATGATGATGATGGCCCCTGTTCTTGTGTATTTAATTTGCACCCAACTGTTACTCTGTCCATCCCAAAGCTATTAATCACATTAAAGAGGAGGATAGACCGGACTATATACCATACCATATCATCATCCTTACACCCTCTCCTCCTCTCCCTCCATCATGGGTCTCTCCCTCAGAGTTATCTGCATGGTGGTTCTCGTCGCCCTCCACTCCCCCTGCAAGGTCATACAGAGCCCCATGGACTTCCCACCCTTGAGCTTCCTGCAGCCCACCGACAAGGCCTCAATGGACTTCGGCAGGATGGTGTTCAACTCCCCATCTCTAATCCTGAGGCCCCAATCCCCCAGAGACCTCTCCCTCCTCCTCGGCTCCCTCTCCACCTCACCTTCCAGCACCTTCACAGTCGCAGCGAGGGGTGCAGGGCACTCCATACACGGCCAGGCACAGGCTCTAGATGGCATTGTGGTGGAGATGGACTCCCTCCCCACCACCATAGAGATCAAGAGCGGTGGTCTGTCGTACGCAGACGTCGGCGGTGGAGCCCTGTGGGTGGAGCTCCTGGAGGAGAGCCTGAAGCATGGCCTCGCCCCGAGGTCCTGGACGGACTACCTCTACCTCTCCATCGGTGGGACTCTCTCCAATGGTGGCATCAGCGGGCAGACCTTCAAGCATGGCCCCCAGATCAGCAACGTCCTCCAGCTTGATGTAGTAACAGGTAAATTCACAAAAAAAAGTTGGTTCTCTTCCAAAGCTTCTAGATTGTTTTAAAGATCAAATCTTGGGTAGGAACTGGCGAGCTCTTGACATGCTCGCCCATCAAGAACAGTGAGCTCTTCCATGCCGTGTTGGGTGGTCTGGGCCAGTTTGGCATCATAACAGCTGCGAGGATCCTCCTGCAGGAAGCTCCACAAAAGGTTGGAGATTAAAGAAAAAAGATCCGTTTCTTCTATTTTTTTTATTGAACTCTGATGTGGGATTCTGGACAAACAGGTGAGGTGGGTCAGAGCCTTTTATGATGATCTGGAGACCTTCACGAGTGACCAGGAGCTGCTGCTGTCCATGCCAGAGAAGGTGGACTATGTCGAGGGTTTCCTGGTCCTGAATGAGCAGTCCTTTCACAGTTCATCCATTTCCTTCCCATCTCCCCACATGGACTTCGCCCGTGTCCTCGACAGTGGTGGTGGATCCAAGCTGTACTACTGCTTGGAGTTCGCAATCCATGTGCACCATGGCAGAGCATCCGAGGTTGATCTGGTTAGTCTTCCATGAAAATCCCACCTACCCATCTTTGATTGCTTTAAAAAGAAAACCAAAAGATAAGAACTTGATGTACCCAAGATGATTATATCCAAGTATTGTTGATGTTGAAGGCTTTGGAGGAGCTCAAGGGGATGCTGAGCTACATGGCACCTTATATTTACGTAGCTGAGGTGTCCTACTACGACTTCCTAAACAGGGTGAGATTGGAGGAGATTAACCTGAGGAGAGAAGGTCTATGGGATGTTCCTCACCCTTGGCTCAACATGTTCGTGCCAAAGTCTGGAATTCATACCTTTGTGGATTTGCTGATGGAGAGCATATCTACTGAACAGTTCGTGGGGCCTGTTCTAATCTACCCAATCCTCAAGGACAAGTAATCAATCATTCTTCCCTAATCCTGCTAATTATATCAGAATTATTTATCGCTTTATATGTTTTTCATGCTTTTTTATTATCATGTGGTTGGTTTGCTTTAGTTATATTAGAATTGATGCGACCTGTTCTTGATATTTTTTTTCTCATCTCTGCTCTATTATTAAGTGATTGTGTTGCATTGGTTACATCAAATGGATGTGACCCGTTATTTTATGTTTCCTCATTATTAATATTTTTTTATAAAAGGAAAATCTTGGTGGGTATATCAGGGGGTGGGGATGTCCAGTGGTAATTTTTTGGGTGTCTGTCTCCGCTGTAGTGTTTGCTGGAGACCAAACCACCAATGGTTTCCCTTTGTC
Source organism: Ottelia alismoides (assembly GCA_037367405.1). Classification (NCBI taxonomy): domain Eukaryota; kingdom Viridiplantae; phylum Streptophyta; class Magnoliopsida; order Alismatales; family Hydrocharitaceae; genus Ottelia; species Ottelia alismoides. The sequence goes on from JAZKJV010008563.1 coordinate 451,418, forward strand.
CTCACTCCCCGGATCTTTAATTTTACTGCAGTAGCAGAGATGGTGTGTGATCTTGCAGAGGCATCAACTGTGCCTTTTCGATTTGCTTTTGCCTTTCCTTTTCGTACAAAGAAAAAGGAGCTTTGTGCTGCCAGCTTGGATGCTGCCAAATCTTGGGCAACTCTTCCACTTTGCCTATGTTTGGGATCCCCCCCTCTTTTTTTCTCCCTCTGCTGCAGCATCTAATATTGCAGCTTTTCATGTACCTTCATAGATCTAAGTGCCGAATGTGGCCAAGTAAAGGCAACCTTAGCTCAACCAGTATTAATACCTGACTTTAGAATTAAAACATCAATATTTGGATCTCACAAATTGCATTCACTTGAGGTTTTAGTGTGTGTGTTTTAGTATTCCTCCGGATTTATGAAAAGGGTTCTTCTGTTTAAAAAGCTCTCCTGTCATTTGTATAGTTGATCTCACAGTTTAGGTTAATCGACAAATATTAGTCCTCGACTCTTGTTACTTGGTCAGCATAGCGGAGAGACAAGCAAACATTATGAAGCAGTCGTTTCCTCTCCCACAAAATCAGATTTTTTTCGTCTACCTGTGCATACTTAAATCGATGTTGACCTCTGACTGATAGCAGGCTCAAATAGTAAAAGGGTTCCTGATTATCACATACCAAAATGCCAGTTTTCTGGAGAAAAAATGGACTGTTGCTTTATCTTTGCTCCTGTTCTGAGAAAGATGATGTACCCATGCATGAAAATTGTGCTTAGCGATAGATATATAGTTCTAGATTGGATGTTCAGATTAGAGTTCAACTTTAGGACAAAAGGTGTGGATGCTAAAACAATAAACACACGGGGATGAGATTTGGAGTTTCATTGCGCCAATTGTCGAGAACAGTGTGGGGTTACGAACAATTGGTCATGAGAGCAACTCCATGTAAAGAATCTTAAAAAGGATATTAGGATTAAGAACTGGAGACGTCGAGTTTAGACTGACAAACTTATTGTGAAACATTTTCCACCATATATTCATGATCCATATGTAGATATATGCAGGAAGAATTGGGGAGTGCATCTCGAAATTCTTGAAACTTTTTTAGTGTTGACAATTGATACATGCAAAAAAATCCCCAAAGAAATCACACAAGAGGTGCACAGATTTTCATGGAAAATCCATCAAGAAAGAAATGTGAAAAAATCAAGGGCAAAGAGACATCTAGTGTGATACAAAGGGGAGTATAAGGTACACAAGAACACTAGGAGACAATGTTCTTTTGGGAAAATCTAGGCTTACATTCTTACCCAAACAAATTGCCGATGATGATCCAAACACGTAATCAACAACGGAGAACACACATGATTTACATGGAAAAACCCCACCAGTGTAGCGGGGAAAAACCCACGGGCTAAGAGATGTTTCACTATGTAAGAAAATTGTACATATACAAGAACCCTATGAAACGATGGCTCCCCTAGAATAGGACTCTCTGATGACCCACGTCTTAACCATACAATGCATATATAGAGGTAATCAGTAAATGGATCCTAATTGGCTCCAAAAATCCGTACCACAAGGGCTCCGTTAATCGGTTTGACCAAGATTCATTTACGAAATGTACTCGGATCGCAAACAGGTTGATACTTCGAGGCATATTTCAACACAAATATATATATGGTATTGGGACAAATAATTCCTTAATCAAATCCAAAAATATGCAATGCTAATTTAATTATCTAAGAATTATTTTAAAAAAGTATCGAGTTGGGAAAGTTCGCAGCATAAATCAATCAATCCTCATCTTGACTTGAACATTATCTAGATGTGTCAGAATAAGAAAACATCCCTCCTTGTTGAGTAGGTATGTTATGCCCTAAGTTGTCTAACCAAGTTCATGCATGATGTGAATTGGTCAATGGTAGCTACTTGGTCATCATATATTCGTGGTTATCTCGTCTTTATTTGATTGTTTCTCATTGTAGTTCCTTCTCAAATGAAGTGATATATGCTATCATCATGCGATATCCTCTCAGGATGCGTTTGGTATTTTCTCATGTGTACTCTGACTGTCACAATAGATAATGAATTGCGTTATGACTTAAACTAAGCTCGTCAAATAAGTCTCTCAAGTATGCTGCCAAATGATTCCTTTGGTTGATGGCATTGAAGGTGAGGGATTAGGCCCCACACATCACAGAAGCGTGGAGATCAAATCATATTCGATCTAGGTCGACTAGTCATACTAGTTGATGGTGCAATGGAAATTTAAAAAATAGATGAAATCATATGACTTGGAAACAATTCTCAATTCATTTTGTCAAGATCACACGAGCAATAGGGTTAGCTATTGAAGCATGATCACGATCTACAAATCTCTATGAGAAGATGCCTCTTGTCTCAAGCCCAATCTGTCGTAGAGAGCACTTGCTGATGCATGGATGAGATGTATGCTTCTTGCAATCCAAAGCGACTATCGAGCAAATAACATCCCGATTTCGTTGTACGGAATCTACCACCTTCTTCGAGAGCACGAGGCACAGAAGAAGGCGAAGAACCACAAGTAGTCAATCCGATAGCACGACAACAATATGACTAAGATCATGCTCTCCATAAAAACTAGGGTAAGAGACAACCACTTAGGTTTGAGGGAGAGAGATGGGGCGTGTGGTGTATTAGAGAGAGAGGTATTGTTGCAACAATTGCACTAATTAAGAGGGCTAGGATTGGCATCTTTTTATAATAAATTGGATGGCTAGGATGTACTCCTAATGCACTTCTAATAATAATCAATATTTTAGATTAATTTGTAATCTCCAAGATTACATATAATCTTCAATATTGCAAGTTGAATACAATCTCCAACCATTGAAATCAATGAGAAACACGTATATTGGGAAAAGGAGTAGCTTACTTCCCATTATAGAGTGGACATCCACCATGCCAGGATCCACCATGGTCGTCCGCTACATATTAGGAGGAGTCTTCTCCTACTCTTAATGCAATCTAAATTTGCGCCAAATTAATTCATGTTGCATATTTTCTAATTGAATTATCACCAAAATAACTCCAAATTATTTGTGAAAATTGTAAATAGACCATTGATTTTTATGAATCATATTCCACCATCCAACATTAATTGTAAATCACATTTACATTTAATTGTATAACGTGAATCCAATTCACATTAATATTTAAATTTTGAATCCTATTCACAATTAATTCTCTATATGATATTGTGGATCCTATGCACATTATCAATAATTATTTTATATAATATTATCCATATTAATTTTATCTGTGATAATTTAATCTAATTTAATTATCTAAGATGTCTTTGTACACATGTCTAAATAATGTGCATCACATACATATTATTTATGATCACTAAATTCAATTTAATCATCATTATTTCTCTTTATTTTTCAATGCTAAGATATTGTCTCTAATGGAATGATTCTTTAACTTTTTCAAGAATAGTATGCCTTCTTCGTGGATATTTGGAGATAAAGACCCGTCGACTGTATATACCATGTATAGTGATTTGGATAGAGAGAACTATCTCATATCCATATCTAGGAGACCTCTTTGAGATGTCTGATAATATTAGACATTATATATGATCTTCTCATTGCATCTGAATCATATTCAGATCAATGTCTAACATTTAGACCAAGATTGGATAACTAGTCTACTGAGTGGAGTCACTAATATCCAAACATGTTTCATCACTCCCTCGGAATGGAAGTGGCACGGTACACAATCGATTAAGATAATATCACCCTCGAGTATCCGTAATACCCATACATCATGCATACCTAAAGAGCTTGATTAAACCAAAGTTTTGACCATGCATGAACTGTCTTCTATATGGATTTTATCGTTAAGTTCCTTATTCGATCATTGGGAGTTGGCATCGATCATGTGCTTTCTAAAAGCATATATCATACCTACAAGTCATGTCGTGTTTTAAAAGCAATATGACCATCGATGGAATTTGGTTGGTTCCTAATATCTCATGAGTGAACTCATATCTTCCAGTTCAGCACTGAACCCGTGTGATTCCTTTGAAAGATTGTATTACTTGTATACCTTCATATGCACACTAGCTCGTTGGTGTGTAGATCTTGATTAGTCGTCAACCTAATGGTCTGCCTAATGTACATACTTAGACATATAGTAACGCATTTGTCTCCAGTCAGAGGAGGATGCATGCCTATATCTTGACGGCATACGATATAGGTTTTGGCTATTTAAATGTTGCTAAGTCAACTCTTTGACTTAACTCATCCAAAACCTCTGAATCTCTATTCCTACACAGAAGACCTGCATCAAGAGGTCGGTCGGATGTCCACATTTGGAATAAGGATTTTCATCTCCTTATCAGGCTGGAGATCCTTTCTCGATAATCATTTGATAGCACTACTTGTACCATCAATCTAATTCTTTTAGATATAGATATCATCTAAGCACCTGCATCTATGGTCCAATCATTGGATAAATATCTATATGATTATCAAGATGGTCAAGGTACACAATCTGAATTGTACCAAGAGACTTATTATGCAAATAAGTTATTTTTCGTTTTAGATTAACGAGTGATTTGCAATAACTTTTATTGCACAATGTACACCTTCAAACTCAGAACAATATCTAATGGTACCTTGGAAGTATCTTAGAATCCATTTGACAACAAGAAAATATTTTTTACGTGGCGTTGATTTATATCTACTCACTTATTGACTAGAGGATGTTTAGATGAGTGCATCTCATGGCATACATGATACTTCCAACAACATTAGAGTAACTCATAACATAAACTTATATTTGTCCTCCATTTGTGGACAACACCTGCGACTTGATCGACTTTGTGTTGACCGACCCCGATCCTGAATTTGACACACGCTTACAGCCTTGCCTCTCATTGAATGCCCCATGCCCCGCCCTGCCTATGAAAGATCTCCAACCTATATTGGCTAAGGCCCACAAGCATGGTATCTGCCAGCACAGCTCTTACCATGGTGTTGATCTTGCGGTCTAAGTAGAACCCCTATTGGGACATACACTAGAACAAGTACTTGTCTTCCTACTTCCTAGTAGTCATCGGTCTTGAATCAGCCCTTATAGACAATAATACTTTTGTTGGTGTTCCTTACATTGAACTCCAACAAGTAGTTGTGCCTTAGGGAGTTGTTGGGTGAGGTAATATTGAAGGTAGTGAGAGAGGCAAACTTGACATGGACCTTTATTCGTTGAGGGTGGAGGACGAGGACAAGGACAAAGAAGCACAAGACAAACATAAGGAAGTTGTTGAGGAGGAAACAAAATCTATAATATTACACCAACGACGCGTCTATTATGTATATATTTAGTGGGTCTAGAGGTATATGTAAGTTGGGAATGCTTCAATGGGCAAAAGATCTGCTCATCCACACTGCTCCTCCTCCCCATCCTCTGCAGGCTCTTCTCCTCTACCATCTCAGCTCGCCAGCTCTCCCGCTTTCTTCTGCTCCTTCGCAGCCTCTGAGATCGCCTCCGCTTCTCAGAGTACGACACACTCCTTGCCCTTAAGGCCCCCTCTGTTCCTCCTCCATAACTAACCGCCTTCATCGCACGATTCCCTCCTCGATCCGTGACTGCCGCTGGCCTAGGACGTGTCTTCTTCGCTTGCACCCCTTAGAATGTTGGGATTTTTACCAGGCAGATCCTATAATCTTTTGCAATTACCTCTACGACCTTTGAAACATCGATATTCCTCCCTCAACCCCGTAAACTTGCTAACCCTTATCCTACAGACCCTGTGGTTAACCTCCATCCACTTGTCCGTTAAAACTAACCGGATTCCGTTATATTCATTTACATTATAACCATTTTGTTTGTCAAATTAACATTCAATGCCATTTCCTCTTTTCCTCCTCTGTGTATCCTTCCCACCCCCATACCCTCATCCCTTGCCCTCCCCGTCGTCCGCTCATCCATGCACACGATCGTCTACGATCAGACGATCGACGAGTGCAAGCTGTTTTGGGTAATCTCTACCGTTGGAGGTTTGTTTCGACGTCTGAGATGATTCCAGCAGTGGATTCGTCAACGGCACGTCTTCAGGACATCGTGGAAATGACCTGTAAAATTTTCCATCACAAGAGTGGGAAGCGCCAACCCCACCTCCAGTCCACCTCCCGTACTCTCCTCATTCTCCGAAAGCGACATTGCACCGCCGTCACCCATGCTTTCGATGGAGATCACCTCCACCTTCCTCGGCTTCCCCCACCCGAAGTCGACCGCGTACGCCCTCATCTTCGGCGAGCTCACCACCCAAAACTGATCCACTGACTCGATCATCGACAAAGTATCCAACATCGCCTCCAAACCTTCCGGCGGCAACCGATCCTCCATCCCCTGTATTGCATCCCATATGGCCACCGTCGCTGCTGCCATCCCATCCTCACCCTTCAAAACGCTCCCTTCCACCTCTACAAGAGCACCATAAATGCAGTTCCCTAAGTAAACCTGCGCCACGGGAGGGCGGAGACGTGATCGACCGCCTGCCATGAACACCAGAGCTTCCTTCTTCTTGGTAGTAGCCCATGTCGCTCTCAGCAGGCAGGTCCACACCAATGCTACTGCAAGTGTGAAGAAGGAGTAAGACGCATCAGTACTGGAAGCCTTGGTCGCGACCCACCTCTGTAGCTTTCGGAGTTGAGCCTCCGTGAGGTGGAAGGTAGCACGGACGAGGCTGTCAGGAGGACGTCACACCTTTTTTTGGCTAATCCTAACCGTTCAAAGGTAAATTGGTTAAGTTAACTCAAGACTAACCCACGTACCTGACTCAAATATAGTTAAATTTGACGGCAGGGTTTGTTGGGTAAGACGGAGCAAGTTTATGGGGTCGAGGGAGGAATTATGATGTTTCAAAGGTCGTAGAGGTAATTGCAAAAGATTACAGGGTCTGCTGGGTAAAAATCCCTAGAATGTTTTGTTTTCAACCAAATAGGGCCATTTTTGTTCTTCAAATCATAAAGTTAATAGTGGTTACCAATTCCAGTTAGATCAAGCCCATATCATTACCAAATCAAGAGATACAGTTGACATTGTTACTTTTTAAAGTGCTCATAAATTTATGGTTCATCAACTCTTTTAACAGTAGGGACAAATTCATGTCCAACAAAAGTTGTCCCTTTGTTAATGGTTCATTAACTCTTTCAACAGTAGGGACAAATTCATGTCCAACAAACTTTGTTCCTTTGTTAAGTTAGTGTTTCCTTAAAGTGCTTGTATAAGGGTGATAGCAGACAAAGAAGTAACAAAGATTGATCCTTTTCATCGATGTCTTACTTCATAATTTCTGAACCATAGATTATCACAACAGAAACATCTAGAAGAGATTTGATAGTTTAGTTGCGGCCCTATGGAGTATAGAGCGACGTTGCTTCCGATGAAAATGATTTATACAAGTCTATGTTATGTAGACAGCCTCCAACTCAATTATATGGCCATTGGCCCATTGTCGAGGGTCTTCCTCATGTCTTTGTGAATCACATCGTTAGACAAGCTAAATTATATGTTTGTGCTAGCATGTGCATCCATCTCTTCTTTCTCATCTTGAATCATAGTTAGTATTTTACTCCCTAGACCCCCTTAGTGCCCTTGTGATACCCTAGTGAACGTGGTATGCCTCCTTTTGACCTTTTGTAGTTGAAAGTTGATACTACGATGGAACTTTTTTATCGCCATTTTTTTTCATCCTTGAAGATGAATCTAATGAAGAACCGGTCTAGTCCAAGAGACTTAAATGCAAAAGAGGAAGCCATCGGCCACACATAAAATGACTGTGATGCTGTCAACGTGTGCAAAGACCTGGAGAGTCTCCTCGAAATAGTTAACAAGTTATCTACAAAAAACAATTCATTAAAGAAATCATATAAGAGATGCAAATATTTTCCACTTTTGAGTGAAAGACCTCTCTAGAAAGAAGGGTAAAAAAATCCATGGACAAAGATAGATCCACTATGAGAGAAAAGGCAGCATACATTACCGAGGATTGGTCAAGGTCCATTTAAAAGTTCTGTCAGATCCAAATTGGCTCATGAGTGTTCAAGGGATCACTCATGATTGAAAATAATTCATATACATCAATTTCCTTTGGAGTCCAATAAAGTTGATGTTAACAGTTACTGTGCTTCAGAGTTGCGGAGATCAACTCCGATTACGATAAAGCTTCAAAACGTGAAGTTTCACTAGTCTAGGATGAACTCCGCCGTTCCCTGATGTTCTTGTTTGGATGATCTCCTTCTTGAAGAACCCAGCTCTTCGAAAACCACGGTATATAAAGTCCACTGGCTTAACTGCCCAGTCGACAAAACCGAAAAACGAAAACATGGTATGTAGTATTTACCCAAGGAGGCAACATGTGATGTTGGCTGGATGAAAAATAACAAGGACTAAGGAGGGATAAGTGACATGTATTCTTCATTTTTGTTTAGTTGGCTTGAGGGATAAATACTTTACAAAGAGATATAATGGATGATGTATTAACGATGTGTCCGCATTCAATTTTGCTTTGAGATGTCAATGTGGCTCAGCATAGATGTTAGACTAATAAGCTTAGCAAACAAAGAAAAACATCGATTTCATTGCCTTAAGCTTGTGCAACCCTATTAGATGTGATTGAGTAAATACTCTCTAAAGTAAACTTCAAAGTACCTCATTATCACGCCATTGAAAGTCAAACCATAATTAAACACTAGAACAACTCATTTCTACGGTATTCAAGATTTTTAAAAATCACTTACAGTTCTTGTAATAATGGTATGTTTTTTTGAACTAGATTACTGTAAAACCCCAAACATAGTTCCATATCAAGGACTCACAAAAAGTGAGCATGTGATAACCATCTTGAGCGGTTCTCAACGGAGCCAATTAGCACTGGTTTTGCTAGATCAATAACAAAGGATGTCTTTGCACTGCAGGTGGGATGCCAACACATCGGCAGTGCTACCGAATTCCCCTTCCAACATCATCTACATCGTCGGAATCCTGCGCTCCGCTGCCCCATCCTCCTGCTCACCACAGTGCCTGCGTGACATCCTCGAGGGGAACCATCGTATCGTGCAAGTATCCACAGATGCACGTGCACCGGTGCTGAGAAACCACATTGGTGCAAAGCAGTACCTCGCACACCTCTCGTGCGAGGACGATTGGCGCTGGCACTTTGGCGCCAAGTGGGAACTGTTCTCTTCACGCAAGTCTCGCTTCGACCCGCTCTGCATACTCTCCCCAGGGCAGAACATATGCCAGAGAAAGAGCTACGACTATGCGAGCACTCAGCACATCTCTCAGTAGCACTGTTACTGGTTTGAGGTGTATATTGCTGAGAGGAGAGAGGTCCTTTTTTTAGTGTTTGGTCATTTTTGTGACTGGAGTTGGAGCTTCAGGATGTTTGTGTTTTTTTTTCGAGATGGGAAATTTTGATATATTTTTTCCTACTTAATTCGGGAGGAATTTTCCAGAGAAAAGGAGCAGTTTTCTTTATCAGGTTTATTGACTTTACTGCGCTGAAGAGTATCTGAATGAATCAAAATCTGTTCTTTGTTAAGAACAATACATGGATCTGTACCAAGAACATAAACCCTTCAAAAGAAAAAAAACTTATGTCACGATGTTAAATCATCCTTAGTCGTTGGGATGAATGACAAGATGGGTTTGTTCTTCGTATTTGTTGGGGGTAAGTGGTAGTTATGTCAGTTATATTTGTTTTAATTCTAAAATTATTTCATTGGGATTTTTTTTGGTCTGTATGAGGCCTGGCAGTACTCGTGGATATTACAATACCATTGGACTAAACATTGCCAAGCACTTGAGAATGGCCATGCACACACTAGAGAAATAAGAAAACTTACATATATGATATAATGTTGTATCTAAAGCTAATGTAATTAGGGTTTAAATTGGTAAATCTATGCAATTACATTGAGAAACAATTTGGATACAATTGAGAAATCAAATGACATTGGAGGGAAAGTTGGGAATTCCCAAATTTGAAACAATGTGAGTTTTGGATGGAAGTTTAGTACCACATCAAGTGTTTCTAAACTTTTGGTGGGCTTGTATACAAGTTCATACCTCGAGTTCTTGAAGCAATAGTAGAGAAGATGAATGGAGGACCTCACACATGCGTGTTCTGCTCCGCGTCGGTCCAGGTTGAGGCAATTTGGATATCAATACTTTTTCGACTGCATTGAGGGAATTCAAGGTATGTCGTTTTCTTCTCTCGTAAGAAAACTCTCTTGTCGTTTTTGCGCTTTGTTGTTCCACCGCAACTGTGATCCCTTCTCTCGGTTGTAGTTCTCTGAGGTACTTTAGAGAACGATCTCATTGGTGTGCGGGGATGACGATCGTGTGTCATCATATCCTGTAAGTGGATCGTCAGTATCCTTCGCACCGGTGTTGTGGGGGTGATATCCTCTCTAAGGACGATCTGTAATGGACACTTCAGTGATTTCTAATATAATCTTTTTACTTTTTTGTTTGCCGTAATTGATTTATTGCTTTGTCTTTCCTCGATCTCAACTTAAAATGATGTAGAATTGATTTGATTGGTTCTCGTGTGCATTTTGTAATTGGATTATGAATCGGAAATGCATGCTTGTTAACATGTTAATCAGTAATGCATTTATATTGATTCGTATGGATCTGGAAAATTACTGTTTATTGTATGCCTTGATGATTCTGTTATCAACAATATATGTTTCCTTAGCTGTTCAAAATTAAAAAACAATGGTCAATGACCAACCCAAATGCAAGTAGAACGAGCAGATACGGATGAGGAGGAACATCCTAGGCCCCATGCAACTTTCGAGTTTATTGCGAATCACAGAAGCAAATGTGTACAAATGACCAAGCAAGCAAGTATGAAGACATGCGGATTTACAGGGTCCACCCGTAACTAGGTTATCTCCTTGGGCAGTGGCGATCGATTTTCACTATGTGGAGAAAGAAATATACATAGGATATAGAGATTTCTGACCCTAGGGGGATTTATTATACTACTCTCTTTACATATGGATCTCTGACTCAAACGGATCTGAATACAGAAATAGAAAAGCAACCATTAATAAAAACTTAACTGATTAACGAGACCCCCCATCTGGTGGGGTATGGTGTGGCAAGAGGTTTTAAACAATGATTTTTCAACCTGATTCAGTAGAATAGATGATTATGATTCAAGGCATATTAACATAGTCATTTATACATCCATACTTATCTTTTGCATTATTGACAAAGTCAACAAATGATGATAAATAATGAAGTAGTTTGTCCCATCTGCACATAGTGACATCTTATGGATTTTATCACATTATTAGCAAGTTGGATACGAAATATCCTTTTGATATGTAAAGAAAATTTTCAATCTCTAGACCCACAGAAATGTTTGTTGGAGTAAATCATATTAAACACCAAGATACCATGACAGAGTTTGCATTATAAATAGGTTTTTTATTGTTTATATTACAAAGAAACGTAGTGTAGAGTGCATACTAAGTTTACAAAGAAACGTAGTGTAGAGTGCATACTAAGTTTATTTGCAATCATATTTTATGATTTTCTTGTTAAAAGTTCCCCTCAATACGTGGACTTATCTCAATTTAGATCATTCATTATCCTAAAAGAGTGTTGAATTAACAATATTTAAACATTTGATTTGTAATCATCAAATTGGATATTAATTTACAAAATTATCTATAGATTCGTCGATACTCTTTTTGATGATTTATGTAGATTCTCCTCATTTATCAATTCTCTTTTTGATTAATTGATAAGATTCTCTTAATTCCTTGATTCTCTTTCCGATTGATTGCTAAGATTCTCCCAATTACCATATGTGGTATTTTTTTTGATGGATTCACAATTTGACTCCATGAACTATAAATAGATAAGAGAGTGTAAGTAGTAACATAAATCTAATAGCACAAAAAAGAAATCAAAGAGAGTGATGGAGAAGAAAAAAGGTACGTGGATGATGCAACAAAATTTGGAGGGAGTGATCTTTCGAGTTGTTTGATGATATTTCTCCTCCTTACTTTTCATCATTGTTTGATGACTTGTAGCATCTTTTAGAAGGCCAGCTTTCTCATGAAAGTCTGATTTGAATATAGTTCTTGGTTTTAGATTGTGAATCCCTATATGATTTTTACCCTCACATTGAGGTTTCTCCTCATATGTGGTTGATTTTTCTATGGTTGAATTTTAATCGTGGTTATGATTTATTTGGATTTGATATACCGTACATGATCTGCTTGTCAATTTTGTATTTTTTTCGCTATACATCTACACGGGAATCCATCTTTAACATGTGACATTAACATGGTTAATAAGATAGACAACACTAGCCTAAATAGGATGAACTACATTTTATAAAAAAATAAAATAAATGACATAGTATTTGAAAGGTGACACGTCTTCCCATTTTCACCACCCACAAGTACAAATCCAAGATTGACGAGGAATGTGAAATTGAGTATGAATTTTAATTACAGAGACATTCGATATTATCTTCGAGCAATTCCTTCAATCCTCAGAAGAAGTGTATAATTATCCTTTTCTTTGATTTTGCAACATGGAAAAGGGAGGATGGTCGTGGGGCAACCCCTGTGTAGCCAAAAAGTGGGCTATATAGCCCTGTAGCGTTAGCCTTGCTAAATTCTTCTCGAACTCGAAAATATCTGGATGATCCACAGATCTATTTCTCGCCCTAAAAAAGCAAGCTTGAGTTGTCCCCTAGTTGGAGCCGGTTCCTAAGCCTAAGGGTTTTGGAATAAAGGTGGTTCTGGGGGGCCATCTTGTTTTCAGCAAGAGATCAAGGGATGACCCCATGCCTCTAGGTGTGGACGTAATTCTCGATCGAGAGAAAGTCATAAATTCTTGGAATACTAGGAGATTGCCATCTTAAACTAGGCTTCTAACAAGCCCATCTCTACCTCTAAAAAAAGGACAAAAGTTGGCTATTCAAGTCTTGATTTTTGATATGAGAATGTGTATAATCATATTCAGAATAAAACTGATGCACACCATTTTGAACCAAGTTGGAAAATCTATATACTTTAAGGATAGGGGAAAACAATTTTTTTCTAGTCAAGAGTTGATTCAATTGAAATTAAAGGATGGTACTTATGTTGTAGACAATCTAAAAAAATTTCAAGATATTATCAAAGATAAAGTTCAGTCTTCTATTGTTTGTAACTCTTCCAAACAATTGAGAGACATTTCAAATTTTCGTTACTATCTTCGCACTTAATGGGGTTCTTTCCTTGGATACCATCAAGACTATTGTTAGAAATAAGAGATGAGAAGAAATCTCAAAGTTATTCATCAAATTCATAATCATGAAAATACATGAGATAACTAAATTCAAGAATGATAAAGAAAGATCAACAAAGAAGAATGTCGATATCCAAATACAATGATATGGAGTATCACCATTGTAGGTAAAATGGTCACTTCAAGAAATATTATTTACATCCTAAAGTGGAGAAAAGACGAGAGAAATAAGAAAAACTTATTGATATAGTCCATGTTGATCATGCTTTACTCATTGTCTTTGACTTGAATATGGTGAATGTAGCCAGAGATGACACTTGTATGCTGGTTAATAGTGGTGTAACCCTACATATGAATTTCAACATGGAGTTTCTACTACTATACTTTGGTTATTTTGGCATTCTTTAATTGGGAAACTATTCTTTATAAATATTATTGACAATGGTGACAATATTTTTTAGAATATTATTGGTGTTCTTTTAAAGCTAGAAGATGTGAGGCACACTCCTGATATGCAAGTGGACTTGATATCCATATGAAAGCTTGATAATGAAGGCTATTGCAACTTATTTAACAATGGTCAATGAAATCTTTCCAAGGGTACTTCACTTATGGATCAAGGGAAAAAGTGCAATAAGAGCTTCTATGTTATGTAGGCATCAATTTCCACGATTATAGTGAATGCAATGCATAATGACAAGTCAATTAAGTTGCATCATACAAGGTTCAACAATATTAGCGAGAAGGGCATGCATACATTGATTAAAAGAAACCTTCTTTCAAGCATGTGGAAAGAAAAGATAGAGCAATGCACTCTTTGCTTAGTTAGAAAGCAGTCAAGAGTTAATTCGAAACGAACCCACCCTCTAGGAAAGAACAAGTATTGGAGTTGGTTCACATAGATTAATGCGATTATATGAAGGTTATCTCTCCTGGTGGTGCACTCTCATTTTTACCTTGTTGATGAAATTCATGGAAGCAACAAGTATATACCATGAAGAGGAAGGATTAGGTCATTGTTGTGTTCTAGGATTTTCATGCACTTGTAGAGAGGTAGACATGAAATAATCCGTAGAGCATATGTGGCAAAAATGGTGGAAAGATGTGGGATCTTTGACATATATTACAAGTCTCATGGTATTATACAACAAAAGACTCCATCGAAGACTCCTTAGCTGAATGATGTTGTTGAGAAGATAAACATGACTCATGGAGAGATGCATGTTCTTTCTTAAGTAGAGCTACCTAGTCCCTTTGGGGTAAAGCTTTGAACATTGTTGCTCATGTGATCAACTTATCTCCACATGCTACTTTGGATGAAGATATCCTTGATAGGGTATAATATGAAAACAAAATTTCCTTTTAGGACTTATTTATATTTGGTTACATAACCTTTTTGCATGTTTTAGCATATGAGAGTTCGAAGTTGGAATCAAAGAGCAATCAATGCATCTTTAAGGAATATATGTTATATGACCCTACGGAAAATAAAGTTCTAAGAAGACATAATGTTATATTTGCTAAGGACAAAATATTGAAGATATTCAGAACTCAAAGAACCCATTTCAAAATAGCTACAAGCCAATTTATGTAGTAGATCCAATTTTTTTGCAGCATCCAACTATTGTTCTAGTTGAGGTTCATGAGCAGGCTCCTAATCTTGAGGAAGCAGCTGCTGCCATGAAAAATATTCCTACAAATAATTAAGAGGAATGTCCTTACTGTAATACATATATATCTTCATGTAATGTATATATATCACGTAATTCCACAAGGGAGATGCATCCCCTTATGAGATGTTTTGCATAGGATTGTGTTTTTTAATGGATAACGATGAGGTGAAACATTTTGAAGAGGTTGTGTAGGATTTGCAAAAAGAATAGTGGACTGAAACCAATATAATGAGTACTCCCTTTGAAGCACACTTCAAGTTAAGCACCAAGCACATTCAAATAATAGAAGAAGAAAATAAGGACATGGGGACGATTCTTTATGCATTGGCCACATGTAGTCTGATATATGCTACTAGACCCAATATTACTCATTCAGTTGGAGTGGTCTCCTGGTTTTATCTCAAATCCTAGAAAAGAGCATTGGAAAGAAGTTAAATGGATACCAAGATATCTTCACAGCACCAGCAATACATGTCTTTATTTTGGAGTTGAGAAATCATTTCTTTTGGGCTACACATACTCTGATATGACAAGAGATTTGGATGATAGATGATCTATATTTGGATATTTTGATAACATATGCATGTGGTACCATTTCATGGCAATCAAGGTTGTAAAAGTGTACAACATTGTCTACTACATAGGTATAATTCATTGTTGTTATAGAAGCAAGTAAGGAGCTATTGTGGACGAAGAGTTTCATGTAGGAACTTAATTTTATTGAATACAAATATAACCTTTATCATGATAGTCATAGTACGATTGACCTTGGTAAGAATTCTACTTTTTATATGATATCAAAACACTTTGACTATTAAATATCATTGAATATGGGATGTGCTAGAATAAAAGCAACTTGTACTTGATAAAATCTACACAAATGATGATGGTGTTGATATGATTACAAAGACTATACCAGTTGAGAAGTTAACATGTTATACCATCACATGGATGTTTAGAGTAACCATATTGTGAAGGGAGAGATTTATTGGGTTCTCTCCACATGGAAACTTATCCCAATTTATACCAATCATGGTTCTCAAGAGATTTAAATTGACAACATCCAAATATTTGATTTGCAATTACCAAATCAAACATTGATTGATGAGATTTGTCATGTTTCATTGATACTCTCTTTGATTGATTTATGAAGATTGTCATGATTCCTTAGTTATCTCTTTCATTGATTGATGAAGGTTCTTCTTCTACTTTAATTATATTTAATTGATGAGATTATCTCAATCAATCTACGTGAGAATGTTTTTAAGGGATTCACAAGACCTCTATAGAGTATAGACCATAACTAGGAAGGAAGTGGACTTTATCAATACAAGTTCTCACATGTTCTCAAGCACAAAGAAAGAAATCACAAAGAAAGAGGGGAAAGAAATAAGGCTCTGTGGATAATAGTGCTAACTTTGGAGAAAGTGATCTTTTGAGATGTTACTGTATGTCATATTTCTCTATAGTTTAGATGTAGAGGAACTGATTTAGTGATATTTCTCCTTTACAATTTTCTCCATTATTTGGTAACTTGTAGATCATATCGAAGATAATATTTTTATAAGTCCCTCACGGAAGACTGATTTGATTACAACGCTTGCTTTGGAGTAACGATCAACCTCAATATTTTTTACATATTAAGGAGAAGATGGCTCATTCAAGGTCATTATAGATGAATTAATTGTAGGAAAGGGTACATGGACATTGACACTATTGAAAATGAAAAGTTATTAAGCATTAATCATCTCCTCACAACTACTATGCCAAGATAGTACTAGTTTAGGGCAGAACATGAAAGTATTTTTATACCACGATTCATATAAACTTTGTAAATTGCCTTCTTGATCATGTATTCTCTATAATTATCACTTAAAAACTGTAAACTTGCTTATTTTTACATCACAATTCCTATGGTTAATTCCCATCTATTTAACCATAGAAGCTAACAAGTTCCTAAAAAATATGTTAAGCACACCCTTCTTGTTCTTATCAAAAAAATTATATCATCCTTGTTCATTAAAATTACAGCCCCATGACATTCATCTTCCTCATCCCTTTCCCAAGTCTCTGGCCTCCTCACTCGTCACTTTTTGTGCCTGGCCCTCTCCCTCCATTGGAAGCTACTCGAACATTGCTTCCCTCAGTGAGCTTCCCCTCGCCGCAGTTTCTTTTGCTATCACCTTTGCTAACACCACTATCTACTCCATCCTCTCCGACCCCTCCCTTGACATGAAGCCTTCATGTCTAATCATCCCAAGCTCCTCTCTGTCGCACTCCATCGTTTCATCCTCTTCCTCCTTTCCTCCTCCATACCTATTTCGTTCCTTTGGCTTCACATGTCCATTATCATCTTCTATCTCGCCAAGACTTAGAGATCGTCTCCATGGCCTAGATGGACCTCCTCTCCATCCCCTTCATCCACTCCATATGAATATACATATTGTCATAAAGCATCATCAAACCTCTGACTATGATGCTGGTACGCCTTTGTAGCTGCCTCTGCGCTCTCCAACCTTGTGAATCCATGCGACCAAGATCCACGAACCCACATGCCAGAACCCATCAAAGGAATGCCTATCAGATTGGGTCATGTTGGTTAATTTCATCGGACCAAGCTGCCTCTCCGTTTGCATGGAGTAGTGGTGCTATGAGTTCATGATCCTCTTACATGGGCTCGTGCCAACCAGAAGCCCATCGTGGCATCCATGGCAATGTTAACATCTTTAATGGCAAGAAGAAGACCTTCTTATCATCGGCAATTGACATCGCAAGCCATAGATGTCTATCACACCCATCCCACAGGTTCAACATTCATGTCATCGTTGCATTTCTTAAAGGTTTTGACCTGACGACGCTTGTTTTGTGCTCATTAGGATGAAAACAGTCGGATACAGATGATATTCTTAAAATTGAATATGAATGTAAAACGAATATGAATCAGATATGAATAATAACAGAAATATTTTGATAGATTAACAAAAATATACATGTTTATGATGGTTTACACATAAAATAAATATACCAGACGTATTATTTCATAACAATTACATCAACAATGGTGAATGCAATTATAAAATTTGTTATATGTAGCTATAGATAAATATATTGTTATACTTATATACGAAAACGGATATACGAATACGAATGCGAATATTAGTGAATGTCAAAGTGATATCCATATCTGCATCTATTTTAAAATGAATAGGAATACGAATGTCAAAATATGTATAAAACGAATACGATAACAGTTCGGATACAAATATATTCATATTCGTTTTCATCCCTAGTGCTCATACAGTATGCTGGAAAAGAAGGGGAGATGTTGAATTATGATGAATTTGTAATGAACATCTATGCACACAACGTGAAGGTGGTGATGGCATCGGATTTGCTCACGCTCATGTTGTTGAAGCTGCTTAGTGTTGGATTTTTTACGGAAAGAGAGAGAGGTGGACGATCTACATTCTAAGATTTTAACAGCGAGATTTACTCAAGATTAATCCACATTGTTGATTCAAATAAAATTAAAATTGATTGTAGAGTTTGTGACCTACATGAAGAATGCATGTTAGAGAAGGTAATTTAAAAGTTTTTAAGATTCGTGATGAAAAAATTCCAAATCAAAATTTCACTTCTTTACCACATTGAAAGGATTCTAAGTCCGATTCCTTCCTTTAATCTCATCCAAAGCAGATTCTCAAGTTTGACTTATATTTTGGACTCCCGAAACCACACATTCAAGCAGCTCGATTTCCCTTCCATCCGCAGCAGCCCACGAGTCGAAAACGTCCATAGCAAATTACCAATCAAAATCGGACGCGTGTCGGAAACCACCACTCTTTCTCCCGCGCTTAATCCCGGCCGTCCAAAACCCACCTTCCCATCCATCCAACAGACCAAATTGCACGTTACCCACGCCAAGACCCCATTTCCCCTTCAATCCCCAAATCCACCGACGACGATCCCCGTCACCTAACATTCCCGATATCCTCCCCGCGATGGCCCCTCTCCTCCGCCTCCTCCTTCCCCTCTCCGCCGCGATCGTTCTCCTCTTCGCCACGCCCTCCGCCGCCCGACCCTTCCGCCCCTGCGACACTGTCCTCATCACCTACACATTCACATCCTCCTCGGCCGACGACGACGCTGGACTCCCCTTCCCCTCCCACCGCCGCTCCTTCGCCATCCTCCGCATCCTCCGCCCTGACCCCTCCACCGCCGCCTTTGCTCTCCCCATCCGCCCCCGTCTCCACCCCTCCGACGCCTCCGCCTCCACCGTCGGCGTCACCAGCTCCCTCCGCGAGAGGGCCAAGGACGTCCTCGTCGTGGTCGTTGGTCTCCTCTTCGGCGTCGGCTGCGGCGCCCTCACCGCCGCCACCATGTACCTTGCCTGGTCCCTCTTCACCAACCGCTATGAGATCTGCGGATATGACGGCTACGGTTACCATGATGACGAGGAGGAGATCGAGAGCCCGAAGAAGATGGGGTACGCGAGCATCCCCCCTGCGCCCGCGACTCCCGCTTCTCCCGTCAAGGAGGGATATGAAGGTAATTAGTGATTTCTGATGCTATCTCCGTAATTTGTATGAAGAAATGTGGATATAGGTTAATATGTACCCTTGGATTTCGGGAAGGTGATCGGATCCCGTGCCTGAATTGCAGTTGCTGTTGGTGATGCTATCATATACATGTGTGATGTTAATTGTGTTTTGTATTTTTCGACTTCTGTTGATCTTTCCATGTGTTTGGATTGTGGTAATTGGTTATATTGTCATCAGGAAGGTTTTAGGCTTATACCTGTCACCAAAATATGCCTTTCAATATAGGAGTATTTGAATATGTTCTAGTGATGAAAGAGTTAGTGGTGCGACAGGATTCCCTTTGGTTGTGTTTTTATTTACTTTTTAGATGTGGTTGGGATAGATTCGCCTTTATGATTGTGTAGGGAGAGATATGAAAATCAATCTCACAGTGATGACGGGAATGTATGCATCTTACAGGCAAGAGGTAAGACTAGTTGCTACTATTTTGGGTGATTCGTAGGTGTTGAGCCTGTCTTTCTTATACGCATAGGTCCAGATGGTCTTTTTTGCTTTCTGGGTTTGTATACTTGTTGATCCTCTACATAGAAACATTGAAGTGTTTTAATGTCTTTGAGATTTAAATTGTTATTCTTGGATTTTACTTTTCATACGGGCAGTTTTTTAGTTTAGGTGACAATAAGAAGCAGTTGTCTTCAACTTTATATAGGAGTTGTATTCTAAAGGGGTTAGATTTGTGAGTAATATGTTTGAAAACATGTTGTTAACCAAGAACAAATAGCCACTATTTTTTTGAGATAAAAGAGAATGATCATCCTTAGTAGATGACCCCCAATGCAAAATAAAATAAAATTATAAATACATTAACCATCAAAAGGGAATTAGCATGTAAACAGACATTATCAACATAAAAATGCTCCCCCCACCCCTTGACATTCCTGGCAAGCCAAGTAGCCTAAATGACGTCATGATGTTTTGCCGTCTTAATGTTGGAGCAATATGTCTTCCAAATAGCTGCTAGATAAGAAGGAACCATCCAACAATTGTTTCCCTTCTCCCAACCTCCCTTGCATACTCACATGCAAAAGATAAATATCTTATATCTTCATCATCCCCTCACAAGTGTGTAAAAGATTCTCATCATGATCATTCTCCTCCTTGAAGACAAAAATAGTCATTTAGTCTGAATGAAGCCTGAATTCCCTAAGTGTTTCTACAATCTTTGACCATTTTTGCATCTCCTTGCAAACTTCACTGTCACACCAACCAGTATAGCTCCTCCCGCCCTAGGACTGACAAACAATCAATAGTTAGAGCCTCTTTATGTGCAGCAGTGACAAACAGCAGTAGAGACTTATTTCCCAATGCACATTTCTCTATCTTGTCATCCATTTAAACTATGAAAGATCGATATCCCCAACCATGATTGTAGAAGAGGGGCATTGCCAAGGATAACAAAGCACTTATCCTTCCAGAAACTGGAGGAAATCTCGCCCCCATTGAATTTAGGGGTGTTCATGGGGAGGGTACTCGACCCATTTGATGGGACCTGTCCCGACCCATCATTATATGATCACAGGTTGACTCTACCCATTCCAAGAGAGTACCCGTTTCTAATAGATACATGAATTATTTGAATGGGTCGTGTCCCGCGGGTACCCGGGTGAAACCTATTATCCTTTCAGTGGAATGGACAAAGACCTAATCACCAGTTAATTAATTTGATGTACCCCTCAACCCTATTTCACAAACTGAATTAGAGGAATGAATCACCTTAATCATTATTCATAATTAACGAAATAAAATACCATTTAATATAGGTAGAAAATATTGCATGGATAAATTAACTATGGGATATAGAAATGGCACATCCGATAATGCAAAAGATGAAATCCTTTATCACCACCAACACATAGTAACTAAAATAATTTACAGTATCCACAGTTAGGGATGGTGGAGGCCCCTTTGGACTTGAGGTTGGCGATGGTGTTGGGATTGAAGGTGGTAGGGCTTGTTAGTGGCGGAAGTGAAGTTGGGACTGGTGGGGTTTTTTCCGGTGCTAGAGATGGGTGTGGATGACAGTGGGGTTTTCAGAGGCAGAGAGGGGGTTGAAGGTGGTGGAGATTTTTGACGGCGGAGGTGGGGTTGCAATGGGAGAGGAGGGGGATTAGGTTGCAGTAGAAAAAGCTAGAACTTGGAGTATTGCAGCATCCAATAATGTTGGAGAAGGTGGGAGGAAGCCTTAAGGCTCTAAATTGTGAGAAATCGAAGGCATGGGACTAAGGCTGGCTATCGAGCCCAACAAGTCGAGCCAACCCTTGGCTCGGGCTCGATAAGCCCAGCCGGGTTCAGGCTCGAGCTCGGGCTCGTTCGAGTCCATCCGAGATGGCTCGGGCTCGATGAGCTCGAGCCCTTATTGAGCTGGCTTGGGCTCGATAACGCTCGATCCGAATCCCTTATCAAGCCCGAGATCCTTATCGAGCTCGGTCTGGGCTCTAGCCCAAGGCAAGCTCGTTAAGAAAAACATGTACTTTTGGTGGAAAAGTGTTTTGCACGAAGTCGTACTCAAGACCTGCTCTATCTTAACTGTGTTCCTTACCAGTAGGCCACTATGCAAGTTGTGAACTAAATCTTAATTATAATATGAGGAAAATGGGGCTGCCCCCTAGGGGGAGCTAACTTAGCTCCCCCCGCCCTATTTTCTTCAATTTTTTTTATTTTTTTTGAAAATTGTTTCCGTGAATATTCATCACTATATCCCTATATTATGTCATAAAAATTTCGTGTGAAATAGAGACTCCTACGGCCAAGGTTCAGGAAAGCGGTATGCGTATGCGTTCGGTCAGGTCACTGAATAGCGATTAAGCGGTATGCGGGGGCATATGCGGGGTATATGCGGTTCTACGCGGTTTTCTAATTTTTTATTTAAAAATAAATAAATATATGCAAAAGTGACTACAACTGAACAAAAATTATGTATAATTGTGGTCCAACAGAAGTTCTAAGAAAATGACTTTCATATATAGCTCAAAACAGTCTCTATCAACAAATATTAATGCTTCAATAGAAAAGTTAGCAGACATAATAATTGACAACAATCACCAAAATATTTAAGTTTCCAAAAGAAAACTGAAACACAAATAGCATTAGTAGAGTACTAATTAAAATAGCATAAGAAAACAGAAATGTTCAGGCGATAATATTCTACATATTACAAAGAAATCCTAATCCATGTCATCATCAAATTCCACTTCGGTATTGTCTTCATCATCTTCACTTTCTTCCTCAAATGGGAACTCTTCCTCATTTAAGCCCGGCGACGAGGTTGAACCAGTAGCATGCCTTTGGCTTCTTCTATGTTGTATCAAATCTTCTGCACCAGTTGCATCAGCCACTAGGTTCCACGTCAACCCCGATCCTTGGAATACCTCATCTTCTTCATCTCCCCCACCAATCCAATCTCTCACGTGGGTTCTATCATTTGTGGCAAATGGATCACTACGTTTTTTAAGATGGCGATCTCTCAACTTGGCGTTGAATCTGACATACACCAAGTCGTTTAACCGCTTGAATTCAAGTTTGTTCCTTTTCTTCGTGTGAATCTACAAAATAAAGAAAAACATATCATTTACCACCTCATTAATGATGCATAATATTTGACATGTGTGGCATCAATTTTACAGTCTTACCGCCTCAAAAGTGCTCCAATTCCTTTCACAACCCGAGGAAGAGGCTGTCAACTTTAGAACTTTCATTGCCATTTCTTTCAAATGTGGAGTTTCCATGCCATGCAATCCCCACCAACGGGCTATTTATAAAAACAAATAAGTAATAATAGTTAAATATATAAGTCTATGAAACGTAATGAGATAAATAGTAATACTTAAATATATAAGTGTATGAAATCTAATGAGAATTTATACCTGGATTGAAATCGTCATCAATGATGGACCTCTGTTTGACAGCCAAAGGTTTGCCAAATGATCCTTCTGCCCTTTCATATAATGGCAATTCCTTCCTAGTGATGATATCTTGGATATCTAAATCAGGATAGAAAATATCCATGCAATCCAAGAATCCCTTCAGAGCAAGACCTTCCCTCTGGATTTGATCATTGTCCCTATAAAAGAAATAGGGATTCAAAAAATATGCAGCAAGGTGAAGGGGGCTATCCAACCTCCCTTTTGACTTTGAATCAACAGCATCAACAAAATATTTGTAAGATGCTTCCACATCTTTGAAAATGCTCATGATCTCCTTTCTTGCATCTTGCAATTCACCGTATACAAACCCCATAGCTGGTCTCTTATCTCCATCAACAATTCGCAAAACATGTACCAATGGAGAAAAGATCTTCAAGGTCAAAGAGACTTGAGCCCAAAATGAAGGACTCAGAACTATGGCCGAAGCCATTTCCCCCTTCTTCGTCTTGTACCATTTACACGCTCTCCATTCATCAGAAGAAAACATAAGCCTCAACTTGTCCTTCTTGTCCATCACTGATTGCAAGGTGAGATATGTGGTAGCAAATCTTGTTGTACCTGGCCTCACTATCTCCCCCTTTTGCGTAAACTGTCTCATCAAACTCAATGTTTTTGCATGACTGTATATGAAGACAGTTAATGTCCTTGCCTTTGTAATTGCAGCTTTCACCTTGGACTCTTTACCGATCTCCTCAAGCATAAGATCGATGCAATGTGCCGCACATGAACTCCAGAAGATCTGTGGGTACTTGATTCTCAAAATTCTGCCAACAGCCATATTTGCAGATGCATTGTCTGTCACAACTTGGACTACATTGTCGGGCCCAACTTCCTCAATGGACTTATCCACTAAGGAAGCAATGTAGTCGGCAGTATGAGAATCTGCAGATGAGTCAATTGACTTCAGAAAACTGGTCCCAAGCTCACAGTTGACGCAGATGTTCATGATGCTCCTTCCCCTCCTATCAGTCCAAGCATCTGTCATAATGGAGCATCCAGAACTCTTCCATGAATTACGATGCCCTTGCAAGAATTCGTGTGTTTCCTTAACCTGTTCCTTCAAAAGTGTTTCTGTGAGCTCATAATACGTTGGAGGCTTGTATGACCTTCCATACTGCCCAATTGCTTCACACATTCGGAGAAAGGAGTCACTTTTGACAACATTGAAAGCAATGTCATTGTCATAGAAATACTTTGCCACGAATGAATTTACACGTGCACGTTCCTCCTTGGCAAATGTATCTTTGATTGTGGATTGGCGGAGATTCTCTACATGCTCATCTTCTGCTAAAGTACGGGGCCTTTTCCCATCCCTCTCTTCATCAAGTAAGGGCTGATTCATCTTGATGGAGACTTGCCCTTGAATGTCTTTCATCCTCATGGTCTTCTCATTCCTTTTCACTTTAATTTCCTCCATGTTGTCCATGATTTCTTTCTTCACCTCAGGAGTCACTTTGGGACAAGATGCCGTATTACCTTTAATATGCGCCAAATGTTGCTTCATGCGGTTGATTCCTCCAGTCACAACCTTCCGACATAATCGGCAAGTGACCATGCCGGGAGTACTTGGATTCGCCAGAAAAGCATACTTCCATCCCGGATCATTGGATCCAGGAGGAACAAAAAAATCTGATGTATCACTCCTCTGAATAGGAGCCTCACTTCCGCTTCCAGCTCCAGGTGTAGGAGAAGAAGCGCTGTCAGATGGTAGTCTGGAGGCCATAGTTTCCTAACATTCAATCATAATCACAAAACATCAACAGTAAACACATGATAATGTTGCAGCTCTGAAATTTTAGGGACCTGAGCAATCAATATTTAATAAACAATCTGACATGAAGTACAACATAAAAAGAGTTTGATCATATAAAGAGTTTCTCATTCAGCATAAAAATATAAACAAAAACTTTAATATGCATATAAGGAGTTTATGTAAAAGGTGCTGTGCCATTGCCGCCGATCATTACCGGTAATGATCGATGGGACTCTACCGATCATTACCGGTAATGATCGAGAATGATCGTGCTGTGCCATTGCCGCCGATCATTACCGGTAATGATCGGTGGGACTCTACCGATCATTACCGGTAATGATCGAGAATGATCGTGCTGTGCCATTGCCGCCGATCATTACCGGTAATGATCGGTGGGACTCTACCGATCATTACCGGTAATGATCGAGAATGATCGGGATGATCGGTGGGCCTCTACCGATCATTACCGGTAATGATCAAGGATGATCGATAATGATCGGTGGCGCTTCTACCGATCATTGCCGGTAATGATCGAGAATGATCGGGATGCCTCTACCGAGAATGATCGACGTTGATCGATGATGATCGGGAATGATCAGGGAGCCTCCACCGATCACTACCGGAAATGATCGGGGATGCTCGGGAATGAAGGCAATGATCGAGGATGATCGGAAATGATCGGTGGGCCTCTACCGATCATTACCGGTAATGATCGAGGATGATTGATAATGGTCTGTGAGGCCTCTACCGATCATTGCCGGTAATGATCGAGAATGATCGGGGTGCCTCTACCGAACATTACCGGTAATGATCGGGGTGCCTCTACCGAACATTACCGGTAATGAATTGATCGGTATCATGAGTTCTCACAATATGTCTTAGGATCAATGTCATTAGATTAAAATAAAAGCAAATAGCAATTGTACAAGATGTGAGGCGGAAGATACATAATGAGATTTTAGAGTACCTGTGACAAAATAAGATACATAATGAGATTTTAGAGTACCTGTGAGGAGGCGGAAGAGACGGGAGGAGGCGGAGGAGTCCGGTGGAGGCGTTGGCGCTCGCGAGCCGAGTGCTGGTTAGGGGCGAAGGAGTGCACGAATCGACCTGGTGTCACGCTAGGAGGAGGCGGTGCCGCGGTGGAGATGGGAGGAGGAAGCAGCGTTGGGAGGCGACGAGGCAGAGGAGCTTGGAGGAGGTGGCGATGGAGGCGCAGGGGGATCGTGGAGGCGTCGTGGGCTCGCACAGGTGCAGGAGGATCGTGGAGACGACGAGGCGGAGGAGCTTGGAGGAGGTGGCGATGGAGGCGCAGGGGGATCGTGGAGGCGTCGTGGGCTCGCACAGGCGCAGGAGGATCGGAGGCGACGAGGCGTTAGGGTATCTTCGAATCGGGTATCGGGGGAATAGGGGTTAGGGTATCTGGGTAACATGTGAAATCGGGTATGAGACTGGGTAATCGGGTAACGGGTCCGGATACACATCACAGCACGAAGCGGGCGCACGGTCCGCATATGCGGCCGCACAGCCCGCATATGCGGGCCGCATATGCGCACTAGCCGCATACAGGGGGGCTTCACGAATGCGGCGCGGTTAGGGGTCCGCACGCGCATATGCGGCCGCATATGCGGCCGCTTCAACCGATTTCGTGAACACTGCCTACGGCCTCCATCTAGACATTCATTTTTTTAACGGTAACAGGATTTTTTAAATCGACCCCGTTTGAATGGAGGTCATAGGAGTCTCTGTTTCGCATGAAATTTGAGTGACATAATATATAGATTTAATAATGAATTTACACGGTTTTGGATTTCAAAAAAAAATAAAAAAATTTGTGAAAAAAGGGTAGGGGGAGCTAAGTTAGCTCCCCCTAGGGGGCATACACATTTTACCCTTATAATATATATTGTATTATTCTATTTTCTTACAAAAAAGGAAAAATTTACTAATTTTCTAATGCGTGGGGGGGGGGCAAATGTGTGGGCAGGAATGAGATTTTGAGAATTGGACCATGAATCGTCACTCGTGGGAGGGGTAAAGTTAGTGGAGGGAAAATTGCAAAAGGCTACTTTTATTTTGTTTGTATTATATATAAGTATTATATGTATATATATTCCTTATCGAGCCCCTTTATTGAGTTATTGAGTCGAGCAAGGCTTGGCTCGGGCTCGACTCATTAAGCTATCGAGCCGAAAATTCTGGCTCGGGCTCAACTGCCTAATGAGCCAGGCTCATGAGCCCTTGTCGAGCCGAGCCTGAGCCTGGCTCATCGAGCCGTGACTCAATAGCCAGCCCTGCATGGGATGGTTGGAGGTTGGCTACGATGTGTATCCGAAGTTACTCACCAGGTACACGGAACCATGGAAGCCTATATCCCGATATATCGCCGATATATCGGCGATATATCGGTATTGACAGGTCACCGATATATCGTCGATATGTCCGATATCGGGTATCGACACGTAAAAAAGGTGAGCTGAATCCCGATGTCGGTGATATGGCGTTGATATATCGTCGATATCGGCGATATATCAGTATCGACATGGTACCGATATCGATACCGATATCGATATGTCCTTCCATGCCCGGAACTTCCGGTAGGTTTTCCACCTGATCATCAGATGTTTAGCTGGTAACCTGCTCATGGGTACCCAACCCGAACATCTTTTCACGGGTACTCGTGAACTAAGAAGGTTCAAGTAGCCTAACGGGGTCGGGTACCCGTTTGATCTTAAAATTTCGAATACCCCTACCATTGATCACAGTTCCATAATAGTCCCAACTCTGTAAATACATGTCATTTGGGGGCGTATGCAAAATAGATTGTCCAGACTCCATTTTCCCTCTAATCATCGTGACTACTACATTAGCATAGCTTTATTCTTGTCGTGAGGCATTGAATTTGAGGATCCATCTTCCACAGGTTTGGAGGAGTACTCCAAGACGCAGAGGTCTTTGCTCCACTCTCTATCTAATAATAGTCCAAAAACACCTTCTCGTTATACAATCAGATGATCCAAAGTACTGGCGAGCCTTGACTGAGAGCTTATATACTGACTTGAAAAACATGTTAGCAACATTAAACACCTATTCTTCGGAGGCATCCATCTTTACAATGACGGAGATTTCACTCTATCCTTTCCAGAAAGTGATCCCCAGTCTGCGAGTTTCAGCCATCTTGTCGAAAGAGTTAATAATCCCAAGTACATGAAGGCAGATCATACCTGCAAACATTCCATCTGCCTGACCAATCAAAATGGAGGTCAATTTCTCCCATTGATCTAGAGCCCATAAAAAACAAAAAACGTATATTCAAGTCAAGTTTAAGCAAGCGAGTATATCGAGACATGTTTATACTGAGATCAGGGTTACATGGAAAGTTAGAACACAATCTTCTTATACTAAGATGACTCACGAAAAGCAATAGAAACAACTCTTGAAAACATTCGTAAAGATATGGCAAATGGGAGATTTTTTGCCAAAGAAATTTGAGAAGTTTACGAAGCTGTTCAAGACCACCTATGGTTTTCTGGAGGTCATATTTTCTTGTTATGGATGAACTAGACCCTCTTCATTAACGAAGGATGTGGTGAAGGTGCTCCGGTGCCCCCCCTTATTGCTGATTTTCCGAGGCCTGGTCTGGGGATAAGTCTCATCGGGCTCTATCAGGTAGAGGGAGGTAATTCCCGAGGCTAATGGATCTTGTCATGAATTTTCTAGCTTTGGTTGTTATACTAGTAAACCGATTGTTCGGGCTTAGCCCCTACTCTTTCTTCTCCCTTATCTGATGCTTCCTGCAAAGATTTCACCTACCTTCTTTCATTGATGGCTGATTTTAAACCAATGTTGGGCATCCAGGATTGTTAGATTGGGATGGAGCTAATGCCTCCATGGGGTTTGTCTACTACAAGAAGATGCGTCAGCTTTTACTGAGGGATTAGGGATACTGTGGGAACCTATGGCTGTTACCACTTGTTCGTTATGTGGGAGTGGTGAGGAAGACGTTGATCCCTTGTTTTTTGTTGTTCTTTTGTGAGGAAGATCTTGGACTTGCTGCTAATGCCCTGGTTGAACTCTACCGCTTTATCGGAGTTGTTGGGAAATCCCTATAGCCTTACAGATAGGATAAATGAAGATGCTGTAAGGGCTCAAGGACTTCAAGAATATATCAATTAAAATGCGAAACATAATAGAGTTGAGGCCTGAGAACACAACTATTTTCTGCTTAAAGCTTTGGAGGGCACAAGGGAGAACTTGATGATTGGGAACATTTGGACATTAAGACGAGCTTGAAAGAATGCTAACAAAATTGCTTGTTTGCATTCTGACAAGTGGCATTTAAGTAGCTATTTGTAGGTGTTTAGAATTATCTTAATAATGTCGCAAGTCAATTAGGAAGTCAACATTTATAAGCACCATTAGGAGCTGGCAAATTTGCCAAATAAAAAGCTAAAAAGGCCCTCGGGCAGTGGCATATGGACTCTGTGTACTGGTCCCCCATTTTGGCCATTGGAATAGGTAGGATTCTGTCATGGCAGAGGTATGGATATATAAACCTTATATACCAAACTTGGATATTGGATCAGAAGGACCTCGGTGAACCAGTGTCCGTATAGATTCAGTGGTGTAAAATTGCTCCCTGTACACGTGTCTCAACTCAAGCCTTTATAAACCACTATATTTGGGTTAATAATAAGATTGCAACATTGACGATGCGTGCTTGAGTTCGAGTTCTGAAAGGATTCATAGGATGTCGATCATGAATATATTATATGAGAATGATTTGACAAGAATCCTAGCTTAGATTGAAACTTCAAAAGTTATCTATTTGTTTCTTCAGATCTTTGAACTGATTTCATTTGTATGCTCCCCCTTGTTGTGCCCTTTAGAAACATATTTCCCAGCTATCCTTTAATGCTAGGATACTGCATATAATCGTATGATTTTTATTATCGCCAAAGTTGAAATTGTTGTTGTCATGCACGAATAAATGCATGAAATTCCAATTGACCATCCTCGAAAGAGTGGCCGATGAGGATTAAAGACTTATTACGAAGCATGAAGAGGCAAATGTTGGATTTGGGGGACAGTAGGACTTCACCTTGATCAGCTTTCCATGGACATTTATGTTGATGTCAGTTGTCATATCTCAGTTAATAATGGAATTGTTGTTTGCGATTTAAGAGACAAATCAGAAAAGTGGAAACGGATTCCGGAAATATAACTTTGCAGCGAGGAGGATCTGAAATGGTTGTGGGAAAATGAAACCCGTTAAATAGTAATAATTCATATCTTGTTTTGGCAGTGTGCAAGGACATGAGATTTATTTTTCTTCTCTTTTTATCATCTTTCTATTTATCTACATCCCTCTATTTTTGTTTCATAATCTTTTAATTTAACTGGATTTGGAGAGGCATATAACCCATTTTTTGACCAAAAAATCATGAATTTCCTAGAAAATTGAACTGGATGGTATTTAAGCAGACTCTGCCAAATGTTATTTGTTATTGATTTTTTTTGGAATGCTGTAGATGTAGGCAATGATAAGGATTTGGTATTACTTTGCTAAGTTGGAAGATAGGAAGGGGTTTATTGTTTTGATTTGAAATTTATGGGGATTTACGTAGTTTATTTTGCGGAATATGTGTGTCAAATTTCATGAAAAATAAACATTCCTAACGTCTCCATCTAGAGAGGGTCAATTTCAATAATTCCGAAACCGTTAAAATGTGATAGTCTTGATGGAGATGATAGAAGTGTCAAATTTAGTTGAAATTGTTATGATATCATGGTAATATATGGCAATTTAGATCCCTCTAGGTTTTATTTCAAATGCAGAAAAAGTCAATGAAAAAAATGATCGGGTGCAACTATATATATATATATATATATATTGGGATTGGGGATCCTAAACCCAGATGTAGGTAACTTTCCTACACCCACCCCTTTTTTGTCAATTTTTTTTATTTTTTTGAAATGGATCCTTGAGGGATTTACTTATAATATTAAGTAGAATCTGTGTTTCAAATTTCGCGTAAAACAGACATTCCTAACATGTCTATCAGATAGGGTCGATTTCAGCAAATCTGGGACCATTAAAATTTGATTGTCTTGATGGATAAGTTAGAAGAGTCAAAATAAGTTGAAATTTGAATGACACAAATTGTGACAAATAGTGATCTAAATTCTCTAAGGATCCATTTCAAAAAAAAAATAAAAAATTAAGAGAAAAAAGGGTGGGTGTAGGAAAGTTACCTACACCTGGGTTAAGGATTTTCCTATATATATATATATATATATATATATATATATATATATATATAGGGTCATATGTGGCTGCCCCCTATGGGCAGCCAACATGGCTGCCCCCACCTTATTTGGGCAATTTTTTTATTTTTTTTGAAAAATAACACCATGTACATTCATCCCTATATCCCTCCTATATACCATTCGAATTTCGTCAGAAACAGAGACTCCTACGGCCTCCATCCGGACAGTAATTTTTTAACGCTAACAGGATTTTTTTAAATCGATATCATTGAGATGGAGGCCGTAGGAGTCTCTGTTTCTGACGAAATTCGAATGGCATATAGGAGGGATATATGGATGAATATACATGATTTTATTTTTCAAAAAAAAATAAAAAAGAGGCCGAAAAATGGGGCGGGGGCAGCCCCATTTTTTCCATATATATATATATATATATATGGATTTAATGGGGCTGCCCCCAACATGGCTTTCCCGCCCCCAATTTCGGCGTATTTTTTATTTTTTTGAAAAATAAAACCATGTATATTCATCCCCATATCCCTCCTATATACTATTCGAATTTCGTCCGAAACAGAGACTCCTACGGCCTCCATCGAGATGGTGTCGATTTAAAAAATCCTGTTACCGTTAAAAAATGACCGTCTAGATGGAGGTCGTAGGAGTCTCTGTTTCTGACGAATTCGAATGGCATATAGGAGGGATATAGGGATGAATATACATGGCGATATTTTTTGAAAAAAAATAAAAAAATGCCGTAAATGCCGTGGGGGCAGCCATGTTGGCTACCCCATGGGGGCAGCCCCATTAACCTCTATATACATACATACACATCCTGGGTGTAGCCAATTGGCTACTCCCGCCTTCATTTTCTCTCTATTTTTTATTTTTTTGGAAAATTAAGATATGTATATTCATCACTATATCCCCCGAACATGTCATTCCAATTTCGTTAGAAAAAGAGACTCCTATGCCTTCCATCTGAAGGGGGTCAATTTCAGCAATTCTGAGACCGTCGAATTAAGTCGAATTTTAAATGACATCATGGTGACATATTGTGATCTAAATTCCAATAGGTTTCATTTCAGAAAAATAAAAAAATACAGGAGAAAAGAGGTGGGAGCATGGAAGTTAGCTATACCCAGGAAGAGAGAGAGAGAGATGCATGTGTGTGTAGGGATGAAAACCGATCGGATACGGATCGGATATACCTATTTCCATATCCATATTCGCTTCATCTCTATCGAATACGAATACGGATATGATTCGGATATGCATTAAGGAAACCATATCCGTAAAAATATGGATCCAAATCCGAATCGGATATATATTGAATCCGAATACGGATCGAATAAAGAGCGGATCCGAATACGGATCGAGTAAAGAGCTAATCCAAATATGAATCACATAAAGAGTGAAATCAAAATATGGATCCAATAAACATGAAATTCGAATACGGATCGAATAAAGACCATATACGAATACGAATTGACTTTTTATCAAAGTTCATAATGGTTTTAAAAACATGGCAATGAAATATAAACAAGTTGCATCATGGTAAAAGGGAGCATTGAGGTGACATGTATTCTTGACCGGAAGCAAAAAGGAGATATGTTTTCATAACTTTTGTTTGTGTCCATCCCCAAACAAACAGAAGTTTAATAATATCATTAACATATTGTATTATATAATATGTAATACTACTATAAAAATACATGGTTGTGGCTTATATTATATTAACTAATATATAAAATAATATTAAATATTATATTCAGATATCCGAATCCGGATCCGGATATTCAAGCCATTACCATATCCGTATCCGTATCCGGAAAATTTTTATAATCCATATCCATATCTGATCTGTATTCGATTAATATTCAGATACGGATATTCGTATTCGGTAATTTTTCGAATACGGTAAATGGATATTTGGATATATCCGTATCCGTTTTCATCCCTATGTGTGTGTGTGTGAGAGGATGGGAGTATGCACCCTGGTGTATGTAAATTTACATGCATCGGCGCCTATATCTCCCATATTTTTTTATTTTTTTGAAAAATATTACCGTGTATATTGATCTATATATCCCTCTAATATACAATTCGAATTTCATCAGAAACAGAGATCCCTATGCCCTCCATCTAGAACATGTCGATTACAACAATTATAAGACCGTTAAAAGTACATGTTCTAGATGGAGGGCATAGGAGTCTCTGTTTCTGACGAAATTCGAATAGTATATTGGAGGGATATATATATGAATATATACGGTGATATTTTCTAAAAAAACGGAGAAATGTGGGAGATATAGGCCCCGGTGCATGTAAAATTACACGCACCAGGGTGCATACTCCCCATCCCCTCTCTCTCTCTCTCTCTCTCTCTATATATATATATATATATACATACATACATACATACATACATACACTCACACATGGGATTGGGGATCCTAAATCCAGGTGTAGGTAACTTTCCTACAACCACCTCTTTTTCAGTCAATTTTTTTATTTTTTGAAATGGATCCTTGAGGGATTTACTTATAATATTAAGTAGAATATGTGTTTCAAATTTCACGTAAAACAGACTTTCCTAACATGTCCATCAGACATGATTGATTTCAACAAATCTGAGACTGTTAAAAAATGACGTATGGATGGAGGCCGTAGGAGTCTCTGTTTCTGACGAAATTCGAATGACATATAGGAGGGATATAGGGATGAATATACATGGTGACAAAAAATAAAAAAAATTTACAAAAAATGAGGTGGGACCAATCATGTTGGGCAGCCCCATTTTTCCCATACATACATACATAAATACAAGAGAGAGAGAGAGAGAGACTAGAATATATGATATTATGTTGCTTTCCTTTCTCCGCCTCTGTAATATACTAATTAACTTCTTCCTATACTCCTCACTCATAATACATATTTAGGTCAAACTTCATATGGATTTTATTAGAGAAATATCTGTTGCGTAACTTTAAATTTTCATATACCAAACGTGCTTACAATCAAAGTTCGTTAATTCTGTGTTAATGGTATCTTATAAATAATCGTGATTATTTGCAACCCTTTTTCCTTTTAAAATTATGCTCCAGTGGATACTAGACCAAATCATTATTAAATTGAACTTAAATATCTGACGATACTACACCAAATCAAAAAAAAAATCGTACATGAACTGACTATGTAGAAAATCCGGATATGAGTATGGATACGATAATAACTCAAAAAGTCTGGATCACAAAATCCAAAAATCTCACAAATACGTGAATGATTAAATACAAAATGTCGAAATAAATAATTAAGGATGTAATTGGGTTTAAATGTGGGCATAAATAAAATTAATTTTCTTTAAAAATGACAAAATAATAATTGTAGCCGATTAGGGAAAATAGCACTGCAATAAAATGGGGCCTAGAGTGATGTTCATTTTTTACTTCCATAGCCATATCATCTGTTGTTAAATATATAGTAATGAATTTGTTGTTAAATATATAATAATGAATATTATTCGTAGCAAGAAGGCATATGTTGTTAAATATAATGCAATATCCATTATTATCTCGTTAACGATGGTTCATATAAGAACGATTATCTGTTACCTTTATCATCAAAATTTGCACTCATCATCGCCGCCAGAAAATAGCAACTATTAGTGAAAAGTTGATGATCATTGATGATATATCAACATATATTACATTCATCGTTAGTCAATTTTATAAAAGCATTCTACGATGAATAATATTTGTTATCATATACTTAATGATAGACAATATAGCGACATTTTTTTTAAAAATCTTTTTACATGTGTCTCCCCTTCGAGATTTTGCAATTACAGTCA
The DNA here is from genome assembly GCA_037367405.1 of Ottelia alismoides. Lineage (NCBI taxonomy): Eukaryota > Viridiplantae > Streptophyta > Magnoliopsida > Alismatales > Hydrocharitaceae > Ottelia > Ottelia alismoides. The sequence goes on from JAZKJV010008563.1 coordinate 486,790, forward strand.
TATCCTTACCTTTTTCGAAATAACACTTGCGCCTTTGCATCCTTACAAAATTCTCCTTCCACTGGTGTAATATAAGGGCATAAGTGTAATAATAAAAGAGAGGTAATGTGAATTTTGTAAGAATAAAAGGGCACAAGTGTTCTTGCAGAAAGGAAAGGGTATAACTGTAACCATAGAATTCTAGAGGGATGCAAATGTAAAAACTCCAAAATTTTAAAATTGAAAACAAGGACAATGCAAAGGAGTCCATTTCTTTTCAATGATGCAACTCATACACAACGCGAGAAATGGACATTAGAAATCAAATGTAATAGAGAGAGAGAAAGTGCTAGAGAGAGAAAAAATGGAAATAGATAGTACTGCAATCAGGGATGCAAACAGACAGATACTGATATAGGTATTATCGTATTCTTATCTGTTTTTGAATACGAAATAGATGCGGATATGGATTTAGGTATTACTGTATCTTTATTTATTTTTAAATACGAATACATATGCGGATACATATATTGACAGATATTAAAACTATTTTACCATATCCTTAAAAAATGGATACGGATGTAAAATGGATATTGATTGCATACGAGTAATGTTAGAAATAGTCTATAAAATCGACTTAAATATATTCGAATTGGATGGTGAACACATGATATAAATTTACTAACGTATTTGTATTCATAAAAATTATACAAATATGACAAAAAAGGTATAGAATTATGTTATACAGGGTTCAAAATATATCTATGACTATATTTATATATGAAAACATATATACGGATACAAATGTTTGCGGATATCAAAACGATATCTATATATGTATCCATTATAAAATAGATATAGATACGGATGTCAATATCTGTATAAATCAAATACAGTGACGGATCAAATACGTATATATTTGTAACCGTTTGCATCCCTAACTGTAGTAGTACAACAACAAGGAAGAAAGCAACTTGAGAGTCATCCAAAGAGGCTTCTAGAAAGTGATTCCATGTAATTGCCAATACCTTTCATGACATTATCGTACTATCCAAAGAGGCTTCTAGAAAGAGGCTTATCAATTGAGCTCAGATGTATCCACTGATTGGAGTATGATATTATCGTACTATCTGAAACTATGTTGACATTTTTTAGCTTTTATTTATTTTCTTAAATTAGGGCAAGACAATCAGATGTTATGTACAAATCGAATTTCATCAGATTTTGGTAGTTTGACATTCTTTATCGTAAATGACAAAGAAAGTAAATATTTCAATGGGATTTAAAATCCCATTTTAAGGTGAGAAGGTTGAGATACCGGATTTTGATGAAATTTGGCCGGTGTATATAGCAAGTGTTAAATGAGTGTGTTCCGATAACGTACAGGAGTATGCTCTCACCTTCCTTTCCATAATTTTTTATTTTTTTAAAGAAATTTGGGAGAATTTACTTAGAATAATAAGTAGAATATTCAAATTTCATGTAAAACAGACGTTGCTAATACTTCCATCTGAAAGGAAGGGTCAATTTCAGGAATTTTGAGACTGTTAAAATTTGACAATCCTGATGGAGGAGATAGAAGTCTTGAATTAAGTTGAATTTTTAATGACACCGTGATGAAATATTGTGATCTAAATTCCACTGGATTTCATTTCAGGAAAAATAAAGAAATGAGGGAAAAAGGATGGGAGCATACTCCTTTTCTCATGTAATAATGTTTATAGTATCAATATGTAAGGCCTGACTTGTGACGCGAATTTTACAAAAAAAGATAAAAATAAAGACACAACAACCCCAACTGTGGATAACCTCACGACAGAGGATCTGCTCCCGTACTCGTTTGGTTACCACGTTACTTCGGGGTAACCAGATTGACCCCTCTGCATTCTTAGATTGAAATTCCATCACAAACCAATGTGACATCACATTCTTAATTACAACCCTCTCCAACCCTCAACACCATCGAAACAACTACTATTTACAGGAGGTTACTCCAACCCCAATCAATCCAGTCCCAGACATGTTGCACTTCGTATCGTTTTTGCGAAGGGTTGATGCGAGGAAGGGAATATGCAACTTGTTGAACCGCTATGTATCCTTATGGCATTGTATATTTATGTCTTTTTTATTTACATTTGTGTTTCCTGATCGGATCCCAACATTGTAGGCTGTCGCCTAAAGAATGTCTCCCACGTCGAGAAAAAAAATATTTTGAGAGTTAGAAATTTCATATGGAAAAGTTAATTTTTATTGGTTTTCACTTTTTAAAGCTCCTTTTAAACAAAAGGGCAGGGATTGTAAATTTCATATCTTAACTTAAAGGATCGACCAGCACAATAAAAATCCACTCGTCCGCCAAAACTGCATCCACTTGGATAAAAAACAACGAATATGGATATATTCATTATCGATCCATTATCGCATTCGTTTTATATATATTTTGACATATATATATTCATGTTCTTTTTAAAATAGATGCGGATATAGATATCATCTTGACATTCGCTAACATTCGCGTTCATATTCGTATGTCCATTTTAGTACATAAATATAGTCATCCATTTATCTATAGTTGTGTTTAACAATATTTTATGATTGCATTCACTATTGTTGATATAAGTGTTATCAAATAAATATATTTGGTATATATGTTTTATGTATAACTCATCCTGAACATGAATATTTTATTTAATCTATTGAAGATTTATTTTATTATTCGTATCCGATTCATATTTTATTCTATATTGTATTCATTTTTAAAGATATGATAACAAATTGTTCATATCCAATATTCATATCCGCATTTGTATTTTTATTTTAATATATATATATATATATATATGAAAAAATGGGATTGCCCCCTGGGGGCAGCCAACATGGCTGCCCCCCCCCCCCATTTTTCGGCGTTTTTTTATTTTTTTGAAAAATAAAATCATGTATATTCATCCATATATCCCTCCTACATGCCATTCGAATTTCGCCAGAAACAGAGACTCCTACGGCCTCCATCTCGATGGTATCGATTTAAAAAAATCCTTTTACCGTTAAAAAATTACTGTCCGGATGGAGGCCGTAGGAGTCTCTGTTTCTGACGAAATTCGAATGGTATATAGGAGGGATATAGGGATGAATGTAAATGGTGTTATTTTTCAAAAAAATAAAAAATTTTGCCCAAATAAGACGGGGGCAGCTATGTTGGCTGCCCCTAGGGGGCAGCCACATATGACCCATATATATATGGTAAAATGTGTATGCCCCCTAGGGGGAGCTAACTTAGCTCCCCCCGCCCCTTTTTCACATATTTTTTTTATTTTTTTTTGAAATCCAAAATCGTGTAAATTCATTATTAAATCCATATATTATGTCATTCAAATTTCATGCGAAACAGAGACTCCTACGACCTCCATCCAAACGAGGTCGATTTAAAAAATCCTGTTACCGTTAAAAAAAATGTTTGTCTGGATGGAGGCCGTAGGAGTCTTTGTTTCACACGAAATTTTATGACATAATATAGGGATATAGTGATGAATATTCACGTAAAAAATTTAAAAAAAATAAAAAATTTGAAGAAAATAGGGCGGGGGGAGCTAAGTTAGCTCCCCCTAGGGGGCAGCCCCATTTTCCTCTCACACACACACACAGATATATATATATATATATATATATATATATATATATATATATAGGAAAAACTTGAATTGAGGTGGCGCCTCATTTCAATCCCTGTGCGACAAATAAATATACCCGTCAGATTACAATCGACGGCCCCAGTAAAAACCACCTGTAGAGAGTCGATACCACTACGACTCTATTAATGAATTTCTATTTATAGAAATTTATCATATTCTATTAATGACGACAGATATGGTGGAAATCAATTGAATTCCTATTTTCTAGCGGATTGGTTATGTTCAAATTGAATTCGATTTCTTCCTAAAATACGTTTTCTTCCTTAACGTTTCATTGAACCAGTATTCAGAATTTCTCGACATATCTCCGTGAAATTCAATGGAAATCGGCGAAACAGTAGATCCAGAATTTTACAGAGATAATGCACAGGTAATGTACGTTTTTCATTTCCCTTTAATAATGTTATTTATGCAAATCACGAGAAACATTGTAATTTTGGTTGAAAGACGATCTGGTTCTTGAATCGAAGTCGTATTATGCTTTAATATTTTGGGCTTTTTTATTTTAATATGTGACATTATTATATTTATTATCTCCAGTTATCTGACGGAGAGGGTGAAGTTATTGGACTCGGGGCACGAACTAATGATAATTTACATCAACCAGGTATGCTGAACTACACAGATGTTTCAAAGCAATACATGCCTTTGTTCATTTATATGCTGTTGCTAAATTTTTTTTTCAAATTACGTAAATTATGTATATTTGGTGGTATAGTTCATTATTTTACATTAATGAACTACAATTTACAATCTTGAACATCATTTTACATTATATGATTCGATTATCGTACAAATGGTGCCATTTCCAGTCCATTATCCGATAAATTACATATACGTGCATCAGTTTACATTTTCTGTCATTATTTTACATTTATAGGTAATACTTTAAATAAAAAATAACTAATTTTTGCAACCATATTTCTAATGAATTTCAGATAACTGCTCTATCAGTGACCCTGTCAACGGTATCACACCGCATATAGGCCAAATATTTCTATCTATTCAAGATGCATATAAATTTTATGAGGCATATGCAATTGAGATTGGATTCAATGTTAGGAAAGCAAGCTCTAGAGTTGGTAAAGATAATATTTCCAAGGAACGCAAAATTATATTTAAATCTTTTGTTTGCTGGAAAGAGGGGTTTTCTAAAAATACAGATAAAACAATGTCAGTGGACAATGCAAGAAGTGATGAGAGTGATGAATGTATTTTTCATAAGGAGGAGCGTCGTGTTGGCATATCAAGGACTGGGTGCAAAGCTTTCATGTCTGTCTCATATAGGTCTGATCTCAATGATTGGTTTGTATCGAATTTTGAACCTGATCACAATCACAATCTTGTTTCTCCATCTAAACGCAGATACCTCAGACCAAATAGACGTTTTTCAAAAGCCACAAAAATACTTGTGAAGTCAATGAATGATGTAAACATACCTGTATCCAAGCAGTCAGCTTTCATAAACATGTCCAGTGGTCAAGTTGGTAGTATTGTTCGAGATATTTATAACTTGAACAGAAAGGAGAAAAAACAACGTATTGGGATGGATGTGCACTTTCTAATTGAACATTTTGAAACTTGTAAGGCCAATACCCCTGAATTTTACTATACTTACACAACCGATGATGATAACAGGCTTACTCAGTGTATATGGATTGATAGTGCCTCCATTGAGGATTACAAATTATTCGGAGATACAATATCGTTCGACACAACATATAGGACCAATGAATACAACCTGGTATTTGGATCTTTTTGTGGTGTTAACCATCACGGTTACACAATCTTCTTTGGGAATTCGTTCATGAGCAGGGAGACAACCGAGTCATTCTCGTGGTTATTTGAGAGATTTCTAGAAGTAATGAGCAAACATCCAGTATCTATAATCACAGATGAAGATCCGACAATCTGTGCAGCTGTTAGGATATGCTTCCCACATACTGTTCATAAATTCTGCACTTGGCATATAATGGCCAAGCTTAAAAGTAAGCTTGGAAAGATTAAAGATATAAATGAAGTTCTATCTGCGTTTTCCATAGTTGTATGGAAAAGTATAACTATAAGGGAATTTGAGCAAGGTTGGTGCAAGATAATTGATCAGTATGATCTATCATCTAATGTCTGGTTGAATGAGAAGTATAGTATCAGATTTAGATGGATTAGTTTATATCTTAAGGATTATTTTTGGGCTGGTCAGCGCAGTACACAGAGGAGTGAAAGTATGAATGCATTTTTGCAACATCACATCACTAAACAGAACTCCTTGCTAGAATTTGTCTGTAGATTTCAAAGTGCAATTCAACGACGCATGGAAAGAGAGAATGACATGGACAACATTGGTGATGTTTACACTCCAAAATCAAACTTCAAATGGAAGATGGAGGTACAGATGGTTCGTATATACACCAAGTTCATATTTTATAAATTTCGATATGAATTGAACGAAGTGAAGGAACTTAATGTTCGAACTCATCTGAACTCCCTGGATTACTGTCAATATTTTGTGTCATATATTGGGAAGTCTGATGAAGAATTATGTGTTTCAACGTCAACGGAAAGCGACTTTCTTGTTTGTGAATGCAAGAATATGCAATTCTTTGGATATCCATGTAGGCACATACTTGCAGTATTGAAGATACAGAATATGGAGCGTTTGAATGAGGAATATATATTGAAAAGGTGGACAAGAACCATTAAAAAATCAGGAAATTATCCTATTTATGTGAAAGTTGCACAGCAAGAAAGGTCGTCTCAGCTAAATCAATTGTGTTCGCATATTATTTCAGCTTCGGTTGAACATGATGAGGATATATTCTTATTTGCCAAAGAAAGATTAAGTGATTTATGTAGCAACATTGATCGCATGATAAGTAACAAACCTTCTTCGAGTTCTACAACAGTGAACAATACAAATGTTCCAGATATGATTACTGAACCAACTGTTAAAGAACCTAATATTGCTAGAACGAAAGGAAGTGGTCGCGGTGGTAGACCTAAGGGCGTTGGCAATCGTATTAGATCGGAATCTGAAATGAGAAGAAACAGAGGCCGACAATGCAAATCTTGCCTCAAATACAATGTTGGACACGATTCTAGGAATTTTCCTAATAACAAATCTGCGAATCATGGTAAATATTTAACATTCGTTGTTTATTGATATGTTTTTTTTGTTCACTAATCTTTGTGTTTTATTGTGCAGTTGAAGATGAACGAGATTAAAGTGATTTGATCAAATTCTTATAAAGTAAGAGTATATTTTTTGATATTTTGTTGCAACATTTTATACATCTCATATAAACCATTTTAATATTGCTTATTATTTTCCTTTTCATTCTGTTTGTTTTTGCAGGTTTGCAATCTTCTGAAAGATTCTTGGCTGCAAATGAGCTTTGACGTTTGGATGCTTATCAGACTTAGATTATTTATTTTTATGTATTTTTGTTGCTTATTGTTCTTTGTTCATTTTTTGTAGAATTCAAACAATGTATTATTTATGTTGTTTCAGATCAGATGTATCCCTTGGTATTATCATAACATAGAGTTTTTCAGAGCTTTGATTATAAAGTTGTCACATTTCCGTAAGCCAGTTGATTATAAAGTTGATTATAAATTAATAATGAAGAATAACAAAAAATTAGTAATCATCGTGCACCCATCATCGTGATGTTAATCTTTAAAGTATAAGAAGATTTTCGATCATTGGAAAAATCTAATCTAACCAGAAAATCGTTTAGTTATCGAGAAATGCAATATATATTATACTTTTTACAAATAACTTCTATATTCTACATTAAATAGTAATAGTTTACAATCTGTTACCATAATTTACATAAAGTTACATTATTTTACAACTTTATTATTGCCTGCAAGATTGCAATGTTCAGAAAGATTCTTTGATGAAATGTTGTAATTTTATGAAAGTTTCATTATTTTACAACTAGATTATTGGTTGAAAGATTGCAATTGTTAACATAATTGTTACCATAATAACGAATTGCAATTCTTTACGTAAATTTTCATTATTTTAGAAACTTGTACATGATATGTAATAATGAAGAATAACAAACAATTAGTAATCATCGTGCACCCATCATCGTGATGTTAATCTTTAAAGTATAAGAAGTTTTTCTATCATTGGAAAACTCTAATCTAACAAGGAAGTCGTTTAGATATTGAGCATTGCAATATATCTCATACTTTTTACAAATATTTTCAATATTTTACATACCATGTTATTATTTTATAAATCGTTAACATAATTTACATAAAGTTTCATTATTTTACAACTATTTTCTTGACTGAAAGATTGCAATTTTCTAAAAGATTCTTTGATAAAAGGTTGCAATTTTCTGAAAGTTTCATTATTTTACGACTAGATTATTATCTGAAAGAATGCAATTGTTATACATCTTTAAAGTATAAGAAGTTTTTCGATCATTGGAAAACTCTAATCTATCCAGAAAGTCATTAGTTATCGAGCATTGAAATACATCTTATAATTTTTACAAATAAGTTCAATATTTTACATACAATGATATAATTTTACGAATTTTAACCGTAATTTACATAAAGTTCCATTATTTTACAATTAACAACATTATTTGTATCATAATTGTGAAGCTATGCGCAAATACAAGTCTAAATCAGTATGAGTAATAACGAACTGTTAGTATTCATCGGGATGTGTATCTTTAAAGTAGAAGAAGATTTTCGATCATTCGAAAACTTTAACACAACCAGAATGTTGTGTAGTTATCGATCATTATAATATATCTTAGACTTTTTATGAATAGATTTACTATTTTACATATAGGAATAATAGTTTACGCATTGGTACTATAGTTTACAAATATTTTCATTATAATACAATTAGCTACATTATTCCTGACAATATTTTGATCCTATCTGCAAATACAAGTCCATATCAACATGAGTAATAACAAATTGTAATCGTTGGGATGGCAATTGGAAAACTCTAACATAACCACAATGTCCTTTAGTTATCGAGTATTATAATGTATCTTATGTCTTCCTGTCTTTCATGAATATATTGACTACAACATGTAACATATAGTCAATGCAAACATAGATTACTCGTCATATTTAAATGAAATGTTTGGTTCTAAAGAAGTTTTAAACAGAAACTGTGGAAACATACACAATTTAAGACAATTAAACAGTACATAGTTCTGACTTAAAATGAAAAAACTCTAAGATCTGTGTTTAATATGTCTTCTAGCTTTATCATTGTGTCGCCGAGTTCTCTATGTGTCCACATGTTAACAACAACGAAGCTATTTCAGATCTGAATCTGTCAATATCATCGTAGCTGAAGTCCAACGCCCTTCCTTCACATAGGTACTCCATCATCTTCATCACGTAAATCCCACAATCCAGACTCTGTGAAGGTTGCTGCGGGCAATCTTGCACGTAAATGATCTCCCAACCTACAAGGCAATCATCTGGAATGCTGTCCATGAAGTACTCAGAAATCCAGCCATGCTGACATGTAATTAAAAAAGAATATTATTAACAGTGAATCAAGAATTTTAATAAAATCTAAACTTTAATTATCTCATACCCATTTCAATACATCCTTCTTATGGAATTTTGTTCCTTTCATAGAATTGTATGAAATGAACTTTTTGCTTTAAAATCAGTAACAAGAAGGTGCCAATGATTTCTTGTGTGGATAACAGTGAAGATTTTCTCCAACTCTGGCATGAATAATCCTTCATTGTATAGCTCCTCGAGCTTATCAAATTCACTTTCCGTAGCATTAACCACCAGGTTCACAAGATATTGCTGCAAAAATACAAGTAATAATACTAAATTATGATGATTAAAGATATTTGATATTAATTATATCAGTAATCATAATCTCACCATTTGAAATATTGGTGTGAATACAAATGGGACATGATCATTAGTTGTGCTGTATTTATGATGCATCACATCCATAAACATGTCGATTATCTACAATATCAAAAACAATTTAAGCATAAACAAAAATAAAAAGCTAAATATTATAAATATACGTACCGTATCCTCGATCATTCTTTCGTACAAGAAGTTATGAATATCTATTCCTTTACAACTCCGATTTCCCGGAGTGAAGTATGTGGCATTCAATCTGAGGAATTTTATTTAATTAATATTATATATCTAAAGTTAAAGATTTTTACATATAAAAGCTGAAATTTGTGGAAAATTACTTACTTGTCAGCATGATCACGAAGAAATTCTTGGATCGTTTTCTTTGTCTGTTCTGATACTTTTTCGTAACCAATGAAATCGGTTACTAGATCGCAGAGATACTGATTCTTATTCAATCAATTATAGACAAGGTTAGAAACAATTAATATCATCATCATATAGAATATACAGAGTTGTGTGAACAGTATTGAAAATATACATTATACGACACTTGTATTCAATGATACAAAAGAATTTATTTTATTTTTTATGGCTTACCTCACTGGATGTGTCATCCTCTTGTTTTCCAATTCTTCTTTCCCTTGCTTCTCTGCTTCTTGTACAATTTTTTTTGCTTCTCTTCTTTGTTTCAATCTTTTTATTATTGAACTCTGTTGCACAGTGATTTTTTCCCTCTTTCTTCTCTTTGTAGTAGTCTGTGTGTTCACATTTTCTGATTTTGAATTGTCACCAATGTTCAGATCGAAAGAAGGCATGCCACTCTTGAGAGGTGAATCTTTTTTTGTTGTATCTTGAGATTGATACAGTGGATCTTCATCACAGATTTCAGAAATTAAATTCTGAAGTTTTTCTCCGATATATGAGTCACTAGGTTCCAAATCTCCTACATTGACATCAGATTCATTTCGTGTTGTTGCATCCATGTCTTGGTCATTGTCATCAATGTCACCTTCATCTTTATTTCCATATTTATTCTCCAACGTTTCTTCTGATTCCAATGTTTTATGACCATGGTCAATCATATCATGATCAGGAACCATTTTTATTTTTTCCTTCAGCTCCGTAATCTCAGTTGTCAACCTATCATTCTCCTTCTTCAATTCTGAATTTATTCTGATATGTTCTTCAACTTTTTTCCTATATGTTTCACTTATTGATTTGATTTTCTCTTTCAACTCATCTATCTCAATGGAAAATGCATCACACATACATGTTTTTTGTTTCTTTTTTTTACAATGTCTGCACTTGAAACACAAGCATCTTTTTTTTGGTTACTCATTTCTTCTAGCTGTTGCTTTCCTTTCTTTTTTAAAGCATCCTGTGGTACTGGGATTGGGTTTATGATCAAAATTTCTGTTCTTCTAACCGCAAAACCATCAATTGTAAACTTCTCAAAAGGAAAGACATACTCGTCTGCTCCTATCTTTACAATTTCATTTTTTTGAAGTTGCAAAGCATGCAATATCTATATAAACAAGATAATTTAGTATTGGAAAAAAAATGAAATTACGAGTCATTCAGTATATTATTAATCATCTCAACAAGGCTTACTTGATCACAACTTATTGAAACCAATGCTCTCGAAACTCCTTTGATTGGTCCAACCCACTTCCTTATTCGTGGCCTAAGATCTCTGCTGACCACAAGGTCTTTGCAGCAGTACTCCATCATCCATACCTGATACATTGGTGTTATTAATATTTATGTTTTTTTATCATATAATAAAAATATTTTCAAAGTATTCACATATAAGCAGGGAACACATCCTGTAAGGTAACCAAGTGTTACCCTTGATGAACCTGCTCTTCTCTTCTGAACTCTACTCACAACGTCATCCATGTTGAATAGTATCATCCTTGCTACAGCACCAGACCAGTTAAAGTATCTTGTATCTTCAAGTGATTCTACATAGTGTAACAAATCTTTCGGAAAAGAATAAGAACTGTCTGGGAAAAGGAATGTGGCAAACATCAAAAGTATCAAGTATGTAACATAAATAGAGACCGAGTTGTCATCATCTCTATTGTAGTAGTCCTCGAGAATGTTGTTCAACTTCCTTCTATTGAAAATCATTCCTTCTTCAAACATTTTGTGAGATATAAAAGATTTCCATTGAAGGTGTCTTCCTCTCACTGTTATTGAGAATCCAGAGCTTGGCAGGCCCAAAATTGCTCCAACTTCTTCATCACTGAAACTCACTACCTTATTCTCAAATCTGAAATTTCTGCCTCCTTGGTATTGTTCAACCAACCATTGAAGGTTTTTTCTTTGTATTTCAACATGGCTAATGTTAATTATTTTCCCAAAAGCCGTCTTTGACAGTAGTGCTTGTTGTTTGGGCGTGGGTCTATGGTTATCAATGAACTGAACAAAATGTTCAATGTAGCACCTGTGTTGTACATAATCTTTGCCTAAAAGAAGAGAAAAAAAATATATTTGTGTTTGCAATAATCAATGATTTTATTCATACAAATAAAAAATGCAATTTATATTTAAGTAAACATAAATCTTCATACTTCCAAAATCATCATTAAGCTTCAGAGCATCCTTATCAACATCGAATTCCTTTGTTTTGATAATTGGTAGTTGTGTTCCTTCTGTTCATACCATTTACCAGAGATATAATTTGTCTAAAATTGTTAAAATAGTCGTAAAAATTTGAAAATGTACTTACTTTTGATTTGTTGCTTCGGCCGATGGATCTGGAGTTCCATCATTGTACCCCCACTGTACTGATCTGAGTCTTCATCCCGTTCCCTCATTGGTTCAACCAAGTTCGATTGCATCTCCTCCATCATCGCCTGATGTCCTTCTTTTCTCCTTAGAAAGCGATTTCTCGAGTGGAGACTCTCTCCTCAATCGAATCGCTAGAAGATCGCCTGCCTTGCCATCGTCGCCCTTATGCGGTAACTTCTTCTTGCTTAATTTCAAATTAGTTTTTTTGTAACTTTATTATATGAATATACTTCATATTTTACTTTCCTTAAATTCGATTTCATTTATTCATAGATCTCTATTTTTGATTTATTGGCAATGTTGTATTTTTTGAAATTAAACATGAGCTTCTTTTCGGTTTTGACTAAAAATAGAAAGAATTTGAATTTTTAAATTTCAAATTGATTTAACTTAATCAATGAGTAATCATTAATTTGGTAATTAATTAATTATCGAAAACTTCATTTCCCTTTTTTCCTTTGCTCTTCAACCATTGTTAGCTATTTTTTGCTTTTGAAATTCATTTCTGCTTTATCATCTCTATGTCTAAACATGTCAGTATTTTATCTTCATCTACACACTATGTTTATTCTTCTTCATATTTTCATTTGTTCCAAATTCCAGTATATGTTTTCATCAATCTTTATGCACAATTTAAATTTAAAAGATTCATTTTTGCGTTGAGCTTTTGATTCTTTGAATCAGACATGTGTTTCTCGCAATAAATTATTCATAGCTTCTGCAATCTCATTCTCTAGCGATTTTTTCCTGTTATATATAAAATCACTAATTTAATTTTTCAAATCCGTAAAACAGGAAAACATACATTGTTTATTTATCACTGCTTATGTTCTCTATTGAAAGCATCAAAAATTACAAAGATAAAATTTTTAAAATGTTATATAATACAAATATCAACATGAGAGCAGTTACCATGTATATCTTCCCATTTTATTTGTAGAATCGAGAATATCAAACCAAGAGAAATTTCAAATTGTAGAGTAGAAGACGAAGCTGTAAAATATAACATGGTTTTGTAAAATATAAACTAGTAATGTAAAATAGTGGCAACATTGTCAATTAGTTAATGCAAAATGTCAGAATATCTCAGTAAAATACCCTCAATTCTTGTAAAATAAATTGTTCATTTGTAATATATTATTATACAATTGTAATTATATGTGATATCAAGATTCTGAGAAAATAAATATACATTCGTATACGCAACGTACGTATATTAATTGAGATATACATTAACAGAATATAGTAGCCTTTAGTAAAATATACAATTTATACGTAAAATATGATAATTGTTGGTAAACTTGTTTAAGAATTTGTAAAAAATGTTCTCCAGTTATCATAATATTATTGTAAAATATAATTCAAATTTGTAATTGTCGTTTGTATTGTGTAAATTATAGATATATAACGTAATTCATATTTCCATTTCCTTATATCTAAATTTCTCATTTTGTATATGCGTATAGGAGAGTTTGCAATGTCTTTATCAATTTCGTATTTTATTACGTAATCGAATGTAATTTTTTTACTTAATGTGTAAAATTCATTTGAATAAACGCAATATGTCACCCGCCTTTTAGGCTTTTTTCTGTATAAGCGGTAGATAATATGTTGTAAAATATGACATGAAGACGTAAAATAGCACAATATTTTGTATTATCATAACAAATTATTTCAAAATACGGTGCTTTTATTCAACCAAGATTTTGACGCAATGTTGTGTTCTTAAAAATGCTTATTTGCTAAATATAGAATGTTTAGTGACGTGTAATAATTTATTTAGCATTAATTTAACCATCCCTCATTATAGGAATGTTAGTTGGCACGAAAACCACATAGTGGTTTCAATCTCCTTCGTACACTCTTCATCCCACGGCCTAAGATGAAACCTTTCCTTAATCAAGGAAAGGTGCCACCTCAATTCAAGTGCACCCTATATATATATATATGTATATGTATATGTATGTATGTATGTATCCGTGTAGGACAGTTTTCGTCCATAATCCCCACCTCTCACAAGATATATCACATCCGCAATTTTCAAATACCGTGTTATTATGATATGCATTAAGATTTTGTAGTATATACTGTAATCCATTTATCTAAATGTGTTCTTATCACTTGATAAAAAGATGAGAAAAAAATGTATATACTTGATTTCACAGTTTCTAGGCTAGGCTTCCATATATTTGTAAACTATTTTTTTCTAGTCCAAGCTTATAAATTAAAATTTACAAAAAAATTTACTCTTGCTTAAAATTTTATATAAAGTAAACTTTAAAGGTTCTATACGTTTATATATAAGTTAATTTTTAATTTCATCATAAATGAATTTGATGTCAATTATAAAGCAAATGTAAGTGCACTAAGTCGCATTTTTCGAATCTGTTATTTTAATATAAATTCACTTTCAAAATTTAATATAATTCATTCATAATAACTAGCTATTTAATAAATAAACGTATTTATTAATATATGATCTTAATATATTAATATTAACGTAATTTTAACGTCTTAGAATTGCCGTAATCGACCTGTTCTAGATGGAGGTCATATGAGTCTCTGTTTCGGACGAAATTCGAAATGACATATTGGAGGGATATATAGATGAACATACATGGTGATATTTTCCAAAAAAGTAAAAAAATGTGGAAGATATAAGTCCGGTGCATGTAAAATTACATGCACTTTGGTGCAAGCTCCCAATCCTCTCTCTCTTCTCTCTCCCCTATATATATATATATATATATATATATATATATATATAGGGGAGTGATCCTATGAGAATAAAAAAATATGAGAGCGTGCATTCTGGACCACATGATTCTGTTTTCTCTCTCCTGGTTGGATAATGTGCTCCAGAATGCATGCTCTCACAGATTTTGACTCTAATAGGATCACTCCTATATATATATGATTTAATGTAATGAAAAGTTCGTCAATCGAATTTGCTAATCTAAATAAATACATGCAAAAATAGAAGAGGATATTGTAGGTAAGCAAGTAATGTGTATATTTGGTTATATGTAACATAATTTTGTACTTGAGGGTAAATCGATATTAGTTAAAAGATTTTATGTCGTAAAGAACATGCTCAATTAAAAGTTTAAATTGCAGAATTGCGATAAAAATTGGCTTGGCAAAAACCTATCAGCGATGCATGCTCGAGCAAGAAAATCTATTATTTTGCAATAGGTTTGAAATTAAATTTATAATTAACATGGAAAGCTTAATTATGAAATTAATCATACACCATTATTCAAAATATAACCCATAACCGATCCATAAAAGTAACATCAAGAACATATATACATTATAACATAACATCTACATTCGACTCACAACAATAACAACAACAACTTCTTTTCCCACGTTAAGTAAGGTCGGCTACTTGAATTATTTGCATCCATTCAGATCTAACTTGAGTCATTTTATGCCTTAAATCTAAAAAATTAAGATCGTATAGTTTCATTCCAACACTTTTGAGCCTTCCTCGCACTCTTTTATCCGGCTTGACATCCCAAAACTCGTATCTCCTAACCAGTGCATCAACTGTCTAGTTCCGTAATCCAAAGATCGAAACTAGAGGTAGCTTACCCTACAAACTTCCCTTTTCAAATATTCTAAAAACGATTGATATCGCTCAAGGATGTAGTCCAATTAAGAGCATGGAAGGACATATCGATATCGACAACATATCGATAAAATGTCGATACCGATATATCGCCGATATATCGGCGATATATCGATGCATATCGCCGAAACCCGGTATCCATTAGGCATTTTCTCCTGTCGATACCCGATATATCCATATCGGCAATATATTGATGACCTTCGATACCGATATATCGCCGATATATCGACGATATATCGCGATATGGCGATCCATGATTAAGAGTGAAATCATAAATCCACGTGCATGTGGGTCTGCTTGTTTTGATTTGTCCTTGTTTGCTTCTGTTAGTTGTAGCAAATTTTTGTGTGAATAAATAGAGGTGATACGTATTATTCTTAAGGACATTATTGGAATAAAATTTGGTAGAGATATTTGGGGAATTCTTTATAATGAGAAATTCTGAGTGTTGTTATGTATGTGTAGATGCATGAAATAATTTGTTATAATAGGTAGGAATTGGAATGCAATCCGACAAAACTGATGTCTCATCATCCATTTGATTGTGATGTGCAAGAAGAACATATTTAAAGTGTATTAGAACATGGGAAAATTAGGTAAGCTCACTAATATGCCACTTAACTAAAAGGCAAACAAACATCTAACTAATAATGCTAATGGAGTTGGTAGACCACGTCATGATTTTGATAATGAATATTATTAATCGACTTCACGTGTTCAGCTTGATAGAGGAATGGAATCGCTCGATTAAACACGCAGGTATCGATTTTTTATTTTATGGTCGGAGTATTTGGATCGACTGGTTTGACCGTTAATGACGTCACCAGTTCATAAAAATCGGAAAAGATTGAACTGTTGTATTGATGGTTTGGTCCGTATGATTTGACCATGTCGAACCGAGTTAGATCGGTATATCATACAAACAAATATGTAAAATACTACATTATATCTTTAGATGACTTGTATATTTGCGTCCTTCCAAGTTTTTCCAATAAACTCTATAGATGACTTGTACACTATATCTTTAGATGACTACACCTCTATTTTTTTTACACTTACAGTTGTGCCCCTATATTTTTACAAAACATAA